>JAUPFN010000011.1:10233643-10833643 GCA_036924255.1 Apodemia mormo
TCCGTGTATTTACACAGCACAACACAACGTGATACTAAAATACACTTTACACAATAGTCACTTGCTGTACTATCACTGAACTTAGAACACTACACAATAAAACAATTCTCGCTTTGTACTGTTCACTTGATGTATCGCTCTCGATCGCTTGATAAAAACTGCCTTGTGTTTGTCAACATCTCTGTATTTATAGGCAGGGGAAAGTCCTAGTTGGATCCAGAAAAATCTAAATGTATCGGGAAACAATGAATCACTTCTTATCGTAAACATGTTTTGAGTCATAAATCCTAGTACACGCTACTTTCAACCTTATGCCATATCCCACAAAGTCCATTATGGCATAGCCCCGGTCAACTATTTGTTTGTCAACAGGAGTTTTCTAGATAGCGCGCCCGCGCTCCAACTCTACACGAATTATGCGTGGTCGCAGCGAAGGTTCCAAAAAAAATCAAATTTATTTAATTTACTTTAATAAAAACTTAATATTACATAAAATTATATCGAAGACCTAATCTAAGCTAACGATGACAATTGCCCGAAGTGTGGAACAAGAGTGATGCCTAATTTAACTAATTAAATAATCAAGCCGCGGTAACGACGTCACTTGCTGCACGTTGCGCCGAGTCAGGTCCCGTGGCCCGTGCCCGATGTTGCAAGGAGTGATGCGCATTCAGCGGTCTTCATATATCACGATGGCGTAACACCTCCCCCCGTAGAGCAGCGACTATTGAAGACTTTCGTCGTAAATTGAGCTGGGGGTTGATGAAAATTAACCCTTCTTTGTTCAGGGGTGCCTTCATAAATGCCATCCTCTTGAACGCCGGTTAAAATGTTAACTTTTCTATGATAGATTTTCCTGTATGATATAATTCCAATGATGACGGATGCTGTAACTATTATAGCGTAGATAGGTATCGTGGTGTGATAGACGATGTTTCCATCTTGTTTCAAAGTTACTAGGTCTTGGTGAGATATCTTCAGGTTGCTCGCTTGTAGGTGGTCCAAGTTAATGGTGTTCAGCTTCAAAGATGGTACTTCGGAGTGATATATTATTTTGTCTTGAGGTAGATTCATTATTTTTACAGGTTGTCCTTTAATATGGTCTTCCGAGTTTGATATCCTGAAGTCGGATGTTTCTATAAAGCAGTTGTGTGGTATGATGGCGAGGTAGCTGCCTTGGAGTGTTCTATAGTGGTCTTCTTCACATGATAAATGAGTCTTTGTACGATTCGGAAATATCATTGTATAATGTGCTTCATCCAATTTCTCGAGGGCTGGCTTGTCTAAGGATACATATATTAGGGTGCATAATTCCGTCTTCTGTTGTACGATAAGTTGCTGGATACAATCGTGCGTGGTTTGATTCCTTAGGCTCCATTGCTCTTCACATAAAAACCATTTACTAATCTTCGGGCATTCAGCCTCTATGTACCTTGAATCTGTTTGATGGATCGCTAGGAATGGGTGAGGTGGTATGAGGACTTGGGCGTTCTTATTGGGAATTATAGATAACTTATACATATCATACGTTTCTTGTAATACTACTGGGAATCTATAAACTATAACTATATTATTATCTGAGTAATACGAACCAATTTTTAGGATATCGTAGTACTCCCTAACATCTAAGTCAATTATTTTAGGTTTACCATATAAAATTTCTAATCGGTTAATCATATACTTAATAGAATTCAAGTTTACTAAAGAGTGATGCAAGCTAGATATTTTAATTAGTGCTAATGCATCTTGAAGCTTGAATAATTCTTGGGATATCGAGTCAACGTTATCTCCTAAGATTAGAAATGCTTGTGCCAAATGGGCGTATTTTATTAAATCATTCTCAGTCATTATTTCTTTCTTAGTTATTTCTCCTAATAGTGTTTCGATTTGATTTTGATTTTCTACTAAATTATTAATAATTTTTGTATATTGTGTAGTCCATTCTTTCGACAAACTAACGTGATTGTTCAGTTCTGAAATTAATTTATTTTCATTTTCTTGAAGAGTCTTTAGAACATTGTCGTAGTGCAACGCGTCCGTGTAATCTAAATTACCCGATATACTTTTAATTACAGATCCTAGCCCGTCTATTAACCCTCTTTTAGTACGGTTAATTCTAAAGGTTTGTAATTGTTCGAATACGTTTTCAATCTTATATTTCAGATAGTCTATGTGAGGTTCGTATAAGTTCGCTGTTTTATTGTTAAGGTCAGGCGTAATGTCATCCAGTTGCTGTCTTACTAGAACTATTTTATCTTGTAAGTCTGATAAGTTAATATTTTGTATAAATGAATGATAGTGGGTCACTATTCGCGTGGGGCCAAGTTTAAATGGTAATAGTCCAGGTCCATTGTCTAAATTCTCTAGTCTTATTTCTTTGGAGTCAGTTCTTGGTAGAATGAGAATTACTGTCATTGCGGTCCTGTAACAAGTACATGTCATGTTTAAGATGTTTTGTCAGGTTTGTTGCTTTTTGGAATTCTCTTAAGTCGAGACTTAGCTACTCCTAATTTTATGGTCAGTTATATATTGCTGTAGTAATTGTGAGTTAAGGTCAATGCAGAACGGGTCTCTGGGGTCAAAATGTCCAGTTACTATATCGATTGGCTTACACTTAGTAAAACTATGAATAGAGCTATTGTAACCAAGTATTGCATAAGGCATAAGGTTAATAACGGATTCATCTTTTTGTTTTAACTTAAGAATACGTAGATGCTCTAGTATTGTAGAATGGAACCTTTCTACTATACCGTTTTCATTTGGGGCATCCGGGGCAACTCTATGATGATGAATTTGGTGTAATCGTACAAATTCCGAAAATAACTGATTTATGAATTCGGTCCCATTATCAGTGATGAGCATTGTGGGTAACCCATGGTGTGTACAAAATTGCAATAATGCTTGTATAATACTGATAGCTGTACTATCTCTTAAGTGATAGGCCTGCGAATACTTGGAAAATGAATCGACTATTGTTAAGAATTTTTCGTTTTGGATGGACAAAAGATCTAAATGCACAATTTCAAACGGTTTAGTAGCTGGGGGAACTATACGGAAATGCTGTTTAACAGGATTGCGGTCATATTTAGCTTGCCCGCAGACAACGCATTCATTGATGAATTTTGTTATATGCTCTCTCATCTTTGGCCAATAATATCGGCACGATAAGGCTGAGAAGCATTCGTTGATACCACGGTGGTTGGTTTTACCATCGTGATATTTGCTTATTATTTCCTGTTGGCATAGATATTCCTTTACGTTTTCTAACTCGGTTTTTGTAAAGACTAATTTCATGGATGAACTTTTAAAAGTGTTTTGCAAAATTGGAATAACGGTGTACATCGCAGATACTGGGTGAATAAGTAAACCTGTTTTGACTTTGGGGTTGACATATTCTCTAACCGCGTTAATTATATCCTGCTCAATATTTGATTCCGAAATCTGAATTTCAATTCGTGTATAAGTATCAAAAGGTTTTGATATAAAAGGCTTCCTTTTAATATCACCAACAATCTTAAAAACTATCTGTTTTAGAAATTTATTTAAAGGATCGTCTACAATAGGAATGTTTAAAATTGGATTTTCTTCAGATGTATGTACTGTAAGAGTTCTAGAATCGTCAACGATCTCGTCAGCGGTGATGGTTCTAGAGTCGTCTACTGAAAGGATTTCCGATAAATTAGGAATTAGTGAAGCTAAATCCTGTAGTTCTTCGTTATTAATCTCTATACGAGATAGTGCATCGGCATTTGTATTATATTTTCCTTGTTTGTAGATGACCGTAAAATCATACTCGCTTAACTTTAATTTCCATCTTGTTAAACGAGCATTTGGTTCCTTCAGACTCATAACCCATTGGAGGGGTTTGTGGTCTGTAATAATTTTGAATTTTCGACCAAAAAGGTATGGTCTAAAATATTTGGTAGCCCAAACGATCGCCAACAACTCTTTTTCAATTGTGCTATAATTAATCTCACTACTGTTTAAAGTGCGGGACGCATAAGCTATGGGTTTATCTGCTCCTACTAATCCTTGAGATAAAACGGCACCTATCGCTACATTGGATGCATCGGTGGTTAAGATGAAATCTTTTGAAAAATCTGGGTATTGTAAAATCGGATCATTAGTTAGTAAGGTTTTACACTTTTTGAAGCATTCAATATAGTTATGATCGTTAATGTTGACCTTAGAGCCTTTTTTTAAACACTGAGTCAATGGCTTTGTAATCTTAGCAAAATCAGGGATAAATTTTCTGTAATACCCGATTAGGCCGAGAAAACGTTTGATTTCGGTTGGAGTTCTGGGAAGTGGATAATTCTCAATCGCCTTGATTTTATTAGGGTTAGGCTTAACACCATCTTTACAAATGACATGTCCTAAAAATTCAGTCTCTAGCTTTAAAAATTCTGACTTGTCCATTTGAATTTTAAAATTGGATTCACGTAACCTTTTGAAAACTTTTTCTAAATTTATTATATGCTCCTGAAGGGAGGTACTAAATACCACTATGTCATCTAAATAGACCAAACAGACTTCGTTTTGGAGATCTCGGAGTACGTTGTCCATCACCCTTTGGAAAGTTGATGGTGAATTTTTAAGACCCATAGGCATTCTTAAAAACTCATAGTGACCGTTCTCGACATTAAATGCGGTCTTGTGAATGTCGGCGGGGTTCATTTCCACCTGATAAAAGCCACTAGCTAAGTCAAGGGTGGTAAAGTACTGACATCTACCTAACTTGTCCAAAACGTCGGTAATATTAGGGATGGGATATTTATCATCAATCGTTTTCTCGTTAACCTTCCTAAAATCAACGACAAGACGCCATTTCGTTTTACCCGAAGCATCAGCCTTCTTAGGAACAATCCAAATTGGAGAGCTCCAGGCAGAATCTGATGGTCGTATAATATTTTGCTCGAGCATTTTATTAATTTGATCTCTGACCTCTTGTCGGTGAATGTGCGGATATCGGTAGCTTTTGGTATGTACAGGAACTTCATCACTGGTCCTAATAGTATGCTTGATCTTGTTGGTGAAAGTTAGAGGTTCACCCTCAAGATAAAACACATCTGCGTATCGTGAGCATAAGGCTTTAAGGTTTGCAACTTCTTCGGGGTTTAAGTGTTCTGTACGGAGACGTGATAATACTTCTTGAGAACGATTCGATATTTCATAGGGGTTATAATTCTGACAATCTACATTAAATACTTCTGCACTAACAGGCCGATCCATTGAAAAAATTAAATCGTTTTTACTATTGTTAACAACCTCTATAAAACCACGATTATTTTTTACTTTAGTCACACAGTCGCGTATAAGGCAGTTCGATATTGTCTGTTCACAAACTAAAACTTCACCGTCATGTACATTTATAGGAATTTTAATTATCTTGGAAGATTCGGCTGGTATAATATCTTCATACAGGTTAGCATTTCTAGAGTCGTACATTTCTATTTGGTTCGTTGCAAATCGAGTTAACAGTAGTTTATTCTTCAAGTCGATTTTCGATTCCCATTTTTCTAGAAGGTCTAGGCCAATGAGTCCGTCAAAATAATTATGGGACTTATATATGTATAAAGTTATGTCGTCTCGTTCGTTAAGTTCGGAAAAGCAAGGTAAAGTTATCGAGTAGTTGTTGCGTGTTGTCGCATGAACGTTTGTCACTTCAAAAGGCTCATAATTGCACGGCAAATGTGAGAAAAACTTTTGAACGCTATCAGGGCTGATAAAAGATTGATTGGCACCAGTATCAATAAGCAGTTTCAATGGCGGGGATTTAATCTTAATGTAAGGAAGCTGTCGTTGCGTTTGTAAGTTTAGCTCTATTTTGGTTTGTCGGATTTCGTAGCTATCTGAAAATTTTGCTTATCTTCAGGGGTAGAAGGTCGATGTGTTTCCTCTGTCATAGGGAGCTCGTAATAGGGTTGTAGTTCGCTAGGGTTGTAGTAGTCTTCGTAGGGGTAGTCGTCATAGTAATAGTCACTATAATAGTCGTATGCGTTTTGGTCACTGTCGTGTGTGTAGTAACTGTCGTAGTTATAGTCTAGTTCGTTCAAGTTAACTTCCCTCGTTTTGAAATAGTTACTAGGGGGTGGATTTCCAAATTTCCGCCAATCATGCCCACTTGGTGGTAGTGGCTTAGATGTGAAGTGGCTGACACCACTCATAGGACGTGGATTTCCGTAATTGTATGTCGGTCGAGTTTGCTGTCTGTGGGGCATCCTAAAGACATTACTACTAGGATGGTGATTAGGTGGAGGAGCTGAGAACATCTGTTGGGTACGCGTAGGCATGCGATATTGTGGAGCCTGATAGTGATGATTAAAACTAGGCTTCCAACCAGGTGGTGGTTGTATGGGGCCGGAAAATTGTCGCGGTGTGTCAACCATAGGTTGTCTAGAGGTACTAGCCATGTTCATAGGATTTGCAAATTGTCGAGAAATATTAAAGTTATGATTTTGTCTATGAGATGTCTGTAAGTTATGGTTAGGGCTGTTGTTCAGCTGCCAATCCTTTTTGCTCGATCCTCCCTCATTACGTTGTTGTAAGTACAATGTATTTATTTCCTCCTGAACAAATTCGAGAGCCTTTTCCATTGATTCGGGCCTCATACAACGAATGCGAGACCCTAGAGGTTCCTTGAGACCTCGCAAATAGGATTGTAAGGTTAATTTTTTATAAAGGGTTCGCTTGGCTTCAATAGTGGTGGCTATACTCTCGTGAAGCGAGATATACGTCATAATCGTACTGAACAAGTTTTGGCAACGTTCGTAAAATTCTTGGGGGGTACTAGAACCTTGTGTCTGTAATGATAAGTCACTGTAAAGTGCGGTTTCGTCTCGATGGTCAGCAAAGTTATTAATCAAAGCATTCCTGATGCCGTTCCAGCTATCAGCTATGCCTTGTGAGTTTATTAACCTGGCGGCAGGTCCAGTAATTTTATTTAAAATACCGTTAAGTAAAGTCAGGTTTTGGAGGTCATGTCCAGGTGTAACGTCAAAATGTGCTATGACTATCTGATCACATAAGTTTATGAACCGTGTTAACACGTGAGGGTTCCCATCAAACTCAGGTACAACCCTTAGAGATTTATGAATTAAATCCAAAGTGTCAGACATTTCTAATGAAGTATTTAAATACCTATGCTCGTCTATTACAGTAAGCCTACGCCTATTTCTATTACAATCTATTTTGTTCCGCGATTTTCCTGTGTGGATAATCTTGGAAAATTCTTAAATCAATTCCTATAGTAAAGCACACACGTAATAAATGATTATAAAATAAAGAGGCTTAAAATTTAACACACAAAATTATAAAATTTTTAAAAGTTTCACGTACAAGAAATATAATAGTATAAGAATGACTATGAACTAGGAAAAATGATAAGGAAGAGAACTGTGAGAGATTCAAAGCACTTACCAAATCATCTGGTCTTTATGTCTAACTGATTTTATTTGGTTGGAGTCTATGTCTTGATTCCTCCTTGCTGCGTACACACACACGTAGATTTCGAAATAGCCAGTAAAGTTAAGGGTCGATACTAGATCCCTAATCTAACTATGCACTGGCTATCCTACCGACTGCGCCAATTATGCGTGGTCGCAGCGAAGGTTCCAAAAAAAATCAAATTTATTTAATTTACTTTAATAAAAACTTAATATTACATAAAATTATATCGAAGACCTAATCTAAGCTAACGATGACAATTGCCCGAAGTGTGGAACAAGAGTGATGCCTAATTTAACTAATTAAATAATCAAGCCGCGGTAACGACGTCACTTGCTGCACGTTGCGCCGAGTCAGGTCCCGTGGCCCGTGCCCGATGTTGCAAGGAGTGATGCGCATTCAGCGGTCTTCATATATCACGATGGCGTAACACACGCTTCTAGATTATTCGTAACAATATTCTCAAATAAAATAGAATAGTCTGTTTTCAAAATATTTTTTTTTCAAAATAAAAATTCTATTCAATTTCTATTTATGTATAAATTATAGTCTATATAATCTTGCTAATATATAATGGAACTCCTGTACTTACATTTTGGGCAGGTATAAGCGTTCTGTTACGTCATCACTCATCAGATAAATTTGGTCACCTCGTCAATCAAGGCAATCAATTCGATGTCGATTTGACGTCATACAAAAATGGATGTGGAACACTAAACAACAACACGTTTTGGCGGGGGCGGAATATGTTTTTGTTGCCCTAATGGTCGTGGGTTCGAAAATAAATAACATGGCTGTCGTCTTAGAGTAATAACGCTATTATTCTATGGCTGTCATAATATAAAGAGACTACCTTCACCTATGCACATCAAAGCCCAAAGGTGTCTATAAAGACGCTTTTATTATCTAAGTAGGTATTCTTAAAAGTAAAAATATATAATACCGGTATAATAAACTACTGAAATATTCATATTTTAACTGAAACTACTTTCCATTCTGCCTGCACAAAGAAGCCGCTACTCTAAAGCACGTGATCAGCTTATAGGGTTGCCAACCATTCCAAACTGTATATTTAATATATATTTATTTACTTACTATTTTTCTTGTATTCTAGTAGAAAACCATTGCCTAGGTACCATCTAAATATGTAAATGGTGCATTGCAACTGTATGGCGGTTGTAATATCACATACAAAAATTTACTGAGTAATCCACACTCCAAACCGAAAGATGACAGTGGCAAGCACTGACGCTATTGAATTGCGATAAAGTAATGCAGTAGTCCATAACCTGGGCGGGACTTTGTAGTACTCTGCTACATTGTAGTCACGATTATAAGTATACGTTTGGTCAATCGCTTGTTAATTACTATTGGCCGTGCTTCAGAGTTCAGGTATCGATACTTTTAATCCGATACTTTTTTGGTATTGATACTTTTGAAGATTTTACGTATCCCTAGCCGTGGCTCTCAGGAAGGCAAATAGCCTAATCTCCAACAGTGGCCCAGAACAACACAGAGAACTACCAAACTAGTCGACGAGACCTAATAACCTCATCACATGTAAACGCTATTTTTATAAATCAATTAACATTAAGTAACACTTTAAGAAGTCGCTTCATTTTAAAGTTTTTTAAGTATTTTACGAAACGAAAATCCCGCATATGTTTCTGATATATAATGTAAAATTCACAGAAATCAAATTTGATGTACTTTTTTAAGAATTGACATACAAGCGAATCATAAAATATCGCGTTTGAGTGCGTGTTGTAGACTAATGACTTAATGATATTGCTTATAATGTCAGTATTTTTTTTATATCATAAGATAGTAAACAAGCAAATGGGTCTCCTGATGGAAAGAGTCAACCATCGCCTATAGACACCAAAGGTGTTAATGGTACGTTGCTATCTTGAGGCGAGGTCTAATGCCACATGCATAAGTTTACCGCCTACCTTACCCTCCAAACCGGAACGCGACAGTGGCAAGCACTGACGCTATTGCGGCAGGAATAGGTAAGGCGGTGGTACTAGACCCGGGCGAGACAATGCAGAACTCTACCATGTAGTAGCCACGATGGTAGTGACTTGTATAGCTAATCGGTCGCCTTTTACGACCTGTCTGGCAGAACGGCAGTTGGCCTATTCTTCAAAAGGAGCCCGGGACCAACACGGGCTAAAGTATTTTATTAAAGTTCATATTTTCCTCAAAATATTTTTTTCTGTTTAATGATATTATTTGGTTGTAATTTTTTGAAGTTAAAAAATACTAGTTATACTTGTGTTTTCAACCATCGTTTTTCTTTACGTTTATTAATTTAAATTTCTGTTAAATTTTGTTAAAAACTTTCACTAAATGACAATATAGTCAACGGATAATAGCTACAAACAAAGGAGGCGAGTAAAGTGATACCAGTACGTGGGCGAACAAAGTACCTAGAGTTTATGAACTATATTCCAGAATAAATTTTAAATCGTAATTCTAGTTTTAGCTACTTTTAAGCCATATTTTATTTATCATGTTATTTGTCCTAACCCAATGATATTCTAATAATATAGAATATCATTGTATTAACCTAACTTAACGACGTTTATTGTTGCATAACTTAGAACATAAGACTTAGTTTATTTGGGCTTCTGCCACCTTAAATCCTATGAAACTAAGCCTCAGCTAAATGGAGCTTTACAACTACCCAAGACTAATATTATGGGAAGAAAGGTTGTGGCATCTCATTTTACAATTGGGCACCATATTTGGTAGAACCATACATAATTTGTAATAACTTATAATACCCATACTCGTACAAATAAACATCATTTCTTTCTCGCACTGAGTTAAAAAGAGCTACCAACCCTATCAATAATGCGACGTTGGGAGGATGCGGACTCGAACAATAGAATACAAATATGGTAATGTATGTTCACTTAATGGTTACATTGACACCGCAGAAAGTGAAGTTAGCGTCATACTAAAATGAAAATTTCCTTATAATGGTTATGGTAGAAAAAGTTATTGGTATTCTTGTACATATCTAGGGCGACTAAATTATTTCAAAATAGTAAAATTAATGTCAGTATGTAGTAAAGTGAATGTTTACCACGAAATTTAACAAAAATATTGCATTTACAGACAGATACCTACCATACTTACCTACCATAAATTCAAGTTGTACAAAGACAATTACAACAAAAATTCTTTTGGAGTCTTAAATCTGCTTATTAAATAATTTGGCTAGTGTTTAAATTATGAGCGTGGCGGCAATTTTTATGGAGGCTGTAAATGCAGAAGGTAATATAATCATCCATTATCGTTACTAATGCTATAGTAGTCAATAATCATTGTACCTATTGCGCAAAGAACTCGGGCGAAACTTCATACATCTTTTTTTTAGCCATCACCTTAAAGTTTAATATATACCGTAAGATTCTATATCAACTCCTTAACTTATTCGCATTTAATAAATATTTTTTAAACTTGGACAATAGTAGCTACATAAAATTGGAATTTAGGTAAGGTTAACGTAAATACTCAGATCTCTCCTTAGTAATCTGTGTTTAAGTATTTTTTATTTTGTCATTGGGTGTCTTTAGAACATCTGCTAATTTTGGCAAACTAAGTTAGATTGACAAAATTCTGAGCTAAGCTTTTGCCATGACACTTTTTAGATACTTAAAATAACAAAAAAGAAATTGGCTTTATACTATTTTTTAGTACAAAAACAGGTAGAATTTTTATTTGATACTTAAAAGGAAAATTATGATAAACTTATTGCTGTTTTAATGCAAATTTAATTTAAGTTTTAATCAATGGCAACACTTGATTATGATAATAGAAGTCAATAAAAAGTTTCAACATTTTTTATATGATTGCTCCTAGCGATATATTTATTTCATTATTTTAAAAAAACGTAGAAAATTATTGTAGTTTATCTAAATTCATCACTCTGAAAGACACACAAGGAATGTACAAAACCAGAACCGCCTGTGTTCTTTACGAACACTACAAATATACGTACCTATGTGTGTATATAAACTAATATTATAAAGAGGAAAGATTTGACTTCTTGTTTGTTTGTTACGATTTAACTCAAAAATTACTCGACTACATCAAGATTCTTTCACCATTAGAAAGCTACGTTATCTAAGGAGTGACATAGGAGTGACCAATTTAGCCAACCAATCGCCTTTTACAAAATACCTGGGAGAATGGCAGATAATATATTCTTTAAAGGTTATAGTTAACCTGTACCTAACAAAAGGGAATATACACGACAAATATATGTACTAGGTGGTAGAGTTTCGCATTGTCTCGCCCGGGTCCGGTACCACCGCCTTATCTACTCCTGTCGCAATAACGTCAGTGTTCGTCACTGTCGTGTTCC
Organism: Apodemia mormo; assembly: GCA_036924255.1. Lineage (NCBI taxonomy): Eukaryota > Metazoa > Arthropoda > Insecta > Lepidoptera > Riodinidae > Apodemia > Apodemia mormo. Next base: position 10,245,468 of record JAUPFN010000011.1, read on the forward strand.
GGTTTGGAGGGTAAATAGCCGGTAAACTTATATGTGTGACATTAAGACCCCATCACAATTATAGCAACGCTCCATTAACATCTTTGGTGTTTCTAAGCGATACTTGTCTCTTTCCATCACGAGATCCATCTGCTTGTTAAAAAGAGACTTAAATTCTTTAGTCTTAAATTCAAGATCAAAGTCATTTTACATGACTCGAGACTACTAGTCTCCCGAATCAAGATTCTTTTTAATCCTGCAAGTTTTTTATATGATTTAATATGAGCTTGTACCGATCAACTAAACGGAGTTTAAATTCAGTATCTAATGGTGAGTTTCTAATGATTCTATCAATTTGTTTTGAGTTATAAATAGAAAGCTCGTAACGGCATCGCAAAACATATTGTATAAGTTGTCTAGAAACCAGTTGTCCACAACGGCAATCACTACAAAGGTTATAAATTATCTATATACAGCCATCGAATCTATTGCTGGTGTTATAAGGCATTTATTAGTCTTGCTTTGTGTTTAAAATTTTGTGCAACTGTATTACATTGTACATGTTAATATTGACTTTAATAAAATTATTATAAACTAGCTGTTGCCTGCGACTTCGTCGCGCGGACTTAGTTTACTCCGCACTGCTCCTCCCCCGTAGGTGATAACGTGATAATTTGTAGCTTATATGTTGACCCGACCGGTTAGTAATATTCATGCAAAATTTGAAGTAAATCCATGCAGTACTTTTTGAGTTTACCCCGGACATACATACAGACAAACAGACATACAGACAAACAGGCGAAAATTCTAAAAACTATTTTTTTTGTGAAAATAGACGGAAAAGGTTTCTAGGACCTCAAAACGTGGACATCTGGTGAAAACTCTATTTTCGAAAATCGCGGTAAAATCATTAACTTCCTTATCTACATACGTAGTGGGAAGTTAAAAATTGAAGTGAACCTAAGTAAACTTTAATTATCAATAATAAGTAACTTTTATCGTCATCCTTAAAGAATGTAATGTAGAATATCCGTAAATCTGCAAAAAATGTATATAATTCAATTAATTGAATGAAGCATTTAAACCATTTGAGGGACTAAGATACCTACTCTAAAATATTATAACAAAAAGGATTTCCCTAAAAAAATTTATATCTATACGTTACGCAATACCTTAAAATTTACGCATTGTCCCTCGTTATTTGTCACTGGCCTAAGAAAACACCGCAGCGCGTAGCGTCTTGGCCGGCAAACATAAAATCACTACACATTTGCGTAATTTCATATTTGTACTTAAAATTGAAGGCGGCGAGCTTCAAAGAAAAATTGAAAAACCGGTATAAACCGGTTTATTGATCAAAAACCTTTATCATTTCGCACAACGAGTAAACCGCTATTTTTGAGGTTAAGGTAGAGCCAAACTTTTATAAAACGCTCTTCATGTACTTGCGTTGATTTAGGCTTTCAAATTAACCGGTTAACAAGCCTTGAATAGGCTACTTTTTAATCCGGTAAAATTAAGTGAACCCACTAGATTCGTCAAAAACTTTTACAATGCAGTGGGCTGCACGCTGCGGCAAGCATAGAAAATATTATTTTATGGCGGCAAGTATAATACGAGTATATATCTTGGCAGAATTACTATGAGTAATAACCTATGCCTGTTAATATGTAAATATACCAAATTATACAATAACAATTTTAATAGACGAATTCTAAATTAATAATAGTAATCAATAAAATTAGTATGTCATAGTTAACAAGGCATTATCAATGTTAACATTTAAACAGTCGCACGCGCATACCGATCTCGATTGCATGCTCGGTAACGCGCGTCATCGACATCATCGGATATTGTACGTTGTGACATCATACACTATATTTATTGATATAATTAGCATCGTCTCGCGTTAAAAGTCAGATGTTTCAACCTTGTGTGACAGAAAAGACACAAATCAATTTAAAATTGTATTTAAACAAATACATTTTGTAGGAGGCCGAGCCATGTATTATCAGATATTTTTAAGAGATAAACAAACTGCTTGTTTGGTAGGTATCCTGAGATAATGTAAACTTTATCACTCCTCGACAGCTAGATGGATATAGCACATACTTAGATTCTTTTTATTCCGGAACTCATTCCCATGGAATTTTCGTCTAATAATTCCGCAAGCTGCGAAACGCAGAAGATAACAACGACATTTTACTAAGTACCTAGTATTTTATTAAATAAGCGTTTAATCTACTCATAATTTATTAAGCAAATAACTTACTACTACTGTACTAGCGTTCCTCTGCATGGTAAATGACATTTAATTGTACCTATTTTTAATATCATAGAAAACGTGCAGTAATTTCCGCTGAATGCTGATAGAAAGAGATAACCATCGCATATAATATGAATGTGATACCTAGTACCTATCTAGTAGTACTAAGCCCATACGTATTGTCCATACGCTACAGTCCACAGTTTGTCTTTTCTTACATTTGTTATTTCCTATATTATTGTACATATAAAAATGTAAGTAAGCCAGTTCTAATAATACAACATACCTACGCAAAAATGTTTCAACGATATACAAAACTTTCGCTTCAGATATTTTGTAGACTAGGTTTTTCCTTTTTGTAGAATTCAGTTAAGTCCATTATATAAACCAATAATGAGAAAATAAACATAAAACAAACCAAATTGCGTCTTTCGCGCAAATAAATACATAAATTGGGTTTGTTTCCAAAAGCAGGACATTTTTGTTCATGCTGGGGATAGCGGGACACTCAGCCTGAAAGCGGGACACTCAGCCTGAAAGCGGGACATACAGTCTGAAAGCGGGACAATCCTGTCCAAACCAAGACGTATGGTCACTTTATCTATAACCTCGCCTAATCCTACCAAAAAAATATGTTTTCACAACTAGCAGCGATGTCTTCTAAATCCATGGTCTAAATCAGGAGTAAAAAATTAAAATAATTTAAAACCTTTTAAGAAGTCCGTTGTAAAACATTTGTACCTCCTAATATTTTATTTACCGCTAGTAGGTATAATATGACAAATGCGTCACACTGTGACATTGAATGCAACATGGCTACCTGCAGAGAAAGCTTTTCTGAGAAACACAGTCAAATAAGATCGACATTAACGGTTCCGACAGATCAGGCAACATTTCATATTTTACCTCAAATTAAACTGGTTCACTTGTTACCAATTATGTACATTATGTGTACTCAACCGATTTTTATAAAATGTTGCAGATTTTGTATCAGATGTTTGTATCAGATGATGAACTTAGGTCATTGGTAACGTGACCATACGTTTCCTTTTGAACGGGTCCCCGAGAAAAGTCTTCGGACGTCCCGTTGTCCCGTCCTGTTCTCCAAAACGACGCGAAAATTACCTGACTGGCTACATGGATGATCGTATTGGATCGATGATACTTGAAACCATCACCAATTTTGTTTAAAAAGAATTTGTTCCTCTAAAAAATATTAAAATTAAAAAGTGTTTTCTAACTCTATTTTTTAATAAATATTTCTTGATACATAAAAAAAATGTTTTTTTTTCCGTTGACAGGTAATCAGTGAAAAAAAGCGTTTTTTGAGACTGCTATTAATAAACAAAACTTATTTTTTCTTTTCTTTAATTGGCCGTACTAATTAATTGGTCACTACTACACACAGGTCACATGAGCCGCTGCCCGCTACTGAGATTTCATCTCGAAAAAGTCACAAGACCTAAAATCTCACGACACCTCACCAGGGGACGAGGGAGGGATAGAAAATTTAAAAACACACCTCACGTAAATTATGGACGCCCCCTTATCCAACAGACCTACTAAACTTATAGTTGTTATAAGATAAAAGGCTTAACAGACCCGTTGGCAAAGTCTAAGGCATAAAGCTCATAATATTAATTAATTAAAATAAAATAAAATGAGAATATTGCTTAACTACATAATAAACCTCAAAGAAAATCAATGCATATAATACAATCGTAGGAAAGTCAAAACTGTACATTGAATATTTTTTAAAAGAATACTTGGGGCGTGATCTACAATCGATACCGAGGCCAAACATACAGTTTTTAGAATTTTTGTCTGTTTGTCTATTTGTCTGTATGTATGTTCGCGGTAAACTCAAAAAGTACTGCATGGATTTACTTCAATATTTTCATGAATATTACTAACAGGTCGGGTCAACATATGTCCTACATATTATCATGCTATCACCTACGGGGGAGGAGCTGTGCGAAGTAGATAAACGAAGTCCGCGCGGACGAAGTCGTGGACAACAGTTAGTAGAATAATAATATTTAGAAAATATGGTCACTGGACGGGTGACAGCGATGTCCTAACGAGTCTAGTATTGAGTTTAGCAAATCACTGTTTGTAAACAATGAACTTCATTATCTATGCCCGGGTATATACATAAACATTTTTACTGGACTAAAACTATTAATTAGATCAAAATTTAAGTACCTATTTTTTGCATATCCAGTCAACCTGTCGTATACAGGTTGACTGGATATGCAAAAAATAGGTACTTAAATTATACTAATATACATTATACATCTATGTATAATGCATTGCATCTATGTATATTGCATATATGCAAGCTACTGTTCAAGTGTTCGGTTGATCGAGGTATTAAACTCATATTTAAAATTTTTACTGTTACTTATTTATTTTTTGCAATAAAGTTAATTACTGCGACATAATGTTAATTACATTAACTTAAAAACACACCAACTTAAAACTCGCTATTTAATAGGCCTTAAATTACAAGTTATGAACTAGGCACATAAAGTTCTCACGACACTATTAAAAATTGGTGTACTTGTACATAATTTTCATCTTATTTTTTACCACCATTAAAATGGCTATAAAATGCCCCTACTTGCTGTTAAACACGCTACTCAAACCGTGTTTTCTTTGGCCTGGTTTATTCCGCAAGTCAGCCGACATTTTGAAATGACTTCTAATTTAATTTCTAATAAGAAAAATACAAAACAAGTTATTAAATTTTAAAAAATCTGACTACGATTAGATATGAAAATACATAACCCTTTTCACGCGCAGTAGGGTAAAATTTATGTAGCCTATGACCTGCGAGCACCTAAAGCGTTCTGTAAAAAAACGCGAAGGAAAAGTGAATACACAATACACAACGAAATTCAGGGCAAAAGTCTCATCCGCGCGATCCGTCTGCTTATTTTTTTTATATATGACGCCGAAAAGTCTAGACCTAGTCTACAAGTTACGAAATAAAGTTTTATTAAACTTTTTTTTTTCGAATTAAAAAAAATCCACATTGCGCCATCTCGGTCTCGTAAATGCACTATAAAAAGTAAATAAAATGACATTTAAAAAAAAATACTTTAGCCCAAAGCCAACGCAATGTGGATTTTTCAATTCGAAGAGTTCAATAAAACTTTTTTTTGTAACTTGTGGACTACTACGTTTTTGTTTTCCGGCGTCGATATATAATAAGCTTTTGCCCGCGGCTAAAATAAAAGACAAAAAGTAGCCAATGTCCATCCCATCAAATATTTCCACTTAAAATGATTACGTCAATTCGTTTTGCCGTGAAAGACGGACAAACAAACACATTCCTAGTTATAATATTAGTACGGAATCCATACTAGTATTATATAAAGCTAGTATATATATATATATATATATATATATATATATATATATATATATATATATATATATATATATATATATATAAGTATACAAGCAGATGGGTCTTCTGATGGAAAGAGGCAACCAACGCCTATACACACCAAAGATGTTAATGGCGCGTTGCTATTCTTGTGATGGCTGACTGACGCTGAGGAATAGGTAAGGCGTTGGTACTAGACCCGGGCGAGACAATGCGGAACTCTACCACCTCATAGCTACAATGTTAATGACTTGCATAGGCATTCGGCTCTGCAACTATTAGCGATAGCGTATGGTCGTAAATGCACTTTTCCAATTCCCAGTTATATTTTTGACGTGGCCGCAACGCATAAAACAGATAGTTAAGTGTGATTGCAATCAGTTTGAAAATGTCAAAGCACTGTCGTTAATTGAACCATAGATAAATAAACATGTAATTAACAGGTAAAGGTATGTGAGGCATATCCTTTGGAACTTGCTTCACTAGTAACATTTTAATTGAAGATCTATGAGTCAGAGCTTTCTGCTGCACTTTCAATGCGCTTGGGTACCCATACGTGTGACGGGAAACGCCCTGAGGGCAACGACGGAGTGGTGTTTAAAATTCCGTACACGCATACGTAATGCATCGTGCGAATTGTGCTTTAAAGCGAACTTAAAAACTAAACGTTGAAAAATATCTACAGAATAAAATATGCATGCTGTGACGCTGATCCCGTGCTAGGAAAATGTTGAAAAAATTTAAATATAGAAGAATATCAACAAGACTAGATTAGAATCAGCGACCAATTTGCCTTGAATTGAAGCCATACAACACTCCGATCACCGAGCTATGTGTCGGTAATTCAATAGGGCGAAATTGCTCCAAGTCTATTAGATAAAAAAAAACAATTCTTTTTAGATATAACAACTCGTATTTTCTATTCCGTGTATGAAAAGAATTATATTAAATTATTGATTGATTATATAAGGTCCTTCCAAAATAGGTAATCATATTTCAACACAGCATTCAGTACGTTTAACCAAAGATATCCACCAGAAAAAGAACGTCATTCAGGGGACTAAAACTTTTTGATTTTCACGAACAAAAAAATTTTTTCTCATAACGATTACGCCTTTTTTGCCATTTTATTTTCCGCACTTAGCCACTTGAGCCTTTGTACGTAGCTGGCTATGTCTATTCCAGCCATCCTAACTCCTTCCAGAAGCTTATAAGACGGCTTATGTTTTCACATGCTTCTTTAGGAGTTTTTTGGGTTATCTAGGATACGTGTCCGTTGTTCGGCCACGCTCCTGCACTCAAAAGGAGAACGTGAGTGGTGGTTTCCTGTTCCTCCATGCAGCCGCGGCATAAAGGGCTGCCTGTTACATCTATGTTAAATAGGTGTCGGTTTAAATGGCAATATCCTGTTATTGTGCCCACAACTTTTCTTAAGTCATCTCTTTTGAGTTTCATTATGCGTTGTGTTAGGTTTTTCGAAAGGGTTGGCACAATTTCCTTTGTTTGCTTACAGTCATTTGTGGCTAGCCACAACGCTTCATGTTGTTAGTATGGTCTCTCAGTTAGCCATGTCATGAGTTGGCTGTATGGCAAGACTGCTATCGATTCTGGACCTGATTTGCTCCGTTTTTTTTAATTTCGTTGCTTCATTCGTAAGTGTTTTCTTGCTGTTTTTTGTGACTTTGGCAATTGAGACATTTCAATATTTTTTAGAACTGAAAAATCTATGCTTATAGTTTTTACTCTTTTGAGCTTAAAATACCTTAGTTTAGCTAGAAGTTTCAGGATTGGATTGCAAGGTAAACCGTTTACAGATTTTTCACAATATGATTATTGTGAAACAGTACCTACAAGTGCATTAATTGATTAATATTGTATTGAGATCAATTTCCAATCTTAGCCCGAGGGGAAAAAGTTAAAAAAAGGTATATATATGCCCGTATCCGAAGACGTAGGCAGAGGTACAACGTGTGCATCCTCGATTAGCCGAAGATACGTCTTAGTCCCACAACGTGATAGGTGACCAGCCTATCGCCAACCGGGCACTTTTCCAATCCCGGGCAACGTTGTTTTTATTAGAAAATTGAAAAAAAAAAACGCATTTTTGATTTGTCTGACTCGGGAATCGAACCCCGAGAGTTTCTCTGAGAAAAAAATTTGAAAAATTTATTCCCTGAGTTTCTACCGCCGATTCTTCGTGCCTGCGGCAAGTCCAATATTAATCCTAAAAATATTAAAGGTTAATTGAATAAAACATTTTTTGATCGATTCGATGTTAATATTTAATGTTAATATTTATTAAAGGTTAATTGAATAAAACATTTTTTGATCGATTCGATGTAAATTTCAATCGATGTAAAACCAGGAACTTCCCGATTTAAAAAAAAAAAACTATTAATCTTAGCGATATGTTAAAAATGTGTTTTTCTCTGTAAGATCAACTTTCATTTTCAATAAGTACCCATTTTTCCTTAAAAATTCTTTTATACGAAAGCTACCATAAATAAAAATTTATTTCTATCAATATTAGGCTTTAAGAGCAAAATGGTGGCGCAAGATGGATCTTGCTACATATTATAGGTAGACAGGTAGACTATATTATAGGTAGACTAGAAAATATGGTGTAAAATTTTAGTATAATATAACCTTTATATTTGTTCAGTGTAGATAACATTCATAATAATAAAAATCGTGTTTTTGATAAATCAAGAAAATTTAAAAGAATTTTTCTTGTAAGTACTAAAAAAATGTAGTCTTAGAAACATGTTTTTTTTTAATTTGGTTTAATTTTCCTGCGCCCTCCTAGACCAAAACCTGACGACGCCTTTGATGGGTATGGGAACTGTTTGGGCAAAAATACGCTGGATGTTTTTAGGTTGGATCATTATAAACATTAAAACATGTAATTTTCATAAAAATACTTTCCTAAAAATATTACTAGGTAGTATATCTTTGCGAGCCCTTACAAAGCTCTGATTTTTGCTAGTATATATTAATACGCTAAGGTTACAACGTTTTCCTCCCTTTTGAGAGAAAATCTCACAATAACTCCAAATAAATTCTATATCATTTTATAGATATATGCTTGCTCTACCGGCATCAACAACTAAAAAAATTATAACTGCGTTTTTTTATAATAATTTATAAATAAATATATAAAATAAAAATTATATACATATATTAAGACATAATACAGCAATGTTGCCATCTGACAGCTTTAATTTTAAAACAACGTCAAAATGATTGACGGTCTGTAATTTTTTGTTTAATTTCAAAATTTCAAATAAACTTTAATAAAATTACTTAGTGCGAATTATTCGCACGGGTATTGCTAATATTTCTTAAGCACCCAAATCCAGAAATACAAACATCTCATCTCATGCTCATCACTTTAATGTTTGTCGTGTCAGGAATCGAACTAGAGCCCCATTCGCTAACCAGTAACCACTAGACCAACGGGGCGGTCATAGCAGTGACTAAGTGCACGATGAATGGATATAAAAGTCAGTCGCGAGGTGTGGTCGAGTAGGCTTTCACTGGCACACGTGGCGGTGTCGCAACTTGACAACTGTTTAATGTACTGTTTAACGTCGTCTCGCATACCCATTAACTTTATAAGATAACACCACTAACTCACTTCGCTTTGTCTATGTCTATACTAATATGCGTATGATCATGCCGGTTCCCTTGCGAGTCAGGCAGTGTAAAACGAATGTCCATAAACTTTCCGGTTCACCATGATATCAGTTTGTAGGTTGATTTATATATATATATATATATATATATATATATATATATATATATATATATATATATATATATATATATATATATATATATATATATATATATATATATATATATATATATATATATATATAACAGAGTAGTGCGAGGCAAAAAGTGTCGGGAGAAACGCACAGTTGTGGATTTCCAGACATCGAGATGGTGAGGATGGAACTTTAAATTTTGACGCGATGTCCAATGGTGGAATTCGGCGGCAGAAATTATTCCAAACAACTCGTCGGAACACTCCCCATGATAAAGACGATAGAAGACGCAGAGTGAACCTACATCTCTGCGTAATGCCAAAGAGTCGAGCTGTTCCGAAATAGCCTGGTCGTCAACGATTCGAACCGCTCTACGCTGTATGCGATCAAGAGGAAGAAGCTGGTATTGGGGAGCTCCGGCCCAGAGATGAGAACAGTACTCCATGTGAGGCCGAATCTGTGCCTTATAAAGTTGAAGGCGATGGGCCGGCAAAAAGTACTGTCTCGCTCTGCTGAGCACACCGAGCTTTTTAGAGGCTAATTTAGCCTTGCCTTCCAAATGACCGCGAAACTGAACGTAATTTGATATGTCGACTCCCAGGATTCCGACACTAGCTGAGGCTGTCAGGAGAGTATCTCCAAATCGAGGTGATACGACAAAGGGTGTCTTTTTTGCGGTGAACACGCAAAGCTGTGTCTTCTTGGGGTTAAAAGTGACCAGGTTTTGACGACCCCATTCAGAGACGTCGGTAAGTCGATTCTCGACTTCAGACACAAGCTTGTTTCGGCACTCTTCGACGTGTTCCCGAGAAATACCGCTTCGGCCGGGAGTATGTAACATCACCAGTACTGTCATCCGCATAGTAATGTATGTTGCGAATTCGCATCATGTCATTGATATGCAGAAGAAACAGAGTCGGTGATAGCACGCAGCCTTGGGGAACACCAGCATTGACAGATTTAAGGTCGGAGCACGCACCGTCGACAACGACCTTGATGCTCCGGTCAGCCAAAAAACTGGTGATCCACTTGCATAATTTCTCGAGAAGCCCATAGGAAGGCAGCTTCGCGAGAAGCGCTTTGTGCCATACCCGATCAAAGGCCCTCGCTATGTCCAAACTAACTGCCAACGCCTCCCCCTTGGACTCAACTGCTTCCGCCCACCGATGAGTTAGGTATACTAGAAGGTCACCAGCTGATTGGCCGCGACGGAAACCGTACTGACAGTCGCTAATCAGCTGATGCTCTTCTAAATACTTGAGGAGCTGAGAGTTGATGATCGTCTCCATAATTTTGGAGAACAAGGAGGTTATGGCTATGGGCCGATAGTTAGACGGATTAGAGCAATCTCCTTTTTTAAGGATGGGATGAACCAAAGCTGTCTTCCATGAATTCGGTACCACGCCGAGTGAGTAGGAGAGCCGGAATAGGCGTGTTTATACTGGCGCCAACTCTGGAGCACACACTTTTAGCACGATCGGAGGGATGCTATCCGGCCCACTCGACTTGTGGATGTCCAAGGAAAGTAGTGCTTTACGCACAGATGACTGCCGAAATTGTAGTTCTGGCATGGAACTATCACACTGCGGGATGGTAGGCGGTGCGTTCCCTTGGTCATCCAGAGTCGAGTTGGCCGCAAAGAAGGAGCCCAGGAGATCGGCCTTCTCCTTTGCGGCATGGGCCAAAGAGTCATCGTCTCCATGCAAAGATGGAAGAGAGGGCTGTGAGAAATTCCCTAAGACAGCCTTGGCGAGAGACCAGAACGCACGGGTCCCTGAAGGAAGGCGAACTGATTTCTCGCCAATTCTGCCTATGTGTTCAGATTTTGCCTTGGCGATAGCTCTTTTGAAGTACCTCGAGGCGGAATTGTACTCCTTACGTAATATGCTGGTTTTTTCATCACAAGATGCGGACGCAGCAGCCCAAGCCCGGTAGCACTCCTGCTTTCGGCATGAAGCCGTTTTACAAGAGCGACCAAACCAAGGCTGAGACTTACCACCAATTGGTACCGCAGAAAATGGAATGAAAAGTTCACAGAATGAATACACAGATGGCGTTTATCTGCTGTTTTTTGTTTAACTTATGGTTATTCTATTGTCTTTAGGTAGTCAATTTACTAATTTCATATTCTATCAAAAACATTTTAATGTGAAATGTTACCAAGACCTGACCAAGTGACTTTCAACGCCAGGAAGTTATCAAATCTCATGTAGTGCCAAGCTTATAACTCTATACGCCCTAACTCTACAAGCCCTAACTTCACAAACTCTACAACTTAACTCTAAATATGTGGCTTGCTTACAAAAACAAAAAAGCCTATATCACTCACACAATTATGATAAATCGATGCCTCTCAAACTAAAATTCATCAAGCCGTTTATGCGAAAAAGCGTGTCAAAGAAAAATACACTTACATACATTATTACACGCGAAAAATATAACCCTCATTCTAGCGCAACCGGGAAAAAATATAATTATATTATAGCCAAAGTCATATTTTCCTCTCCATTCCTTCGCGAAGCTCATGGACGTTACATCATCGTAGCCGGAGGCTTCTCGCAGCTTTGAACGTGCCAATTATTTAGATGCACTTTACCTGTCTCGATGTATGGTTTTGTTTATTATTAATAAATTTGTAATTTATAAGGTATGCTACCTTTATCTGCTATATAATAGTTGCTATTTTTAAACGACTTTATAAAAAGGATAAGGATATTAATTCGTCTGGATCTTTGTTATTTTTTATTTGTACCGAAAATTAATAGTGAATTGTCAATCGATTTTAAAAGGTTTTTTATGAAAGGTCGAAATTTCGGATTAATCTTCTCTATATCCTGAACGACTTGATCAATTTTTAATTTGAGAGTTGTCGTTGGATTCACCTTGGTTGTGAGAGCGATACAGGTAATATATTTTTCGTTTTTATAAATGGACAAGCCACATACTTAAACTTAACTTGTAGGTTTGTGAAGTTAGGGCTTGGAAGCTAGTCAGAAACTTGGCTCTACATGAGATCTGATATTTTTTCACGTTGCGAGCCACGTGGTCTTGACTTGGCAACACTGGGACACATTATATGAAAATGTTTTTTCGAAAAAAACGAATTTAATAAATTGACTACCTAAAGAGTATAGAGGTATGACTAACCTTAAGTTAAACAAAAAACATCTGATAAACGCCATCTAATGTTTTTTGATGTCATTTCCCCCGTGCTGTTTCAGGCTCTTTTAAAGAATAACATCAACTGCTGTTCTGCCAAGCAGGTCGTAATAAGTTAACGTAAGTGTTAGTTGTACGTGTAACTGCCAGCGTGACTAAAAGGTAGAACAGTTCTGCAACTTCTCGTCCGGTACTTACTCCTATATACATACACCGCTATAACGTGAGTTTTGTTCCGATCTAGAGAGTAAGGTAGTTGGAAAATTTATGCGTGTGGTATTTCATTCCCGCCACACGTATGGCTCTGCTTTCCCATGATATAAAAAAATAAACAAATCATCACCAGGAACACACAATAGTCCAAGAGTTTAAAGCTTAATCCTGAGGGAATACTTCAAAACAAAATAATTCAAAATGACCCAACGCAAATCTCAACTATTTCGCAGGGAATTATTTTAAATCCACAATTGCGTTCATTGATTCACAGAAATGTTTACGTTAGAATTCCAGTAAGCTTGCGTCGATTCAAGCGATTTTAACGCTGATTCAGTATACAGAAGACAATACAAAGTCTTCTAATCGAAAACTCAGTGAGTCATGCTTTGTTATTATTATTTTAAAAGCGTAAAAAATTGCATACTTAAGTGATATACGATTTCAAACATTGGACACAGTGGATAGGTAACAACATTAGAAACGATAACGAATGATTATACAACTTTTTATAACAGCCTTCTATACAAAGATATAAAAAAAACTAGCTGACCTGCACAGCTACGCGCGCGAGTGGATTAAAGGTGAACACACGCTTATCCGAGCCGAATGCGTCGAACGAGTCGAACGAAACAAATTTTAGAATTCTGTATATGAAATAGCATGAAACCTTGCACACTTACCCGCGTCGAATCGACGTTGAATACATGAGATTTTATACCTATATAAAATTCTAATTCGTTTCGTTCGACGCGTTCGGCTCGGATAAGTGTGCGTTCACCTTAACACGTCATTTTCATACAAACTTTCATCCCACATTTCAGCCCCATGGGGGTTTATTTTTGAAAAAAAAATGTTAGCCTGTTTGACATCGGATTTTCAACTATCTCCATACCAAATCTCCATCAAAATCGGTTCTGGGGTTTTGCTGTGAAAGCGTAACCGACATGGTTTTGTTGTGAAAACGTAACTGACAGACAGACAGAACCCGCTGCATCATTAAAGTTTTAGACGAATCAAATAATCGGAAAACTAACTTTTCCGGGATAATAAGTATCTTAGCCCTTAGGTGCTATTCCAAGTCATCATCTACCAGTGTGCCAAATTTTATCCAAATCGGTTCAGCCATTTTTGTGTGATTGAGTAACAAACTTCAACCATCCATTCATCCACCTTTACAAGCTTCCACATTTCTAACACTAGTTGCAGAGCGTTGCCGCTGTATTATAAAAGTTTTTAGTGATTCCCGCGGGAACAAGTCATTTTTTCGGGATGAAAAGTAACCTATGTGCTATTTTCAGGTCATCATCTACCTGTGTGTCAACTGTGGATGAAACATCAGTTCGGTAGTTTTGGCGTGATTAAGTAACGAACATTCATCCAAACATCCAAACTTTCGCATTTATAATATTAATATAGATTCAATAAAATAATTAATAATATTAGTATGGATAAAACACATTAAACCTGCAACTGATTTCCAATTTATTTTATATCTGGAACCCTTCACCAATTTTGGATTTTTCCCTGTTTTTGTTCAAACCCCCGTTGAAAAGTCTGCTGTTCTGCCAGCAGTTTTTAAAAGTCGAAATATTGGCTATATGTGTCCCTACCATCTTAACTGGTAGAGTTCTGCAACATCTCCAGGTTTTGGTACCACCGTCTTACCGATTCCTGTCGCAATAGCTTCAATGCTTGGCACTATCTTGTTTCGATTTAGATTCATACGTAATGTGGTATTCCAACCACGCTTCACAGAGAGCAATGCAACATTGAACCTTTTGGTGTACACGATAATAGGCTCTCACGGGAATCATCTGGTCGTTTGCTATGAAGTAAAACAAATAAACCCCAAAGCAAGGATTTATAACGTTATAATTTCGATATGTTTGCGTCGTCGTGATTGGTTATAATATATGATATTATGACGTTGCCTTATAGAGCTAGTTGACGAACCAATCACGATCCAGCACGATACGCACCTAACCAATCACGAAACAGTAAACATATTGAAATTATAACGTTTTAAATCCTTGCCCCAAAGTTATAGTCAGGGCCCCTTGATCAGTATCCAAACAGGCAGTCAGTGAACTGCACATAAATCCTGACATAAGGACAAGGTAGGTACAGTACGTGCTGGCACGTGGTGTCAACGTCCTGCCGTGTTATGGTGTTTACATTATACATATTTGTGACAAACAAAACAAACCTATTAACTACTTTGTATTGTGCTTGCGTACTACTTACTGAGCGGTTATCAACCCACTTTCAAAAAAAACTGTCAAGTGCAAATTGGACTCGCAGGATTCCGTAACTTTAGCTGCACGTATAGGTACTAACTACTACTCCAAACTATATAGGTAATCTTTGCTGCACATATAGGCACTACTCCAAACTAGAAAACCTTAGCTGCACATTTTTTTAAATTTTAAATTATAAGATAGCAAACAAGCAGATGGGTCTCTTGATGGAAAGAGTCAACCATCGCCTATAGACACCAAAGATGTTAATTGTACGTTGCTATCTTGTAGCGAGGTTTAAATGTCACATGCATAAGTTTACCGGCTACCTTACCTTCCATACCGGAACACGACAGTGACTGACGGCTGATGCTATGGCGGCGGGAATAGGTACCAGACCCGGGCGAGACAATGCAGAACTCTACCACCTAGTAGCCACGATAGTAGTGACTTGCGTAGCCAATCGCTCGCCTGTTACGACCTGCCTAGCAGAACAGCAGTTGTTCTATTTTTAAAAGGAGCCCGGATCCAACACCTTATAGCCTTCTCTTTTTTTAAGTTTGATAAAAACAAATCAACTAAAACATTGTTAGTAATAACTCAAATTATACGTCACACGGTGATAACTTTTATTATATTTAAGTAAGAATAAGTAAATAAAATATTCTTAGTATCGGCGCGTGTGGTATCATCAAGTTTACACAGCTATGTAAACTCAAATGTTATCACCGCCAGTTTATCATGAACTACTTTGTTAGCGTGAGATGAACCAATTAACTTATATTCCAAAGCTTCACATGGGGTCAGGTTAAATTGGTTGATTTATATCGAAATGACGGAGTTATTACAGGGTAAAGAAGCATTGTCGTCGACTTGAACTAGGTCATCATTTATTGTTTGGAGTTTACACTCGTTTACACCACTGTACAGTGTACATATACCTATCATACTGTACAGGGGAAAATAATTTTTTTTTGCTTTATTCTAATTTAAAACAAACGAGCATCTATATTTATTATTTATATATTATAAATGCGAAAGTTTGGATGGATGGATGTTTTCACTCAATCACGCAAAAACTACTGAACGGATTTGAATGAAATTTGGTACACAGATAGATGATGACCTGGAATAGTATAAAGGCTACTTTTTATCTCGAAAAAATTACCTGATCCCGCGGGATTCGCCAAAAACTTTTATAATGCAGCGGACTACACGCTGCAGCTAGTATTATATACTTTAACATAATATACGACAAAAAGGTACTTGAAGAGACGGGATATTTTCTGAATGAAGTTGACGTGAATGTGTGGCATGCTGAAATATGAACTTTAACTTAAGATATTGAGGTGCATTAGGATTATAAAGAATAGTGAATATTGTACAAAGCAATCTCAACTGTCTTCGTTGGCGGATCGGAAGCCACTTCAGTTTAGAGCGATATAATGAGACGTGATCAAACTTACGCAGACCAAAGATGAATTGTATACAATTGTTGAGCATGCGTTCTAATCTATCTAAAAGGGCTTGATTTAAATCTACGAAACACACGTCGGCACAATCAAGTATTGGTATGACTAGGGTTTGCACAAGTATTAGTTTTGATTCGAGTGGCAAAAAGTTTTTGTAACGATAAAGGGATCGTAAAGCCATATTAACCTTACGACAAAGCTCAGTAGTATGTGGTAACCAGGATAGAGTTTGGTCTATTCTGAGTCCTAGATCTTTGACGTAAGGGAGAAAAGGGATAGTAATGTTATCAAAAGCTACCGCTGAAATGGAGCTCCAATCTAAACTTATATATGCGTATGTGCGTATTATTTTTAATAAACATAGACTCTATTAATTATATATGCGTATTATTTTTAATAAACATAGACTCACATACCGAGTAAAAAAGTAGCCTATGTCATTCCTGAATAATGTAGCTTTCTGAAGGGAAAAGAATTTTTGAAATCGGTCGAGTAGTTTTTAAGTTAAATTGTAACAATCAAAAAAATCAAACCTTTCTAGCGAACAGCCGTTGTCTAAATTCGATCATCAACTAAACAATAAAATTTCTTTTATGTTTGACAACTGACGTTAGCCATAAGAAAATAGTTTAGTATACATGTGTGTAATGTCATGTATGTCACATTAATATATGTTTAATGTCATGTATGTAACATTAATATTGTTTATTTTTATTAATTTTACTAGGTGGTAGAGTTCTGCATTGTCTCGCCAGGGTCTGGTACCATCGCCTTACATATTCCTGCCGCAAGAGCGTCAGTGCTTGTCACTGTCGTGTTCCAGTTTGGAGGATATGGTAGCCGGTAAACTTATGCTTATGGCATTAGATCTCGCCACAAGATAGCAACGCACCATTAACATTCTTGGTGTCTATAGGCGATGGTTGACTCTTTCCATCAGGAGAGCCATCTGCTTGTTTGCTATCTTATGATATATAAAAAAATCATATATTTTAATTCATATTATTTAAAAATATTAGGTTTCTGCAGTCCTCTGCAATGTAAACTTTAACTACCATACTTCACCGTTCCCGCAATTGTCTGAAAAAGCGGCCCAAAGTTTTTCCTTCAAGCATTTATATATAGATATTAAATTATAACGCCCCTTTCATCGAGTGGTTAGCGAACCTAACAACAAATCGAGGAGCTCGGGTTCGATTCCCGACAGGGACAAACATTTGTGTGATGAGCATTGATGTTTTTATTTCTTGGTTTTGGGTGTTTATGTATGTTACAATATATTATTATTATATTTATTTCTATGTATTAGTATTCTTGACAAGCACCTGTAAGACAAGAAAATAATTTGCTTACTTTGAGGTTAGAACAATTCATGTAATTTGTCCACCGATATTTATTTATTTATTTAACTAGCTGACCCGGCAAACGTTGTTTTGCCATACATATTAGGAATCCATAGCGGACAAACAACGTGACACGTAATTTATATGTATACGAGATTGTCCTTCCAGGCAGCCGAAAGGGCATTGGAACTTTATATGGTGGTCAAGGATTCTTAAATTTTCTCAAATTCCACGAAATTTTCTTAATATTTTCTTTTATAAGAACCTTCTGACAATTACAAACACAAAAATGTGGAAGCGGTTGACCCTAAAAGACATCCCTGAAACTTCCCGCTAAATGAAGGTATTTTAAGCTTAATAAAGAAAAACTATAAAAATAGATGTTTAAACTCAAACATCTATTTTGTTAAAATGGCAGTAACTATATTGTTTTTTGAAAAGTTGTATATTTTTTAAACGCAGATTGAATTTGATCTTTCGAATGACATTCAACTCAATTTTTGAGATCTAAAATATTGCTTTAGCTAAATACTCGATAGGTTGAAAAATTTCGTAGCAATGTCAAAAAACATTTTTTCCAAATATTTTCACCATTAATAAATCCTAAACAAATTGACCAATTAACGGTATTTGACGCAGTTTTTAAAGGAGAAACGCTGATAAGATTTTTAAGTCTATCGGTTTATTAGCCTGAAAATGATTTTAAACATATATAGTAAATTTGCTAAAAATGAAGTAATTTTAATATTTGAAAAGCTGTAATTTTTGAAAATTAGATTCGATTTTGATTCTTGAAATGCCATCTGTCGTAATTTTTTTAGTACTAAATTATCGTACATGACTAATAAATGATTGGTTGAAAAATTTCGAAGTTATGTCGAAAAAACACTTTTTCGTCAAGGTTTAATTTTTCGTCAACGATTTCTCCGAAACGGATAAACCGATTTTGATGCAATTTATGCATTAGATGTAGTTTTTTGAGAAATAGAGTTGATTAGTTTTTGTACTTAATCGGTATATTAATCTGGAAGTTATGTTAAAAAAAAACCCTTTCACCAAAATTTTTTTGGGGGTTTTTCAAAATTTCTCAAAATCTAGGCCGACTTGGTTAACATTTTCAGGAAGTCTAAGTTGAGTAGAATTCAATCGAATGCCATGAACCGCATTTCGATCGGTCCAGCCGTTCAAAAGTTATGAGATGTTTACATACACACATACACACACATACATACATACAGACATACTGACGTCATCGCGAAAATAGACGGAGATGATTCCTAGGACCTCAAAACGTGGAAATCCGGTGAAAACTCGATTTTCGAAAATCGGGACAAATTCAGTAACTTCCTATCTACGTTCACTACGTAGCGGGAAGTCAACAAACAAAGAATTAGTGAAATCGGTTTTAATTTTTCAACCGTCTTTCTATAAAGAAAAAGGTTCTCAATTCGGCTGTATGTTTTTGAAGTGAAAACTTCTTTAGGCGCGTTGAGCGTTTTGGTAGAGGGTAAAATCCTCGGTTCGCGTCACCGACATGCTAATGATAATAGTATATCTATAGCTATGTTTTGCATATAGTTTTAATTACTCTCAACTTAATAGTTCCGTTTTCACTTCTATCGGCAGTCCCACGACTGCTACTGTTTTTTTTTTATGTTTATTACTTCCGAACTATGTTATTTATGAACGTATTTTTGAACGTTATTTATGAATATTATTTTGTGGTACTAGCTACAACAAAACTTTTATAATTGGACGTAGTTAGGTAAACGAAAAGGATCCAATCCACAATAGGCATGGTCAACAATGAGTTAACTGCACCAAACTGATGCTAAGCATCAATACATTTGGCAGTAAAAAACATAAGCAAAAATAGCTCTCTATTACTTTATTGAACGTCAGAACTAGTCCCCATGTATGGCACTTTAAAAAATTAAAAAATATCCAACTTCAAACTTCAATATTTCTAAACTGATTTTGTGTGGATTGGATCCTTTTCGTGTAACTACGTCCAATTCAGCAACGGGCTGCGTTATAAAAGTTTTTAGTAAATCCCGGAGAAAACATCATTTTTTGGGGATAAAAAGTAGCCTGCGTGCTATTCCAGGTTATCATCTACATGTGTGCCAAATTTCATCAAAATCCGTTCTGTAGTTTTAGCGTGATTGAGTAACAAACATCCATCCGTACATCCAAACATCCAAACTTTCGTATTTGTAATATCAATATAGATTTGAAAAATTATGTTTTGTTTGGGAAGGATAAACTTCCCATTTAGTCCATATAAATTTGGTGATGATCTGTAGGGCTACTCTCGAAAACCGATTTCAATTTTAAATGAATATTGATGTATTTCGTACTCTGGACGACTATATTCAATTATTGGATTCGGCGACAGCGCCACACGGATTTCGAAATTTTTTGGAACTACTCATTATTGCTTTTATTCGTTATTTTGTTTAAAACAGTATTTAAAATTTCCACTTGTAACACTAGCTTGACGTGTAACGATGACATCTATTTCCAATAATTAAGTCGTTACTATACTGAATCAATGTTGGCAATATTGGTTTCAAGAGTACCGTTTTGTGACGACATTCGAAACCTATTGTTTTTATCAATATGGGTTTAAGATTTATATTGTTTTCAAGAGTAGGCCTGCTGATCCAAGTCTCAAGAGATACAAAATGTTGGTTGCCTTTTAATTATTCATTTTGATGATGTCGGTCGAAACACACATCCACTTAACTTGCCACGCAATACATTATGTCCATTAACATCAGAATAAATAATCCAAGAATTAGGTAACATTCGTAAGTGTCAAACGAACCCATGTGAAAACTTTCAAGCGTACACTTGAAAATAACATCAGTCACTTTTACTTTTAATCGATTAGTATTCAGAAAGTTTAGACTTTCCCTCTGCAGGTTCAAACCGGGCCTATCGTACGTTCATTGAATTATACCTTTACATGCACACGATAAAAACATTTTTCCTCAATGAATTTTCACTAGCTTGTTCCCAGCGACTTCGTTTACCGGACCAGCAGTATTACTTCTTTTTCTATAGTCGGGTAAAAAGTAGCCTATTTTATTCAGTGACAATATAACTATACATAATATTATATAGGTGAAAGACATTTTAAAATAGGTCCGGTAGTTTTTGAGTTTATCCATTAGATACAAACAACAAATCTTACTTATTTATTATATATATGTATTAATACCTGCAGCAAAAGCTTTGTACGTCTTTTTACGATAATTACGCGGAGTAGTGCGAAATTTGGCTTTATGGTGAAGGAGAGCAGAAAGCGAATACTTTTATAGAATACCAAATTGTACTGCTGGGGTCTTCTTTTTGTCCGGACCGTCGGTGAGTCTTACCCATTTATTAAACCGATGTCTTTCTTTTCGGTACCATCGCGAAGGATACATAGAACAGTTCGCGGATAATAGCAATTAATTTCACCTTTTTAAAACGTTTTTTTTATATCATAAGATAGCAAACAGGCAACTGGGTCTCCTGATGGAGAGTCAACCATCGCCTATAGACACCAAACATGTTAATGGTGCGTTGCTATCTTGTGGCAAGTTTTAATGCCACATGCATAAGTTTACCGGCTACCTTTCCCTCCAAACCGGAACACGACAGTGACCAGCACTGACGTTATTGCGGCAAGAATAGATAAAGCGGTGGTACCAGACCCGGGCGAGTCGATGCAGAACTCTACCACCTAGTAAAACGTAAACGTAAAGTAGTTTAAAACGTAATAAAAGTGCCTAACTAATATATTCGTAATCTGGGCTGCGATTTTTACATACTTATTCGGGATTTAATTTTGAAAATTATACAAGGAAAACCAGAAACCTGTGTACAATCTAACATATCCTTCCTTTGAAACCAATAAAATCATATAAAGTTGTTGTAACCAAAGGCTATGAATCCTTGGCCACAGTTCATTGAGTAAACCTGTGTTAGTACCGCGCGGTGGGCCTCCTATAGTCCAACCGCGTTGGCGTCGCCGCCAGCCATGAGCCAACACGACTTGCATCTAGGGTTGTCAGGTCCCGAAAAAACAATCTTAAAAATTATCTAGACATTTCACTATTTTTTTTTTTTGTTATTGGGATAGGCAAACTGGCAGACGTGCCACCTGATGGTAAGTGGTCGATGTCGCCAATGAACATAAATGGGATACCTGAGCTGATCTAGCCCAGGTACGCCATTCATGTGTTGCCTATCCTGAGATGTAAGATGTTAAGTCTCGGTGCCAGTAATTACACTGCCTGTTTTGCCCTTCTCTCCAAAATACAACAAAGCTATTTCACGAGAGAAATAAGCAAGATGGTGGTACCCATGCAGCCGGGAGCGCGGCTCAGCGCATCCCTCCCACCGGTGAACTAACATTTAATACCTAAAAAATACGCCCTTAAAAAATATCTGTACTTTAATTTTGAAAGAAAACATATATGCACAAAAGATGTTATATATACATGAGCATTCGTGTTAAGGTAACCAGAACACTAAATCTAGTGCTAAATAAGTGAAATTATACCAAACATTGGCGAGACTTTACAGAACTTTACTGCCTAGTGGTCACAGTAGTGACACACACGTTTAAGCTTCGTTAGCCTTTTACGATCTATCCGGTAGGAAGGCAGAATATTTTATTAAACAAGTTAACGGCGTTCTCCAAATTACTGGAACATTTTATTGATTCAGGTGTTACTTTGCGGAAATCTATTATTAAAAAGGTCTTTATAACCTCACTTTATGCGAGTGCAAGTAATACTGCAGTATTACTTACACTCGCGTAGAGTGAGGTAGTGTTCATTTCTCCTGAAGATGCTTCGGTTTCGAAGTGAAACGTGCGTTGAGTGCATACATAAATTGTGTGCTTTTGTGATGGATGCTGGCGTGGGACGTGGTTGTAACTGTGGTGGATGTGGGTGGATAATTGTGTCGCTGGGATCTTCTTTTTGTCCGGACCATCGGTGAGTCTTATCCATTTATTAATCCGACGTCTTTCTTTTCGGTACCATCACGGAGGAATCATAGCACAGTTCGCGGATAATAGCAAATTTAATTAATTTCACCTTTTTACTGGAACAATAGGGCGTTTGTATGTACATAAGTGTTTGTTCAACAATAACTCGAGAATGTCATGAATTTTGGTAAGCGAATTTTAAAAAAAAAAGGTATTTTTAAAAAAATTCGAATATGATACAAATAAATTAAGGGATTACCGAGTTATAGGGGTTATAAGAGGGGTCCAAATATCTTATGTTAAAACCATCCATGACCGCCCCGTTGGTCTAGTGGTTAGCGACCCTGACTACGCAATCGACGGGGCTCGGGTTCGATCCCGACGGGGACAAGCATTTGTGTGATGAACATAAATGTTTGTTTTTCCGGGTTTGGGTGTTTAATTAAATATATTCTAGTATTTATATATGTATGTCTATGTATTAGTATCGTTGACTAACACCCATAACACAAGCAAATAATTTGCTTACTTTGGGGTTAGATCAGTAAGTGTAATTTGTCCTGTGAATATTTATATGTATATCCTACGCAAGTTTATAGTTCAGCATGTATCACTAGTTTTAACTAGTAACAGCAAACTAGACCGTTCTCCTGTATAGTCCTTAGCTGCAGTTTAAGATGCGATTTGATTTGACAGAGATACAATTAAAAATCAGCCATGTCTAACTGTCCAGAGGGCCTTAAAAAAAAGCATAAGCCATAAATAAGCACTTGTAGAATACATAGATAAATGTATGGATTTGTCATAAGCACAATCAAACGCTTACGCCAAATCTATACATTTATTTTTCTACTAGCTGTTGCCTGCGACTTCATCCGCGCGGACTTCGTTTACTCCGCACTGCTCCGGGAGGAGCACCTCCCCCGTAGGTGATAGCGTGATAATATGTAGCTTATATGTTGACCCGACCTGTTAGTAATATTCATGCAAAATTTGAAGTGAATCCATGCAAGTACTTTTTGAGTTTACCCCGGACATACATACAGACAAACAGATAAACAGGCAAACAGACGAAAATTTTAAAAACTATATTTTTGGCTTCGGTATCGATTGTAAATCACGCCCCAAGTATTCTTTTAAAAAAATATTCAATGTACAGTTTTGACTTTCCTGCGATTTTATTATATGTATAGATTATACTAGTGATTACGTCACTTGTCTAGAGCCGCAGGTAGACAATGAAAAATCCGGTCCCTCCTTTTTTATCCAGATGTCTAGCAACCCTATTTGAGTATGTGTGCGTCTGTGTCTCAAACGTTTACGTGGTGTAAACACTCGTAAGTTTAGGAGCTTGCCCTGAAACGTGTTTTAACCTCAGTTTATTTTGTTGATAATAAATTACGAGTGTTGTTACTTTGCAATCAATAAGGTAAACATTTTAGTTTTAAATATCGAGACCTACCTACTTGTAGGTTTAAGTACCTACAGTTTTCTTCAGAATTACTAATTAGTTCTACTTAGAAAAGCACCCGTGTAAGACATCTGTCACAGCACGCATTAGAAATTGAGCAATTTGTATTTATTACAGGAGTTATTATTTTGTTAGTAAACAAGAAAATACATAAACACACTTAAAATGTATACACACACACTCAAACATGTACATTCACACACACATAAGCACACACACATACATAAGCACACATCACACACGCTTACGTGACCGCACCCAACTGGGCTAGATATTGCAGAAATTTACCGTCTCGTAGTCATAGGCGGTAGTAAATTGCTTACCTTTCGCTAGTCTTTAAGAGTTACCTTTTACGATCAGGAAGGAAATAGGTCTATTTTATCATGTTTATTGTTACCTCGTAAATCACGGTAATAAGCGGGTAGGCAAATACTAGTAAATATTACATAATAGTTACTATTGTATTAGATTGTATTTATTATATAATGAAATGTAATAAATATAACTCGCGGCACTTTAGGGACTTGATATTAAACCCCGTTTTCACTTTGATAAGTGCGCGTGTAAGTGTTTAATGCAGGTGCATAGTCTTAAGCAAAATATACATGACAGCCATTGGTCATTGCGAGTGATTAGTAATCAGCGTCTATTCAATTTTACTACGCCGAATACTAATCACTCGCACTGATGAACGGCTGTCTCCACACATTTTTTGCTTAATACTAAGCACCTGCATTAAACACTCGCACTAATCAAAGTGAAAATGGGGCTTTATATCAAGGGGCGGAGCGCACGGACAGGTCGCTGAAACTTGTGATACAAAAATGTATGGCGATATATATTTTTTTTCGAAATGGCTACTACAGTTGACCTTAAAGGTCGTTAATGCATCACCGGGCTTTTTATTTTACCGGCGAGCAGAGAGAGAGCAGCCAGAACTTAAATTAATATTGGGCCTATAAACGCCCCCGCTAAGGGCTGTCTTCTGTGAGACCGGAGTCGGACCTCGGCTTAGTGCGACGTTCGGACTAGTGATGGTGGGAGGAGTCGTGGCATTGCGCCCCGCGCTAAGTCACGACTCCACCCATCACTACTTACAAGCTTATTATACATACAAGCGCCCACCGCGCACCGACAGCGCCGCAAAACTCTCTCTAAACTCTGCCGCAGATTATATTCATTGTAACAGTTACTATCCCTCTATTAACGTTGTAATTTACATTTGCTTGGTAATAATGTAAATAAACTAATTAATGTCTCGGTTAAAAACATGTTGACGGTTCCAGAATTCTCAAAAGAATGGGGCTAGTGTACTATAACTAGCCCCATTATTTTTGGAAATGTGCAAAACGCGGCTAGAACGCAAGAGCAGCAGCCGAGGCGCGTACAGCCCTCCAGTTTACGTAACAAAACCTTAATCGAATTCAAGCGCTTATACCTAGACTAGGGTAGATAATTTCTGAAACACAAGAAAGTAATAGTAGGACGACCCATTGAAAAATTATCATATAAAAATTAAAAGTGTACATTTTAATGAATAGCTTAAAATTTTTCATTATGATGAAAAAATAATTTTCAAATCCAAGTTCTTTTATTATGTTCCATTTTCTGCGAAAATTTTCCAGTTTTGTATATTTTTAGACAATCAGAAAGCAGAAATTCCAAAAAAAAAAAACACTAGTACCGATTTTTTAAAAACATCAGATATTTAGACGGTTAATTTTCGATCGAAAATTATGATGTTATTAAGTCAAAATAAGGAGAAAAATTAGTATGTTGAATAAAAAAATTACAGTGCTTTGGGATACAAAAAGAGCAAATTTTTTACCAAGTTTCATGAAAAAAATCTATTTTTGTAGGAGATAAAAATAAAAAACCAAAAAGTCAGTTTTCAAATTTTTCGCATAATTTTGAAGTTATATGAAAAAAGTGAAAATACAAAAATTGTAGATCTTCTTATTGCCGACAACTTTGCCATTAAACTTTTTTCGATAGAACTCGTAGTTTTGCCGAAAATCATGATAAAACGTTTTTCCCCTTCAAAGTACCCCCCACACTTCCCGAACTCAAATCGCCCGTAATTTATTTTCAATGGGTTTCATCCTACTATTATTTTCTTTTGTTTTTAATTAATTTCAGAGGGATCGGCCCCGGTCTATTAGGACTTTTGCGCACACAGACGATAACAACCATGCAGTATACTTTTATTATATTACTACGTAAGGAAAGTGTAAAAGCTCTAAACGCTTCGTGCAGACAAGGTGCTCGGCCTGGTGCCAGGGACAGATTCACACGGGGGCAGACCAGCTTTGTGTATCAAGTCCCTTATCCCTTTCGGTTCAAATGCTGTAAATTGCGTCAATTGAGTGGAAGCGTTTAGGGCTCTTTCACATTTTCTTACATATTATGCCATGTTGTAGCACGATGCGTCATTGTATCGTGTTTATATATGTAAGAGCCCTAAGCACTTCGGCTCGATTAACGTTTTGTTACGTTAACTGGGAGCTGTCCGTTTGATATAAATATTAAGTTCCTATCTCTTTTTTTTTAATTTTAATTGGAATAGACGTTTGTCTTCCATCTCACCTTATGGAAGTGTCGATGAAGATGAAGGTGGTATACGCCCATCCAAAAGAGACATTTTCACTCTAGTCTTAAAGGTTCCAAAACTATATTTGTCAGGTAAAATAGACTCAATCAGTTCGTTCCAAACCTTGGCGACTCAAACCAAAAAAGAGTTATCAAAACGTATTGTTCGATATTTTTGGTATATCCAGAACTTACAGGTGGAACTTCTGCCTGCGTCTAGTAGTCCGATAAAGGTATGTAAGAGTCCAAAAAGTTTCAAGAGAGCTTTCGCATCCCCTTTGGTTTTTGTATCGTAAATTGTGTCATAATATATGGCTTAATATAGCTACAAGTTAGCCACTACTCGGCTTGTTACATAAATATGAGTCAGGTTTGTTGGGTTGCCTTTAGGTCCCACATCTAGAAAAAGGAGCCACACCTAGAAAAAGCACAAACTTTTTCGACTAGAAGACCTAACCCAATGTTTTGAGTCAGTAGCATTGAAATGATACTTGATAGATATTACTGCATACGCAATACGATTCTATATGTTTTCCGCCGCGTTGGTCCAGGCTCCTTTGAAGAATAGACCAACTGCTGATCTGCCAGGTAGGTCGTAAAAAGCCACAGATTGGCTATATCATGCCACCACACTACTATCATGACAACTAACGTGGTAAATTTCTCCAACGTTTCGCATGGGTATACCGGGTATGGTACCACCGCCTTACCTATTCCTGCTGCTGCAATAGTGTCAATGCTTGTCATTGTTTAGTTCTGGTTTGTAGGGTATGGTAGCCGGTAGAATTATGCATGTGGTTTTCCATCCCACCACACGGATAGTAAAACACCATTAACATCTTTGTTGTCTATAGGCAAAGGTTTCTCTTTCCATCAGGAGAGCCATCTGCTTGTTTGCTATCTAGTGATATAAAAAATAACTATAGCGATAGAGTGCCACTAGCGGTACTCTATAACTTGTTATAAATATATGAGAAGTAACGTCATCTACTAATAACTTATAACCGGTGCTATTAATTGTGCAGCCGTCCGTGAAGTATCACAAATTACATCTGTATTTTGGTTGGTGTGTCACTTCTTCTTGTGGCCAACAAAATGACATGTCAATTAATTAGTTCCATGTTAATAATTGGTTGTTATGTCACATACTTTATCATCAAGACATATTCAAATATTATCTGTTTATTATTATTTTAGAATTATTTTTACCATTTAGGTAAAGGTGGAGCTCGCTATCGGATTAATCGCTTGAAACATAAACATAGTTACATCTCAGTCTATGTGGTTTCGTCATCTCTTTTTGTACAGCTGTGTTAGAAAGAGAAACCAAGTCCTCAGAAGATAGTAACCTGTTTTCTACTAGGCATGGAAATTATTGCTAAATTAGATTAACTGTTATGTTGTTAAAGTTAATTAATATTTAACAGTTATTTATTTATGTTATATTATATCAGTAGTCTACATATAATAAGTATTAGAAGCATTAAAAGCACGAAGCTACCAAAAAAAAGGTCCTCTAGAATAGTTTTAATAAATTTTAACAGTCATTATTATCACGGTCTCTCGAAATATTTTTAATAACAATATTATCATAAATCAAGTTAGCGAGCAAAAAACGCTCTCTCAAATATTTTTAATAACATTATTATCATATATCAAGTTATTGGTAATGTTAGTGATGCATAAAAATTACTTTTAACAGTATTTGCTAATATAAATAACAGTTGTTAATTTTTTAAAAAATTAGTACGAAATTTAATTTGTTAACTGTTAAATGATCCATGCCTATTTTCTACTCTGTGTGTAAATCATTACTTCGTTTAGTTTAGTCGGGTAAAAAAGTTGCCTATGTCACTCCTGAATAGCGTAGTTTTCTAATGGTAAAAATATTTTTTATGGTCGGTACAGTACTTTTTGAGTTTATTCGTTACAAATATACATATCTATACATATAATAAAAAAATGATGTGGTGTCGCGGGACACCAGGTAGGAACAAACTTCCTTCGGCTAAACGCCACTACTCGCTTGTGTACGCGACTGTCGCGCCTGCGCACGTCTTATTTAACGCTTTTATTCCACGCATTTTTTCTTACGGTTTTACTATCACATTTTTTTCAGTTCGGTCGCGCAGCAAAATCCCTATCCCCTCCAAGCCTGCCGTAAGGAACTTCTTTCCAAAATCGTAGGAAAGTCAAAACTGCACATTGAATATTTTTAAAAGAATAAATACTTGGGGCGTGATCTACAATCGATAGCGAAGCCAAAAATATAGTTTTTAGAATTTTTGTCTGTTTATCTGTATGTATGTCCGGGGTAAACTCAAAAAGTACTGCATGGATTTACTTCAAATTTTGCATGAATATTACTAACAGGTCGGGTCAACATATAGGCTACATATTATCACGCTATCACCTACGGGTGAGGAGCTGTGCGGAGCAAACCGAGTCCGCGCGGACGAAGTTGCGTTACGGGCAACAGCTAGTAATTAATATATACATCTTCGAAAATCGAGATTTCACAAGACCTTCACGTTTGTGTGTGTGTGTTTGTGTGTGTGTGTGTGTGTGTGTGTGTGTGTGTGTGTGTGTTTTTTGAAAAGTTGTATATTTTTTAAACGCAGATTGAATTTGATCTTTCGAATGACATTCAACTCAATTTTTGAGATCTAAAATATTGCTTTAGCTAAATACTCGATAGGTTAAAAATTTCGTAGCAATGTCAAAAAACATTTTTTCCAAATATTTTCATCATTAATAAATCCTAAACAAATTGGCCGATTTTGATCCAATTAACGGTATTTGACGCAGTTTTTAAAGGAGAAACGCTGATAAGATTTTTAAGTCTATCGGTTTATTAGCCTGAAAATGATTTTAAACATATATAGTAAATTTGCTAAAAATGACGTAATTTTAATATTTGAAAAGCTGTAACTTTTGAAAATTAGATTCGATTTTGATTCTTGAAATGCCATCTGTCGTAATTTTTTTAGTACTAAAATATCGTACATGACTAATAAATGATTGGTTGAAAAATTTCAAAGTTATGTCGAAAAAACACTTTTTCGTCAACGTTTAAATTTTTCGTCAACGATTTCTCCCAAACGGATAAACCGATTTTGATGCAATTTATGCATTAGATGTAGTTTTTTGAGGAATAGAGCTGATTAGTTTTTGTACTTAATCTGTATATTAATCTGGAAGTTATGTTAAAAAAATACCGTTTCACCAAAATTTTTTTGGGGGTTTTTCAAAATTTCTCAAAATCTCCTAGGCCGACTTGGTTAACATTTTCAGGAAGTCTAAGTTGAGTAGAATTCAATCGAATGCCATGAACCGCGTTTCGATCGGTCCAGCCGTTCAAAAGTTATGAGATGTTTACATACACACATACACACACATACATACATACAGACATACTGACGTCATCGCGAAAATAGACGAAAATGATTCCTAGGACCTCAAAACGTGGAGATCCGGTGAAAACTCGATTTTCGAAAATCGGGACAAATTCAGTAACTTCCTATCTACGTTCACTACGTAGCGGGAAGTCAACAAACAAAGAATTAGTGAAATCGGTTTTAATTTTTCAACCGTCTTTCTATAAAGAAAAAGGTTCTCAATTCGGCTGTATGTTTTTTTTTATGTTTATTACTTCCGAACTATGTTATTTATGAACGTATTTTTGAACGTTATTTATGAATATTATTTTGTGGTACTAGCTACAACAAAACTTTTATAATTGGACGTAGTTAGGTAAACGAAAAGGCATCATCCACAATAGGCATGGTAACAATGAGTTAACTGCACCAAACTGATGCTAAGCATCAATACATTTGGCAGTAAAAAACATAAGCAAAAATAGCTCTCTATTACTTTATTGAACGTCAGAACTAGTCCCCATGTATGGCACTTTAAAAAATTAAAAAATATCCAACTTCAAACTTTAATATTTCTAAACTGATTTTGTATGGATTGGATTCTTTTCGTGTAACTACATCCAATTCAGCAACGGGCTGCGTTATAAAAGTTTTTAGTAAATCCCGGAGAAAACATCATTTTTTGGGGATAAAAATGCCTGCGTGCTATTCCAGGTTATCATCTACATGTGTGCCAAATTTCATCAAAATCCGTTCTGTAGTTTTAGCGTGATTGAGTAACAAACATCCATCCATACATCCAAACATCCAAACTTTCGTATTTGTGATATCAATATAGATTTGAAAAATTATGTTTTGTTTGGGAAGGATAAACTTCCCATTTAGTCCATATAAATTTGGTGATGATCTGTAGGGCTACTCTCGAAAACCGATTTCAATTTTAAATGAATATTTAATGAATTTTGATGTATTTCGTACTCTGGACGACTATATTCAATTATTGGATTCGGCGACAGCGCCACACGGATTTCGAAATTTTTTGGAACTACTCATTATTGCTTTTATTCGTTATTTTGTTTAAAATGGTATTTAAAATTTCCACTTGTAACACTAGCTTGACGTGTAACGATGACATCTATTTCCAATAATTAAGTTGTTACTATACTGAATCAATGTGGGCAATATTGGTTTCAAGAGTACCGTTTTGTGACGACATTCGAAACCTAATGTTTTTATCAATATTGGTTTAAGATTTATATTGTTTTCAAGAGTAGGCCTGCTGATTAAAGTCTCAAGAGATACAAAATGTTGGTTGCCTTTAAATTATTCATTTTGATGATGTCGGTCGAAACACATAACCACTTAACTTGCCACGCAATACATTATGTCCATTAACATCAGAATAAATAATCCAAGAATTAGGTAACATTCGTAAGTGTCAAACGAACCCATGTGAAAACTTTCAAGCGTACACTTGAAAATAACATCAGTCACTTTTACTTTTAATCGATTAGTATTCAGAAAGTTTAGACTTTCCCTCTGCAGGTTCAAACCGGGCCTATCGTACGTTCATTGAATTATGCCTTTACATGCACACGATAAAAACATTTTTCCTCAATGAATTTTCACTAGCTTGTTCCCAGCGACTTCGTTTACCGGACCAGCAGTATTACTTCTTTTTCTATAGTCGGGTAAAAAGTAGCCTATTTTATTCAGTGACAATATAACTATACATAATATTATATAGGTGAAAGACATTTTAAAATAGGTCCGGTAGTTTTTGAGTTTATCCATTAGATACAAACAACAAATCTTACTTATTTATTATATATATGTATTAATACCTGCAGCAAAAGCTTTGTACGTCTTTTTACGATAATTACGCGGAGTAGTGCGAAATTTGGCTTTATGGTGAAGGAGAGCAGAAAGCGAATACTTTTATAGAATACCAAATTGTACTGCTGGGGTCTTCTTTTTGTCCGGACCGTCGGTGAGTCTTACCCATTTATTAAACCGATGTCTTTCTTTTCGGTACCATCGCGAAGGATACATAGAACAGTTCGCGGATAATAGCAATTAATTTCACCTTTTTAAAACGTTTTTTTTATATCATAAGATAGCAAACAGGCAACTGGGTCTCCTGATGGAGAGTCAACCATCGCCTATAGACACCAAACATGTTAATGGTGCGTTGCTATCTTGTGGCAAGTTTTAATGCCACATGCATAAGTTTACCGGCTACCTTTCCCTCCAAACCGGAACACGACAGTGACCAGCACTGACGTTATTGCGGCAAGAATAGATAAAGCGGTGGTACCAGACCCGGGCGAGTCGATGCAGAACTCTACCACCTAGTAAAACGTAAACGTAAAGTAGTTTAAAACGTAATAAAAGTGCCTAACTAATATATTCGTAATCTGGGCTGCGATTTTTACATACTTATTCGGGATTTAATTTTGAAAATTATACAAGGAAAACCAGAAACCTGTGTACAATCTAACATATCCTTCCTTTGAAACCAATAAAATCATATAAAGTTGTTGTAACCAAAGGCTATGAATCCTTGGCCACAGTTCATTGAGTAAACCTGTGTTAGTACCGCGCGGTGGGCCTCCTATAGTCCAACCGCGTTGGCGTCGCCGCCAGCCATGAGCCAACACGACTTGCATCTAGGGTTGTCAGGTCCCGAAAAAACAATCTTAAAAATTATCTAGACATTTCACTATTTTTTTTTTTTGTTATTGGGATAGGCAAACTGGCAGACGTGCCACCTGATGGTAAGTGGTCGATGTCGCCAATGAACATAAATGGGATACCTGAGCTGATCTAGCCCAGGTACGCCATTCATGTGTTGCCTATCCTGAGATGTAAGATGTTAAGTCTCGGTGCCAGTAATTACACTGCCTGTTTTGCCCTTCTCTCCAAAATACAACAAAGCTATTTCACGAGAGAAATAAGCAAGATGGTGGTACCCATGCAGCCGGGAGCGCGGCTCAGCGCATCCCTCCCACCGGTGAACTAACATTTAATACCTAAAAAATACGCCCTTAAAAAATATCTGTACTTTAATTTTGAAAGAAAACATATATGCACAAAAGATGTTATATATACATGAGCATTCGTGTTAAGGTAACCAGAACACTAAATCTAGTGCTAAATAAGTGAAATTATACCAAACATTGGCGAGACTTTACAGAACTTTACTGCCTAGTGGTCACAGTAGTGACACACACGTTTAAGCTTCGTTAGCCTTTTACGATCTATCCGGTAGGAAGGCAGAATATTTTATTAAACAAGTTAACGGCGTTCTCCAAATTACTGGAACATTTTATTGATTCAGGTGTTACTTTGCGGAAATCTATTATTAAAAAGGTCTTTATAACCTCACTTTATGCGAGTGCAAGTAATACTGCAGTATTACTTACACTCGCGTAGAGTGAGGTAGTGTTCATTTCTCCTGAAGATGCTTCGGTTTCGAAGTGAAACGTGCGTTGAGTGCATACATAAATTGTGTGCTTTTGTGATGGATGCTGGCGTGGGACGTGGTTGTAACTGTGGTGGATGTGGGTGGATAATTGTGTCGCTGGGATCTTCTTTTTGTCCGGACCATCGGTGAGTCTTATCCATTTATTAATCCGACGTCTTTCTTTTCGGTACCATCACGGAGGAATCATAGCACAGTTCGCGGATAATAGCAAATTTAATTAATTTCACCTTTTTACTGGAACAATAGGGCGTTTGTATGTACATAAGTGTTTGTTCAACAATAACTCGAGAATGTCATGAATTTTGGTAAGCGAATTTTAAAAAAAAAAGGTATTTTTAAAAAAATTCGAATATGATACAAATAAATTAAGGGATTACCGAGTTATAGGGGTTATAAGAGGGGTCCAAATATCTTATGTTAAAACCATCCATGACCGCCCCGTTGGTCTAGTGGTTAGCGACCCTGACTACGCAATCGACGGGGCTCGGGTTCGATCCCGACGGGGACAAGCATTTGTGTGATGAACATAAATGTTTGTTTTTCCGGGTTTGGGTGTTTAATTAAATATATTCTAGTATTTATATATGTATGTCTATGTATTAGTATCGTTGACTAACACCCATAACACAAGCAAATAATTTGCTTACTTTGGGGTTAGATCAGTAAGTGTAATTTGTCCTGTGAATATTTATATGTATATCCTACGCAAGTTTATAGTTCAGCATGTATCACTAGTTTTAACTAGTAACAGCAAACTAGACCGTTCTCCTGTATAGTCCTTAGCTGCAGTTTAAGATGCGATTTGATTTGACAGAGATACAATTAAAAATCAGCCATGTCTAACTGTCCAGAGGGCCTTAAAAAAAAGCATAAGCCATAAATAAGCACTTGTAGAATACATAGATAAATGTATGGATTTGTCATAAGCACAATCAAACGCTTACGCCAAATCTATACATTTATTTTTCTACTAGCTGTTGCCTGCGACTTCATCCGCGCGGACTTCGTTTACTCCGCACTGCTCCGGGAGGAGCACCTCCCCCGTAGGTGATAGCGTGATAATATGTAGCTTATATGTTGACCCGACCTGTTAGTAATATTCATGCAAAATTTGAAGTGAATCCATGCAAGTACTTTTTGAGTTTACCCCGGACATACATACAGACAAACAGATAAACAGGCAAACAGACGAAAATTTTAAAAACTATATTTTTGGCTTCGGTATCGATTGTAAATCACGCCCCAAGTATTCTTTTAAAAAAATATTCAATGTACAGTTTTGACTTTCCTGCGATTTTATTATATGTATAGATTATACTAGTGATTACGTCACTTGTCTAGAGCCGCAGGTAGACAATGAAAAATCCGGTCCCTCCTTTTTTATCCAGATGTCTAGCAACCCTATTTGAGTATGTGTGCGTCTGTGTCTCAAACGTTTACGTGGTGTAAACACTCGTAAGTTTAGGAGCTTGCCCTGAAACGTGTTTTAACCTCAGTTTATTTTGTTGATAATAAATTACGAGTGTTGTTACTTTGCAATCAATAAGGTAAACATTTTAGTTTTAAATATCGAGACCTACCTACTTGTAGGTTTAAGTACCTACAGTTTTCTTCAGAATTACTAATTAGTTCTACTTAGAAAAGCACCCGTGTAAGACATCTGTCACAGCACGCATTAGAAATTGAGCAATTTGTATTTATTACAGGAGTTATTATTTTGTTAGTAAACAAGAAAATACATAAACACACTTAAAATGTATACACACACACTCAAACATGTACATTCACACACACATAAGCACACACACATACATAAGCACACATCACACACGCTTACGTGACCGCACCCAACTGGGCTAGATATTGCAGAAATTTACCGTCTCGTAGTCATAGGCGGTAGTAAATTGCTTACCTTTCGCTAGTCTTTAAGAGTTACCTTTTACGATCAGGAAGGAAATAGGTCTATTTTATCATGTTTATTGTTACCTCGTAAATCACGGTAATAAGCGGGTAGGCAAATACTAGTAAATATTACATAATAGTTACTATTGTATTAGATTGTATTTATTATATAATGAAATGTAATAAATATAACTCGCGGCACTTTAGGGACTTGATATTAAACCCCGTTTTCACTTTGATAAGTGCGCGTGTAAGTGTTTAATGCAGGTGCATAGTCTTAAGCAAAATATACATGACAGCCATTGGTCATTGCGAGTGATTAGTAATCAGCGTCTATTCAATTTTACTACGCCGAATACTAATCACTCGCACTGATGAACGGCTGTCTCCACACATTTTTTGCTTAATACTAAGCACCTGCATTAAACACTCGCACTAATCAAAGTGAAAATGGGGCTTTATATCAAGGGGCGGAGCGCACGGACAGGTCGCTGAAACTTGTGATACAAAAATGTATGGCGATATATATTTTTTTTCGAAATGGCTACTACAGTTGACCTTAAAGGTCGTTAATGCATCACCGGGCTTTTTATTTTACCGGCGAGCAGAGAGAGAGCAGCCAGAACTTAAATTAATATTGGGCCTATAAACGCCCCCGCTAAGGGCTGTCTTCTGTGAGACCGGAGTCGGACCTCGGCTTAGTGCGACGTTCGGACTAGTGATGGTGGGAGGAGTCGTGGCATTGCGCCCCGCGCTAAGTCACGACTCCACCCATCACTACTTACAAGCTTATTATACATACAAGCGCCCACCGCGCACCGACAGCGCCGCAAAACTCTCTCTAAACTCTGCCGCAGATTATATTCATTGTAACAGTTACTATCCCTCTATTAACGTTGTAATTTACATTTGCTTGGTAATAATGTAAATAAACTAATTAATGTCTCGGTTAAAAACATGTTGACGGTTCCAGAATTCTCAAAAGAATGGGGCTAGTGTACTATAACTAGCCCCATTATTTTTGGAAATGTGCAAAACGCGGCTAGAACGCAAGAGCAGCAGCCGAGGCGCGTACAGCCCTCCAGTTTACGTAACAAAACCTTAATCGAATTCAAGCGCTTATACCTAGACTAGGGTAGATAATTTCTGAAACACAAGAAAGTAATAGTAGGACGACCCATTGAAAAATTATCATATAAAAATTAAAAGTGTACATTTTAATGAATAGCTTAAAATTTTTCATTATGATGAAAAAATAATTTTCAAATCCAAGTTCTTTTATTATGTTCCATTTTCTGCGAAAATTTTCCAGTTTTGTATATTTTTAGACAATCAGAAAGCAGAAATTCCAAAAAAAAAAAACACTAGTACCGATTTTTTAAAAACATCAGATATTTAGACGGTTAATTTTCGATCGAAAATTATGATGTTATTAAGTCAAAATAAGGAGAAAAATTAGTATGTTGAATAAAAAAATTACAGTGCTTTGGGATACAAAAAGAGCAAATTTTTTACCAAGTTTCATGAAAAAAATCTATTTTTGTAGGAGATAAAAATAAAAAACCAAAAAGTCAGTTTTCAAATTTTTCGCATAATTTTGAAGTTATATGAAAAAAGTGAAAATACAAAAATTGTAGATCTTCTTATTGCCGACAACTTTGCCATTAAACTTTTTTCGATAGAACTCGTAGTTTTGCCGAAAATCATGATAAAACGTTTTTCCCCTTCAAAGTACCCCCCACACTTCCCGAACTCAAATCGCCCGTAATTTATTTTCAATGGGTTTCATCCTACTATTATTTTCTTTTGTTTTTAATTAATTTCAGAGGGATCGGCCCCGGTCTATTAGGACTTTTGCGCACACAGACGATAACAACCATGCAGTATACTTTTATTATATTACTACGTAAGGAAAGTGTAAAAGCTCTAAACGCTTCGTGCAGACAAGGTGCTCGGCCTGGTGCCAGGGACAGATTCACACGGGGGCAGACCAGCTTTGTGTATCAAGTCCCTTATCCCTTTCGGTTCAAATGCTGTAAATTGCGTCAATTGAGTGGAAGCGTTTAGGGCTCTTTCACATTTTCTTACATATTATGCCATGTTGTAGCACGATGCGTCATTGTATCGTGTTTATATATGTAAGAGCCCTAAGCACTTCGGCTCGATTAACGTTTTGTTACGTTAACTGGGAGCTGTCCGTTTGATATAAATATTAAGTTCCTATCTCTTTTTTTTTAATTTTAATTGGAATAGACGTTTGTCTTCCATCTCACCTTATGGAAGTGTCGATGAAGATGAAGGTGGTATACGCCCATCCAAAAGAGACATTTTCACTCTAGTCTTAAAGGTTCCAAAACTATATTTGTCAGGTAAAATAGACTCAATCAGTTCGTTCCAAACCTTGGCGACTCAAACCAAAAAAGAGTTATCAAAACGTATTGTTCGATATTTTTGGTATATCCAGAACTTACAGGTGGAACTTCTGCCTGCGTCTAGTAGTCCGATAAAGGTATGTAAGAGTCCAAAAAGTTTCAAGAGAGCTTTCGCATCCCCTTTGGTTTTTGTATCGTAAATTGTGTCATAATATATGGCTTAATATAGCTACAAGTTAGCCACTACTCGGCTTGTTACATAAATATGAGTCAGGTTTGTTGGGTTGCCTTTAGGTCCCACATCTAGAAAAAGGAGCCACACCTAGAAAAAGCACAAACTTTTTCGACTAGAAGACCTAACCCAATGTTTTGAGTCAGTAGCATTGAAATGATACTTGATAGATATTACTGCATACGCAATACGATTCTATATGTTTTCCGCCGCGTTGGTCCAGGCTCCTTTGAAGAATAGACCAACTGCTGATCTGCCAGGTAGGTCGTAAAAAGCCACAGATTGGCTATATCATGCCACCACACTACTATCATGACAACTAACGTGGTAAATTTCTCCAACGTTTCGCATGGGTATACCGGGTATGGTACCACCGCCTTACCTATTCCTGCTGCTGCAATAGTGTCAATGCTTGTCATTGTTTAGTTCTGGTTTGTAGGGTATGGTAGCCGGTAGAATTATGCATGTGGTTTTCCATCCCACCACACGGATAGTAAAACACCATTAACATCTTTGTTGTCTATAGGCAAAGGTTTCTCTTTCCATCAGGAGAGCCATCTGCTTGTTTGCTATCTAGTGATATAAAAAATAACTATAGCGATAGAGTGCCACTAGCGGTACTCTATAACTTGTTATAAATATATGAGAAGTAACGTCATCTACTAATAACTTATAACCGGTGCTATTAATTGTGCAGCCGTCCGTGAAGTATCACAAATTACATCTGTATTTTGGTTGGTGTGTCACTTCTTCTTGTGGCCAACAAAATGACATGTCAATTAATTAGTTCCATGTTAATAATTGGTTGTTATGTCACATACTTTATCATCAAGACATATTCAAATATTATCTGTTTATTATTATTTTAGAATTATTTTTACCATTTAGGTAAAGGTGGAGCTCGCTATCGGATTAATCGCTTGAAACATAAACATAGTTACATCTCAGTCTATGTGGTTTCGTCATCTCTTTTTGTACAGCTGTGTTAGAAAGAGAAACCAAGTCCTCAGAAGATAGTAACCTGTTTTCTACTAGGCATGGAAATTATTGCTAAATTAGATTAACTGTTATGTTGTTAAAGTTAATTAATATTTAACAGTTATTTATTTATGTTATATTATATCAGTAGTCTACATATAATAAGTATTAGAAGCATTAAAAGCACGAAGCTACCAAAAAAAAGGTCCTCTAGAATAGTTTTAATAAATTTTAACAGTCATTATTATCACGGTCTCTCGAAATATTTTTAATAACAATATTATCATAAATCAAGTTAGCGAGCAAAAAACGCTCTCTCAAATATTTTTAATAACATTATTATCATATATCAAGTTATTGGTAATGTTAGTGATGCATAAAAATTACTTTTAACAGTATTTGCTAATATAAATAACAGTTGTTAATTTTTTAAAAAATTAGTACGAAATTTAATTTGTTAACTGTTAAATGATCCATGCCTATTTTCTACTCTGTGTGTAAATCATTACTTCGTTTAGTTTAGTCGGGTAAAAAAGTTGCCTATGTCACTCCTGAATAGCGTAGTTTTCTAATGGTAAAAATATTTTTTATGGTCGGTACAGTACTTTTTGAGTTTATTCGTTACAAATATACATATCTATACATATAATAAAAAAATGATGTGGTGTCGCGGGACACCAGGTAGGAACAAACTTCCTTCGGCTAAACGCCACTACTCGCTTGTGTACGCGACTGTCGCGCCTGCGCACGTCTTATTTAACGCTTTTATTCCACGCATTTTTTCTTACGGTTTTACTATCACATTTTTTTCAGTTCGGTCGCGCAGCAAAATCCCTATCCCCTCCAAGCCTGCCGTAAGGAACTTCTTTCCAAAATCGTAGGAAAGTCAAAACTGCACATTGAATATTTTTAAAAGAATAAATACTTGGGGCGTGATCTACAATCGATAGCGAAGCCAAAAATATAGTTTTTAGAATTTTTGTCTGTTTATCTGTATGTATGTCCGGGGTAAACTCAAAAAGTACTGCATGGATTTACTTCAAATTTTGCATGAATATTACTAACAGGTCGGGTCAACATATAGGCTACATATTATCACGCTATCACCTACGGGTGAGGAGCTGTGCGGAGCAAACCGAGTCCGCGCGGACGAAGTTGCGTTACGGGCAACAGCTAGTAATTAATATATACATCTTCGAAAATCGAGATTTCACAAGACCTTCACGTTTGTGTGTGTGTGTTGTGTGTGTGTGTGTGTGTGTGTGTGTGTGTGTGTGTGTGTGTGTGTGTGTGTGTGTGTGCGCGCGTGCATGTGTGTGTGTGGGTGCGCGTACGTGTGTGTGTGTGTTTTGCGCGGTATGTGGCGTATGCCACATTGTTTATTTTGTGTATTTGCTTAAATTTTACATTTTTTTTAGAAAAACACTGTAGAGTATTAGAATATGTAAAATTATACAAAGGTAAGAAATCATAAAAAAATCATAATTTTCCCACACAAATTTCCAACAGTTTCCATCTTAGAATCATTGTCCAAATTTATGGTTTTGATATTCAGTAGACTGTCCCTTACACGCTTTATAACTAATAATTGCCTTGTGGTCGGTATTCGACCATAGGGTAAACAATAAAATCTCTTTAAAGTTAGACAACAGGCTTTAGCCGTAATAAAAATACATGTATGTAATAATAAAAATACATGTATGTATGTATACAACATGTAGGTATGTATATTATCATGTAACATGAATGTAATGTGTGTAATGTAATCTTAGTTTAAAGAAACTTGTCAAATAATGTAAACTACGAGTATATCTAATTCTAGTGCATATTTAAAAAAATATAAGGTCTCTGCAAGTAAGCTTTAACTGTGCTGAATTTTATACTCCATTGTTTGCGTAATTATCTTAAAATGTGGTACAAAGTTATTGTTTCACATAAGAAGAAGATAAATAAAAATCAATTGCTATTCATTAGTTTTGCTAAAACTCTGAAATGGTTGGTCCGGTTTGGCTAATTTTTGTTTTAAAATATTCATGGAAGTCAAAATTTAAATGATAAAAAAATTCGAAAAGTAGTTATAACAGCCAATGATGTAAAGAAGTAATTATTTTTTTTATACTGATCTAACCCCAAAGTAAGCAAATTATTTGCTTGTGTTATGGGTGTTAATCAACGATATTAATACATAGAAATACATATATAAATACTAGAATATATATAATAAACACCCAAACCCGGAAATACAAACATTTATGCTCATCACACAAATGCTTGTCCCCGTCGGGGATCGAACCCGAGCCTCGTTGATTGCGTAGTCAGGGTCTCTAACCACTCGACCAACGGGACGGTCTAATTGTCACTGAATAACAGCTATTTAATTATTATTCCTTACTAACTGACCCGCCAGACGGTGTTCTGCCTTTTTAACTACCCTTATTTTTTATGTTTTCTCACCTTTTAAACCTTCCCTGGACTTCAACAATTAATAATTCAAAACCAAAGTTAGCCAAATCGGTTCAGCCGTTCTCGAGTTTTAGCGAGACTAACGTACAGCAATTGATTTTTATATATAGATAAAACGCCTGCCTGTCAAACATCCTTCTGAA
This sequence comes from Apodemia mormo, assembly GCA_036924255.1. Classification (NCBI taxonomy): domain Eukaryota; kingdom Metazoa; phylum Arthropoda; class Insecta; order Lepidoptera; family Riodinidae; genus Apodemia; species Apodemia mormo. The sequence continues at coordinate 10,287,305 of JAUPFN010000011.1, forward strand.
ATTCATTTTTTTTTCTTTCCGTCTTTTTTTTGTTTTTCCCGTCTTTCGGAAATTCATATTTTATAATTTTTTTACGTCTATGTTAGGTAATACGAAGAAAAAAATACATGTAGAAATATGTGCTAAATTATTACAGTCAATATCAATCATCATTGCAATTGGCAAGTTGTTGACATTTGAAAGCAGTTGTAAGCTTTACCACGTGTGGGCTGAAGGCAACGCCGCTTTACGATTATCTATTGTCTATTCGACTACGTAATAACTGTTGAAATTGCTAAGCCATAACTAAATGTTTATTGTGTACTTTATTATAGTTTATTGATAAAACTTTGATTAAAATGTTAATAATAAGTTTAGTTTTATTGTTTACCTTGATGATTAATTACGTACTTTATCTATATGTATATATAAAAATCAATTGCTGTTCGTTAGTCTCCCTAAAACTCGAGAACGGCTGAACCGATTTGGCTAATTTTGGCTTTGAAATAATTATTGAAGTCCAGGGAAGGTTTAAATGGTGAGAAAATATAGAAAAAAATAAGAGTAGTTAAAAAGCCAGAACAATGTTTGCCGGGTCAGCTAGTTTAAAGATAATTTTCTATGATTTAATTTCAAATGTATAGTTTCAGGTTTTTCTCTGTAGTGTAAGACAAGACGATATAACTTGACAAATTTCACAGTTCTAGGTCAACGGAAAGTTGCGTATAAATTTTGATTCGCTTGAGTCTCGAAACAAGTTTTTGGCGGCAGAAACGACTGCATCTTTTTTCTACGCTAACTTAGAAGTTTGATTTTACCTCAGTTACAAGGGACTAAAATATTTAGGTTTTTTTCAACTCGATACCTTTACGCGCTGCCGAGACAAAGGGTCTTGAAAGCTGGGCGGACAGCCAGACAAACAGACAGGAAAAACGGAACCCTAAAAACAAATACTTCGTGAGCTGTTTCGAGGAGTACCATAAACACCGTGTAATGATAATAATGGAGATTTCTGTATATATATGAGATATTCGAAAGATACCAGACATTCCACTCCCATAATATTACCAATTACTAATAACGACAAGATATCTGAATAAATATTAAAGTAGCTAATATAATATATTTAGTTGTACCGGTGACCCAGACGGGTGGTCTCCAGCAGATATCTTCCCCTGAGGTGCAGCGATGTAGATGTCGTTCCTACCCATAAATACGGTACGATAAGTATCGCCTGACGTTACCGGGAATGGAGTATATGTTGCTTTAGAGCTCATCTGTAAAATCTAACTAATAACTATGTGCATTTTATCCGGTCTATATTTTTCGTATATAAATAGTTCTGAACGTGTATTTCTATAATATTATAGGATAATAAGCAAGTAAACGGTTCTCCTGTATTAAAGTGATAACCAGCGTCTATAAATCAAAGATGTTAATGGTGCGTTGTTGTCCGTGTAGCGACACGGACAACAACGCACAATTTTTCGTTTCTCAATAGGTGGGTGAACCACCCGACAGAATATGACAGTGACAAGTACATAGGCTATTGCGACTGAAATAGGTATTATCAAGTAGATGTAAAACGTCGCAGACCTCTAATACCTAGTTCGCATTCACGATGGTAGTGATGATGGTAAACAGTTAATCTATATAGGTCCACTTGCACCCAACTATAAATAGTTGTTTTATTAACGATTATAAACGATTTAAAAATCGTTTTTAAATGACATTTATCGTTAAAATGATTTAAAATTTTAAATAGTTTGGTACAAGCGGACCTTAACATTAAAGTGCACTTGTACTATTTCACAAAACAATTTTCATTTAATTTATTAATTTGCTAACAGGGCTACAATTCATTTGAATTCAGGGCTAAAATAAAAAATTAACTTTTATAAAGTGCCGTCGACAAAAATATAAATCCATATAATGAAGAAAATTTAACATCTTACGGCCTACCTTAATAGGGTAAATCGAACTTGCAAACGTAGGGTCAGTTCTAGTTCTAAATATGCTTAAAACCTTTTTTAAACAATGAAAATTTTTGACGTAACTAGATTGAAACGGAATATAACATTTAATTTTTAAAGTTTGCCCTATCACGGTATCGGTGTTAAAATATGTGTTTTATGTGTTTTAAAATATGTACGGGTTGAATGGTAAAAGACCGTACATACTGAATGAGGGTGTTCAGTACTCGATTCTGTTACCGAATATGTAAAAAAAGTTAGGTACCTACTAATATTTTGACCTAATTATTAAATAAAAATGTCTAGTACCGACACCCGCGCACGGCGCATAGAAGTTCGTTGTCAAGAAACAGAACTATACCGAACTCGCGACTAGATTCGTTAGTACAACGTACGGTATTCATATTTTTGAATATTACACCACAAATTTCGTTAAGGTTTATTATGTAGTTAAGCAATATTCTCATTTTATTATATTTTTATTGTTTACTTATGACAGGTAGGTATTGACCTCATGAGATCCCGGGTCCGATCCCCGAGTCGGGCAATTTAGAAATATGTTTTTTCGCTTTTTTGATAAAAACAACTTTGTCCGGTATTGGAAAAGTGTCCGGTTAGCGATAGGCTTGCCACCTATCATATTGTACGACCAATGGTCTCGCCCGGGTCTGGGACCACCGCCTTACTTATTCCTGCTGCGATAGTATCAGTGCTTGTCACTGTCGTATTCCGATTTGGAGGACAAGGTAGCCGGTAAACTAATGCATGTGGCATTAGACCTTGCCACAAGATAGCAGAGCACCATTAACATCTTTGGTGTCTATAGGCGATTTCTTCTATAGGCGATTCTTGCCATCAGGAGACCCATTTGCTTGTTTGTTATCTTATGATATAAAAAAACTATCATGTGCTTCAATATTTAATATATTTTACCAGTCAACCTGTATAGCTAAATGTGCTTGTTGGGCGTGCTCTATAATCTACGCTCTGAGTTACGGTGAGATGGGTGGTCAACGCAAAATTCGGCGGAGCGCTGGCCTGGACCGGTTCCGAGAAGGCTCGGCGGCAGCTATTATGCTCTACGACGGACGCCGCCGCCGCGCCGATCGTTCTGGCGGGGAACCAGAACTTATCAACAATAAACTTCCACTAAACCAGATTATTTTACGTTTTACTGTTTTCAATTAAGTTTAAAAACATTATGGTTTTGGATTTTGTAGATAGTTTTTCCTTTTCTTGACACTGATTTTTTATGTATTGATAGCTGTTTCGCGCGATTTCGTTCGCGTGGCCCAAAATTATTACTTACTTTTGCTCAATGGGATAAAAAGCTAGCCTATAGCTTTCCTCGTGAATGTGGCTATCATACGCAAAAATAATTTTTCAAATCTGACAGGTACATCACGAAATTAGCGCATTCAATCGAACAAACAAACTCTTCAGCTTTATAATATTAGTATAGATATATTTGACTGGATAAAAAAACTGTATATGTAATATTGAAGGCAATTATAGCTAATCTATAGTCATCTATAACCAACAAAAATATAATAAAAATGGTAGTATTTTTTTAAATAAGTTTGGTAACATTCAAAAATATTGTCACCGAACGGGTGATAGCAGCACGTCAACGAGTGTAGTCACGAGTTCATAAAAATTTCATTGTAAATAAATGATTTCGATATCTTTGTTTTAATCCGGTATGGTGGTGTCCGTACTCAACATTTTCATTGGATAATTAAATTAGGTTAAAATGAAAGTGCCTATATTTTAAAAGTATACCAGATGTGGCTACCACTTCGAGTGCGTGGAAAATTTTCAAAAATAAAAGTAGCTTAAGTTACTCCTTATTACATCAGCAATTTGCCAGTGAAAGTCACATCAGAATCGGTCCAGCCGTTTAAGAGATTATCCGGAACAAACAGACAGACTGAAGACAGACAAAACTTGTAAAAAATATTATTCTGGTATATGTACCGTGTATACATCCATATGCATTTAGTAAAAAGCGATTATTTTAATGTTACAGACACTCCAATTCTATTTGTTTGTATAGATTTGGTAGACGATAGAAAAATATAATCTGATTTAAAAAAAACCATCGCCTACAGTCACCAAAGATGGTAATGGTGCTTTGCTATCCATGTGGCGAAATAGTAATGCCACATGCATAAATTTACCGGCACCTTACCATCTAAATCGGAAAACGACAGTGACAAGCATTGTCGCTACTGCGGTAGGAATAAGTAAGGCGTTGGTACCAAACTCGGGCGAGACGTTGCAGAACTCTACTTAGTAGTCACGATGGTAGTGACCAGTGACATGTTTGGTCAATCAAGTGTGTCAATTTTGTCAATTTTTGTCAATGAATCAATTATCAATCAAATCAGCCTTTTACCAAGTGTCTGGCAGAATAGCAGATGGTCAAAGCAAGGCAAGTTTTGTCTTGTAAATGGTTGAGTAACTTTGTAAATTGTAAATACTTTGATTAAACGAAAAAATTAATTTTGTTATTATAAAAATAACTTTGGTGATGTGAAATCATTCCAGTAATAAGTACATTCGAACAACTACTACTACGAAATCATTCCTATGAAATCATTGCAATAATAAGTACATAAAATAGAGAAAAAGTCCGCAGAGTTTCTGCCACTGGACCTTCTCAGTGTGTAGCTGCATTCTGATCCGTAGTAATTCTAAAAAAAACGATCCAAAAGTTTTAAATTTAACATAATATAAAATGATAATTATATTTTCACACCCGACACGACCCGTGTTGGTCCCAGGCTCACTTGAAGAATAGGCCAAATGCCGTTCTGCCAGGCAAGTCGTAAAAGGCGACTGATTGGCTATGCGAGTCACTACCATCGTGGCTACTAGGTGGTAGAGTTCTGCATTGCCTCGCCCGGGTCTGGTACCACCGCCTTACCTATTCCTGCCGCAATAGTATCAGTGCTTGTCACTATCGTATTCCGATTTGTAGGGCAAGGTAGCCGGTAAACTAATGCATGTGGCATTAGACCTCGCCACAAGATAGCAACGCACCATTAACATCTTTGGTGCCTAAAGGGGATGGTTGACTCTTTCCATCAGGAGACCCACCTGCTTGTTTGCTATATTGATATAAAAAAAAACATATTATGATGAAATATGTTGGTAACTTCAATAATTTTTAGTAACTTGTAACACCCATATTTTTGCAATTAAAGATTTTCATTTCATTTCATCTGCAGGGATCGTGAGAGTCATCTCTCTCTGCCTATCCTAAGAGGGCGGGTTTGAAAACATGCATATTTATATATTTTAAACTACTAAAAAGTTAGTCATGTGGTAAATAGGTCATAATAAAAAGTAGTTGTCCATATAAAGTTACACAAGTTGACACACAATTATTTATCGAAGATAAATATTGTGTCTAAAGAAAACATTGAACCTTCGTCACGGCTAAACAGGTGATTTTAAAAATAACAATATATGACACGTAAAAACGTTAACAGTGCCGCGCCGCCGACCGCCCTCAGCACTGTCACACAGATATTACAGACAGTTCACTCGTAGGAAGTAACTTACGGCTTGTATATACTGTTCCAAATTTGCTAAAAGTATATATGTTGTAGACTATACTATGTTTTGTTATAATTTGTACCAAAATAACATGCAACGTCATATGGTTGTAACTAGCGATGGGTAATCTTTATTCCTCGGGGTGAATTTATTTACTTGTTCCGGCTCCAGGCACGGATATGATTCACCTTATTTATTCCTTTGGCTCACTTGGCTTTTTTTTATTGCAGCAGTTTTTTAATATTTCCCCGTATTGGTTCCGGGCTCCTTTGAAGAATAGACAACTGCCGTTCTGCCAGGCAGGTTGTAAAAAGCGACCGAATGGCTATGCGAGTCACTACCATCGTGGCTACGAGGTGGTAGAGCTCTGCATTGTGTCGCCCGGGTCAGATACCACCGCCTTACCTATTCCTGCCGCAATAGCGTCAGTGCTTGTAGTTGTCGTGTTCCGGTTTGGAGGTTAAGGTAGCTGATAAACTTATACATGTGGCATTAGACCTCGCCACAAGAGAGCAACGCACCATTAACATTATTAGTGTCTGTAGGCGGTGGTTGACTCTTTCCATCAGGAGACACATCTGCTTCTTTGCTATCTTATGATATAAACAAAATATTCTGTGATCGCTTCTTTAAATCAACGTTTCCCTATATATTTTATCGCTCACACTAATTCCACAATACTATGAGAGTATTTTTTTAGGTTGATTATCGCTTGTCGCGTCTCACTAGGACAGTGCAGACATCATCAGCAATTCGTAAAATCACTCACTCACTCATTCGAATCGCAGTACGCTCAGTCGCTCACCATTCTGGCCGGAATAAAAAGTATCTAGCCCCAGAATCAGTACCTTTGATTCAGTACCTCCGGAGTTACACACTTCTAGTTGTAACACACGTAAGAAAGAAATAAATTACTTATTCATAGACAATTTTTACCGTAAAAAAACAAATATTATATTCTTAGTTAAAACAAATTAAAGCTTTTGCTAACAAACTGTAAGATGAATGTATTTATGTTTTCTACATTTTACAATATTTGGACAATGCTTGACACATGAAAAATTAAAATGTTCATTCCGGTTCTAATAACCGGCTGGTTGATTATCTATGGCCCAGCACGTTTCCAGTCTTCTATATATGAAGACATTAAGATATTACTTTGTGATGTTCTTTTTTAGGTCACGGACAAACAATTAACCGATTCCGTGCGGATGGCACCGCAGAGGCGTGTGAAACCCGAGTGGAGCTAAAATTTATACACTTAAAACTCGGCCAAAATTACATTTTTAAGATGTTTCTTGTAAAAATAGTGTCGTTATTTGTCACGTAGGTCATGCCTATAGTGTTCGTTTTAGGATTTTGCGTGAATAAGTATATTTCAGGGGTTGCAAACCTTTCAAGACACATAATTAAGTCGTCGTCGCATTGTGTTTCAATTTCTGTCTCAGGAATTTATTTTCTTTTTCTAGATAATGCTAGAACGAAATATAATAAGTTAAATTATTAATCACTACTATAAATAAGAATTACACTCCATAGAGACGAGTATATAATTTAATGGCAAGGACAACTGGGAGAGCTAAGAGAGGCAATACTTTATTCTTAAATTCTGTCTTAAGCAGAATACGTCTCAAACTTAAACTTTCGTAAACAAAATCTCCATAAAACGAACGTTCAAAAAGATTCATTATCTATACATATAATAAAATCGTAGGAAAGTCAAAACTGTACATTAAATATTTTTTTAAAAGAATACTTGGATCGTGATCTACAATCGATATCGAAGCCAAAAATATAGTTTTTAGAATTTTTGTCTGTTTATCTGTATGTATGTCCGGGGTAAACTCAAAAAGTACTGCATGGATTTACTTCAAATTTTGCATGAATATTACTAACAGGTCGGGTCAATATATAGGCTAAGTATTATCACGCTATCACCTACGGGGGAGGTGCTGTGAGGAGTAAACGAAGTCCGCGCGGACGCTGTCGCTGGCAATAGGTAGTACCATAATAAAATCAAAATTTATAAAACATTAGTGGAAACTAGACCATGTAGCTACTTACTTAATTTAAATCATTTCATAATCAAGGATGTTTCGATACCTACCTGTACACATGCCGTTTTTATTTATACGAAACAAGCATTTCATTCAAAAGCTTTTATGATTTTAACATAATTTTTAAACAAACACTATCAAATAAGTACCGTAGCGCTGTATATAATTTGAAAGGTAATATCTTGGTCTATTATAACACTTTAAATCAATTTATCTACAAAAAAACCTACAAAAAAGTTTACAACACCTGATAGAAATAAGCCAATTATCTTCCATTTCCGTTAATACACGTAGATCGTCACATTCTAAGACACTAACCAAACTGTTAAACCGCCTACGTTCAATTTCGGGTGGCAACTAAACATATAACTAGTGGAAACAAAAAAAGGCGATAAGTTATGGCGAATGGCACCCCAGAGGAGCCATCAAAGTCCCTGGCGCTTGGCGTCCCAGAGGTGCCACGAAATATTTGTTCGCCGCCAGGCGCAAAAGTTTGCTCAAAGGACCACCGCATTGAATCGGTTAACTGTAAATAAAATAAACCAATTCCATGTCATATAGTATATTTTTATACGACATAACTTGGCGAAGTTCTGTTTGTTTATAGGTAAAAATGCACTTGTTATTTTATCAATACATTATAGTACAATAGATTAATCATCAATATTCTAACTGTAATATTATCGCAGTATTTGAGAAGTTAAAGTTATATTCGTAAGAACGTTTACTCACTTAAAAAAATATGAAGTACATTCTATGAGTACAAGGAACGAAAACAATCTTGTTATACATTCATCTCGTCTCCACAGAATAAAATCCTTTATGGGACAATGTATACGATTTTACAATAAACTTTTCAAAGCAAGTTACCATTAAGAATTATAGTGTGGTTTTATTAAATTCAATACATAAGGGAAATATTATTGTATAAAAGTAAAATCTGCAAGTTACAGCCCTAGCAGAATTACGTCAAGACCAAGTGGACTGTCTGCATATTATTTACTCCTAAAGCCCTATACAACAATAGACGAAGAATAATATCATCCGTCTAATCTCTTTTTCGTTACCGGCGCGACCATATTTCATAGTGGCAGCCATTGTCAATAAAGCCGAGGTCAAAGGCAAATAAGAGAAAAGAACCCGATGATTTTTGTTTTTTTTCACGGTCACTCAAAGTAGACCCAGACGTTGGAACAGTTGAAGGCGTTCGAAATTCGAATCCTAATATATTTTTTATCTATCTTTTCATTAATATATTAGGATGGGTACTGGCTGTCATTTTTTAGGAGACGTTCGCGGTGATCTATAAGTTTTCAAATCATTTCACGGTTATTATAATGATAAAATAGTGTTACCGTGAGAAATAAATAAATTAGAAGTACCAATTGGCTTTATTGTGAAGTGTTATCTAGTTTTAAGTGACTTTTATAATGATAGAGTGATAGAGGTTTTAGGCATAGAATAATAACGCATAGAAAGCTATTTCAAAGAAGCCTGAAAAGGCTTCTTACGCTCGCCGGCCGCTCAGACATGTGACACGTGCCACACGGAGTACAGCTCTAGCAATTTCAAAAAATGTGAGTTACTGTGTGGTGAAAGGTTGTCACCGTGCTTCACAAAAGCGTATTTAGGACTTGAAGATCACATTTCACAGATAAGAACTACTTGGCATCGGATATTTTTGTATAAAATCCAAACAAATAAATCGTGAATATCTAATTTGAACGATATTCAAAATGTTGCCAGCCAAAGAGGAAAATATTCTACCACGTATTTGTTTTTACCTATTTCCATTATAATGAATAACGTGTGTATTCCTATTTTATGTGCGATATTACATACCCTGGACTTTGCTTTTGCATAAAAATATTTTTAAGTGTTGGAACTTACCATTATACTGGCACAAATATTACAAAGCCGATTGTCAAACCAATATTACAAATTTAATAAGGACTTTTAGAAGGCAAAAAAATTGTTCCAACTAGCATTCTAGATGCCGCAGTGATCACCAGAAAAATACTGTTACTGTCAAAAAGGCATTTTTTTTAATTTTTCTTATGAAGTAATATGCCTTCGTACGGCATTATTTCGTGTTTTGCTTAGTGTCAAGTTGTTTTATTGGCGATATTTTCGAGTTTTATCGACGAAATAATGTAGGGTAACGTCCCCTAAAATCGGTCTGCGCTAAATATTGGCCTCCTAATACGTTTATGCTGATAATTAAGTTTCAATTCTACATAGCTTGAAATTTATGTTGCGAATGACGACTTTGCTCATATGACTGAGTATTAATACACGACTTAATTAATTTGTGCCATATACTCCAAATTATAGCACGTAAAAGCCAAAGAGTCGCCACAAAAGCTGTACTGTTTCCGATTCAGCTAAAAACGTTAGAGAATACGCATAGGCATGAGCGTACCCAGGTTCTGGGCCAGGGAGAGGGCAACCGTAACATTTTAAGACTATTTTTATCTTAATATAGCTAAAACAGTAGTTAGCTAGTAGAGAGGTAAATTGATTCCAGGTGGGGCAGCTGCCCCTCCCTCGGTACGCCCATGCGCACAGGGATTACGTTTTTCTATATTCTAAGATCTGAACCAAAACATTTGCGCACGATAGGTGGTGCTCAAGTCGTGCACAGAGCCAATAGTAGCTTGACTCAATATATTAGTCAGAAATGTTATGTTTAGCTTAAAACATTTTAACTTTTTAAACTGATTTAAATAAATAATTTGATTAATAAGCATACCTATCCTATTACTTTTTACCTCAAAGTGCTCGTAAGTATTGTTCCTGCTTGCCCGCCCATCTGCTAACGTTCAAGCTAGTTTAGCTTTCACCAAACATATACACATCCACACATACACACACACAGACATACACATAAAGACACACAAGCATTCGCCAAGCAATACACAAATTTGTAATAACATTTGTATTGTACAATTATATTTTAGTAAATATATTTCAATATATTTTTTTAAAGAATTACTTTAATCATTGTTTTTATAACTTCAATTAAATGTAAACTTGTACTGGCCATATTTTTTATTTACGGTTGGTGCTGGTTGATTAACGCTGTTTGATTACTGAAATATACAAAAAAATATCTTGAGAACCTCTTTAACATTTCCCTGTAATTCTACTCATTTTACCGGGATAAAAAATGTAAGTTTTCTATATGTCTAATAATACTATTGGAAAGAAAGACAATAGTTATTTTAATGAGGTAAAAATATTTTAAACTACAAATGAAAGCACAAAAACTAAAAAAAATTAAAAGGTTAAATAGCTTTGGAATATCATCTTGAGAATATCTAGAGTATTTCTCGGCATTTAAAATATTTTACGTAACCGAATAAAAAGTATTTGTTTCAAGTTTATACTAAATGACTATTAATGTTATATGAAAGACTATCTGTAAGGTAGACCTATTTTAAATACAGTTTTGGGAAAATATTTATTTGCTTGCAACATTATTCACGCAATAATGTGTCTTTGTGTGAGTGTCAACGCAAGTAATTACAAGTAATTACACGAAAGGTGACAAAAGTCATGCACACATCGATACGGTTTTGGCTTAAAATATGAACGAAACGTTGGATGCAACTATCACTCTGAGCGTTATTACTCTAAGGTTTCAGGTATATATAAAAGCCATATATTTGGGTTCTATTTTATGAAAATGCACGGTGGAATCCTAAATTGTTATAACTTTTTAATGGCGAAGAAACTAAAGTTTTTGAATATACGGTTTTATTTTATTTATTTATATCCTACTACGGCTACCTTACCTTCCAAACCGGAACACGATAGTGACAAGTAGTGACTCGAATAGCCAATCGGAAGCCTTTTACGACCTGCCTGGCAGAACGGCAGTTGGCCTATTCTTCAAAGGAGCCCGGGACCGACACAGGGCAGCCTGTCGATTCTATTTTCTATTAATATTTTGTGTTAAAATATAAATCTTTATTCTTTGAGTATGATTTGATTTATTTTATTTATTTATTTATTTATTTAACAAAAACAAAAGTGTTTGATTTTATTCATTGCTTTAATTAATTATTTCAATAATTAATCAAATCATTGAACAGTTTATATAATTAAGTATATGTGTTTGTTTTTGTCTGATTTCCGGGATTCTTCATTAATTAAAAATGTTATCGAGATTGTCTTGTAGAAAAAATATCACCTACCATTACGGTACCATCGTAAAATTATTACCGCCATGTCATTATGTTCTTAGAGGAACAACTTTGGGTTTGGGGTTTTAGTTGAAATTTAAAATCCAATCTAAAACTTTAAACGTCCTGCGTCTGTGTTCTGCACTGTTAATGCCATTAAGATACAAATATATATTATATAGTAATTTGTTTTATTTTTCTGAATAAAAATTTTTCAATATTTTTATCCAGCCTTGGAATCAAACCCGGGACTTAAAATGTCGTGGGAATAGTAATTTTTCTGAATAAAAACATCTAGCGTATTCTTGCCCAACCCTAGAATCAAACTCGGGACTTACAATCTCAGCCGAACAAGCTAGCTTTGAGACAGTCAAAAAATCGTAAGTGTGTCGATTTTAGTTATGTGTAAACATTGAAAATCACACGATACGTCACGGATGTTGTGTTTAATTGTTTAGGGATGTGTTTACGTTTGTCTCCGTGCAGGTCTGGTAAATTTGCAAATAACAATAAAACCCGAGTTGAATGTCCCTGTCATACACTATGTTCTGAATTCTGATATCTCATTTATACTAATTAAAAAGACAATCACAAAGGAAATAGCCAATTGACCCGCCACTTAACTCACAATTGAGAAGTTGAGGCTCTCAGTTCTTGCAATGTTCTCTAATTAATTCCTAGACAACTCGTACATACCTATTACGAAATATGTTTCACACTTGCAATATTCCCGACTGATAATTTGAAAGAGATTCTTAACTTTTTACATAATATAAAACCCCCATAATGCTCTGTATAATGTTAGAGAGAAATCCTAAATAATCGATGCTATTCGCAAAACAAACGGTCTGAAATGGCGTTGAACTGACTATATGACAAGATCCACAAAAATTTTGATTAAATCATAAGCGAGTGGGTAAGAAGACACACTTGAGAGGAACACCGTCGTCAAACAAGAGGTGAGCACTGACCCTCCCAAAGATTAAGTTGTCTAGAAGGCTATCTGTCTGCTGTCTAGAGGACTGTGCCCAAAAACAATCTAACCTAAGTATTGATGCCGGTAAATAGAACAACTTATATGTAGTTGGTTATTATAACTAAGTTAGAATTATTGATTGCATATTATATAAAAATATTAGCTTTCTGCTCTTCTTCTCTGTATAAACTTTATCTGTGTCAAATTTCATACTCCTCAGCTCGACTCATTTTCTTAAAAATGGATACTAAGCTTTTGTTTCACGAATTAATATATAGATAGAATTTATAGTATGTATATAGCTGTTGCCTGCGACTACGTTCGCGCGGACTTCGTTTACTCCGCACAGCTCCTCCCCCGTAGGTGATAGCGTGATAATATGTAGTAGCCTATATTTTGACCAGACCTGTTAGTAATATTCATGTAAAATTTGAAGTAAATCCATACAGTACTTTTTTAAATTACCCCGGACATACATACAGACAAACAGATGAAAATTCTAAAAACTGTATTTTTGCCTTCGATATCGATTGTAGATCACGCCCCAAGTATTCGTTTAAAAAAATATTCAATACACAGTTTTGACTTTTCTATGATTTTATTATATGTATAGATTCTATTTCGTCCTATATTTAAGTGAAAATTTGTTAACCGCTTTATTGTGAAAAAGAGCTGATTAGATTTTGGAAACAACCACTTGTCTCGGGAACATGTTAAGAAAATATTGTTTCAGCTACTATTAGGGCTTTTGATACCTTATCTATAATGCCTTTAACTGCGTTCCGATAGGGCATTCAAAAGTTATGAGAGGTTTACAAACACGCATAATCCAAACGCACGCACATAGATTTTGCACAAGTCCATCGATTAAAAACTTAGGTATAGCAACCACTGCGATTAGTTTTATACACATTTTTTTATCATAAGGTGGCAAACAAGCAGATGGCTCTTCTGATGGAAAAAGAAACCATCGCCTATAGCCTCCTCAATCACCAAAAATGTTAATAGTGCGTTGCTATCCGTCTGGCGGGATGGCAATGCCACATGCATAAGTCTACCGGTTACCCTACCCTCCAAAAATTGCGTGATATTTGCGGAGACCCCCCTCTCTCCAACGTAAGATTACATGAGATTTGACTCGATCCCCTCTCCCCCTTAAACATCTCACGTAATCTGTGGACGCCCTCTTATCCTTATCCACGCCCTTATTATTATCCTTATCCTTAATCTCACACATCAAATCTATTAGGTATAGTACGAAGCAGTGGATAGCTTTGTTTTTATCATGTCTTTCGTTTATCAGTATAGCATTTTCGTTTCAAGTTTTCAAATCACAACGATTCTACGAGAATAGAAGTTTGATTTCAAAAATATCCCGGCTTTAAAATTGTTAGAATTTAGAAGCGGTGACCTAACGGTAAATACAGAGGCATTAATAAAGTGGCGTCTGCCGTTCCATAGACTACCACAATAATGTTATTGTTCTAAAAACGTTCTACTTTTAAAATTCGCAATAGAGTTGTAAATTACTATACGACACAAAAGTAAAAACGTTTTAAATAATAAAAGGATGTTGTGGCCTCAATCTACACTGGATATTTTACTTTCTTTGCGGTTATTTTGGTTAACAATACTGGGACGGTTAAGTTACCTAAATGTTTTTTCGTCTACCTTTAATTTAGGCTTTGTATACGTAAGTCTCACTCTCTTTCTATCTCACATCCAACACACACACACACACACTCATAAACACTCACACGCACACACAAACATACACACACACACACACACAAACAAAACAATCACACTTGTACACATGTATACATACGCTAACGTATTTATGATGTAGATTTGTTTCTTTTGCTATATTATTACACTAGCTGTTGCCCGCGACTTTGTTCGCGCGAACTTCGTTTACTCCGCACTGCTCCTCCCCCGTAGGCGATAGCGTGATAATATGTAGCCTATATGTTGACCCGACCTGTTAGTAATATTCATGCAAAATTTGAAGTAAATCCATGCAGTACTTACAGTTACAGTACCCCGGACATACATTGACTTTGCAACGATTGTATTATATGTATAGATTATTGTAATTGTCTAATAATTATTTTTTATAATGTTTAGTGTTATTATTTTTAATTCTTAATTCCTGGCTTGGTGGCTGTCCGTTTTTGATCTTAGGATCAATATGTATATGTATGTGTGTGTATATATATATATATATATATATATATATATATATATATATATATATATATATATATATATATATATATATATATATATATATATATATATACACACACATACATATACATATTGATCCTATGATTTTTGTAAGACATGCTGTGGATTTTTTGTTAATGTAAAATAAATCCATACTAATTCATATTCCATAGTAATATAAACGCGAAAGTTAATTATCTGTCTCATCTTCACGCCTGAACCACTGCACCGATTTGGATGAAATTTGGTACAAAGGTAGCTTAAAATCCGAGAAAGGGCATAGGATAGTTTTTATCCTGAAAATCCCGCGGGGACGGGAATTATGCCGGTAAAATCCTGGGACCTTTTAAACCTAGGTAATAAGAAGTAGCCTAGGCTACTTTTATTTTAGTAAGTTTCACACGCGGACGAATTCGCTGGCACAACTAGTAAGTATATAACTCAGAATACTGAAAAAACAGAAAAAATACAGAAAAATAAAGGGTAATTCACTATTTAGGACGGAGTCCTTCACGCACTTGTGAAAAACTCAGTGTGCACTTTTCCACACAACACGAGTTCACAAGCATTTCCCAGATTCTTTTATTGATATATACATATCTTCACGCCAGCTCCCTTGCGGGGTAGACAGGGAGAACCCAGTGCCATACATCACGATCTTTGCAGGTTTGTCTCCCTTCCTCCACATTCATTACTCTCCTGTTTTTCTGCAACCCAGGTCCAGATATTTACTTTATATGGACCAAATTGGTAATATACCTTCCCAAAAAAAAATATATCTGTCAATTAATAACTTCGTGGTAACAAACAATAAAAATACAACCAAATCTAAAACCTCCTTATTAGAAAGTCGGTTGAAAATACGTGTGAAATGAAATCATAGACACAAATCACAATTCACGGTCCTTACGTTCGCAGAGATTACAGATTTTAACCTTCTAAATTTAAAAATGCAAAACCGTCGGGATGCGCAGAAACCAGTATCTCAACAAAAAAACAAAACGCGTTTAAAACTTCGAACAAAGAAAACGAAGGTGCCACTACCCTACATTCATATGGATATCGTATAGTTCCCACGGTTAGCTTTATTCATTTTAAAGCAATTTTTATTATATCATCGCGTGTAATAGTTAGTTCATTACGCTATTCACTACAATAACTGTACTGGTTAATGGTTATTACACTCGAATAGCAGTTAATTTTGTTTGTTATGTACCACTTGTTTTCAACTACTAAGAAGACACTGAATTCTTTTTAAAAAGAATATCTTCACGCCCGTATCCCCGAAGAGGAAGGCAGAGGTACAACAAGCGCACCCGCGATTAGCCAAGATACTTAGTCCCATAATGTGATAGGAGGCATTCCTAGCACCAACCCGGCACTTGTCTAATCCTGGGCAACAAAACAACGTTGGTTTTTAATAAAAAACTGAAAAAACACATTTTTGAATTGCCAGACCCGACACATAATGACATAACGCGGTCAAAACACCGTCACCGGACCAATGGCTTATTGGTCTACAGAGGCGATTATTCAATATTTTTTTCTCTTTATATCATAAGATAGCAAACAAGCCGATGACTCTCCTGATAGAAGACAGAAATAATCATTATCTATAAATACATAAGACGATAATGGCGCGTATCTATCCATGTGGCAGTATGGTTATGCCACAATGAAAACGTATATCTTAATTTTCAGTCAAATACGACAATGACAAGCATTAACGCTATTGCGAGTTGCGACATGAAAAGTTAAGGTATCGCTCAGATATTATATTATGGTATCACAGCTATAGGTATTGTCTTTCTACGACTAAAACTAAAATTTTGAACAAAGCAGCTACACAATACAATACAATTTTAAACAAAACACAAAAGCACAAAATCTACGCATTTGTGCACGTATTTTGTATGCTTTTGCGCTTGCTACTGGCGTGGTGTAAAGTGTGGTAAACGAGGGTGTATAACTGTGCCTCTTCGTGTGTGAGATTTTCATTATTTTTAAGGCCTACGGTGAGTTTGTTATGGAACAATAAAAAAGATGTAAGAAATGGTCCTTACGTCGTTTTTTTATTTTTTCCCTTTCAATGGCATCGCAAGGGTACACGTTCGCGGAAATTTGCAAAATAAGGTAGAGAGAATTGGGTGCCATGTCTCGGCCCAGACATGCCTTGCTTCCTGCACATTCATAACTATCTTCATACAAACACGCCGGTTTCGAAGACTCTTGACACCACCTTCGGATAGTACCCGACCGATTTGATCATGGTATGTCAGTCTTGGTATCCCCCGGTACCTACATCCATCTACATTTCGTATGACAAAACAAATGTCCGTTTTGGTAATCCGTTTCATCTGCCTTTCTTTCAACATGTCCAAACCAACGGAGCATGCCTTTCTCATTTTTACATCAATACTGTCTTTCAATCCCAACCTCCCTCTCACTTCGGCATTAAGAACGCAAGTGTTAAACCACGAATTTTTCCTAACCCTCTCATTTCGACCGCATTAATTTTACTTTATTGTAAGTGCGATATTAAGTTAGGTATCGCACAGTTAGGATTACATATTTTAATTTTCATTAACGATATTACTATATACAAAAAGAGGCTTGTTATTTATAAATTGGTGAAGTTGTCACCAATTCAATCATCGGAAAAAAGAATAAAAAAACATGAAACATCGCTCGTATTTACACGACGTTGAGATATGAAATATTGCGCCAGTTACGAGTAATTTTATAGAGGACATTGCACTGACTATTTAGAGCAATGCGACATTCGATTCCAAGAAACTCGGCTGTAAGCCAAATTAACTTCATATCATAAATTAAAAATATAATTACTATACTAGTTCGAAACTAATAAGGACAGTATTTGGAGCCAACTTGTCATGGTTTAATACCTGTCCGGTCTAACATGTGCAACACGATGTATCAAGCTCACGAGTAAAAAATTTCGTCAATATTCATTTTTCGTTTACCTTGACTCTTTTCTTTACGTGAAAAGTCGAGACATGAGGAACTTGGTAATTAATCCTCATGAAATGCGTGCTGGTAAAAAAATATTTATTTGCACAGTTTATATTATCAATAGCTGCAGCGTACAGCATTATAAAAGGTTTTAGCGAATCCCGCGGGATCACCTAAATTTTCCGGGATAAATAGTAGCCTTAATACTCAATACTCAATCATTTATTGCATTATATGTTACAAACAATTTTAGGTATTACAATAATAATTAGTAGATAGTGAACATATACACCCTATTAGGGTATTGCAATGTAGGACTGGACCGATCCATTTCATGAAAGATTTATGTGATTGTCATTAAGGAAGTCGTTAACGGTGTAGTAACATTTTTCTATCAGGAGATTTTTCACACGTTTTATAAATATACGGTCATTTTCTTCTGATTTAATTTTATCTGGTAATTCTTTATATATTTTCACACACATTATATTTGGTCCGGAACTATGCATTCTTAATTTTGATTGTGGTAATTCTAAATTATACTTAAATCTACTTTCGAAGCGTCGTGGAATATGCATTTGATTTTTAAAAAATTGACGATATTTTCTTATAAATTTAATTGCTTCCATAATGTACATTGACGATAACGTTAATATTTTCAGGCTTTTAAAATATGGTTTCTTTGTCTTTGATATTCTTGAGAATACGTATACATTTCTTTTGGGAAATAAATAAATAAAGCCTTGTGCTATTTCAGGCCATCATCTACCTGTGTGCCAATTTCATCCGAATCCGTATAATAATTTTTGTGTGATTGCAAGTAACAAACATCCATCCAAACATCCAAACTTTCGTATTTAAAAATATAGATTAGCGTTCTAAGGATACATCACAAAACAAAATTGGTAGGTGGGTAGGTACGATTACGATTTTCCTGTATTATCGGAAAATTGTTTAAATAATTTAATCGTCTCTGTGGTCTAATAGTTCAGTGTCGGTTCTGACCACATGAAGTTCCAGGTTCGATTCCCGGGTCAGGCAATTCAAAAATGTGTTTTTTCAGGTTTATGATAAAAACAATGTTACCCGAGGATTGCATAAGTGTCTGGTTGTTGGTAGGCTTGCCACCTATTCAGCTAATCGTGGGTGCACTTGTTGTACCTCTGCCTACATCTTCGATGATATGATATGGGCCTGAAGATACTTTGTTTAAATATTGAGATTTATACCCAATTTTACTGTTACAATCTTGTTAATGTAAAAAAAATGATTCTCTGAAATGTTGGCACGCGTATAACTTTTGTATAAATGCAGCAAATTGGATTATTCAATTTTTTATTGTGTTCGTTTTGTTTTTCAAGAGAAGGTTGGTGTAAAAGAAAATGTTTAAAATTCATTTTCCAGACCTCATAATATGAGTAAGACAGAAGATCATGTGCCGGAATTTCAGTATGTTGAAAAAAAAAAAACAAACAATAAACATTTTATTTTTTTAATAAGTACATCGTTGTATACATATATTCGGTAAAATGTAGTATAACGTACAAATAAAGTTTATTAACTATGATCCTGCCACATAACACCCATTTATACCTATACCAACTCTCTGAAAAAAATATTTCACGTTTGTGTGGCGTCCAAACTGCATATATTCATCTACACATATAATAAAATCGTAGGAAAGTCAAAACTGTAAACTGAATATTTTTTTAAAAGAATACTTGGGGCGTGATCTACAATCGATATCGAAGCCAAAAATATAGTTTTTAGAATTTTTGTCTGTTTGTCTGTATGTCCGGGGTAAACTCAAAAAGTACTGCATGGATTTACTTCAAATTTTGCATGAATATTACTAACAGGTCGGGTCAACATATAGGCTACATATTATCACGCTATCACCTATAGGGGAGGAGCTGTGCGGAGTAAACGAAGTCCGTGCGGTCGAAGTCGCGGGCAACAGCTTGTATTCATATTCATATTCAATATAAATATAAAAAGTGAATTCAGATCTCTTTTTTAAAATATCGTCCGTACAGAAAAGTGTGAGATTTAATAACTATGGCAGTTATAGTTAAAATTAATAAAGACAAAATTATTAAGTTACGATTACATTCTACTACAGAGATCATAACATTTTACTGCAAATATTACAGCTTCAATTTATGTAACCTTCAATTTCGAGAATGCCGATAACATCCACATGGATCCAAATTAATATAACAATAAAACGTAATATTGCGAACATCCCAAGCCAATTTCACACAAAATGGATTACAATTCCCAGTATCCAATAACTTTAATAAAATGGCGGCTAACTTAGAGGTATAATTATTCTATGGCGGCTAAAATGTAAAGAACAGGTTTGTTTTATTATACCGTTATACATATTGTTCCGTGCTCGGGTTCGCAATTGTAAGAAAACACCACTTATATTAAATCCGTGTATTTACACAACACAACACAACGTAATACTGAAATACACTTTACACCCTAGTCACTCGCTATACTATCACTGAACTTAGAACACTACAAATAAAACACTTCTCACTTCGCACTTGGTCACTTGATGTATCGCTCTCGATCGCTTGATAAAAACTGCCTTGTGTTAGTCAACACCGTTGTATTTATAGGCAGGGTAAAGTCCTAGCTGGATCCAGAAAAATCTAAATGTATCGGGAAACAATGAATGACTTCTTATCGTAAACATGTTATGAGTCATAAATCCTAGTACACGCTACTTTCAACCTTATGCCATATCCCACAAAGTCCATTATGGCATAGCCCAGGTCAACTATTTGTTTGTCAATAGGAGTAGCTATCTCTTTCTTTTATTTCTAGATAATTAGCGCGCGCTCCAATTCTACACGCTTCTAGATTATTCGTAACAATATTATATATTCAAGTCCCGTAAAAAATATATGCTTAAAATTACTTATACTAATGTAGATAGGTATATAGATATGTGACAATTTAATCAATTAAACATTTATTTTGTCGATTTTTAATACATAGGAAATTTAATATATGTATAATATAACTAGCTGCTGTGTCCGCGATTTCATCCACGTGGAAATTTTTTTAAAATAAAAGTAGCCTACTTTTAATTTTAAACATTTTTATTTTAAAAAAGTTACTCTTTATTACCGTAAAAAACCTTAAAAAAACAAAGAAAAATATCGACACCCGGGATTTGAACCTGCGACCATTTCCCTAAAGCCGGGACGCTCTTCAACTGAGCTAATGTCGACAGGCTCGAGGCGGCGAAATTCTTCTTTGCTATATGATCGATAACATCGATCCTTATTACCGTGGTTTAAAATATAGACAGTCCCGGTAAAACCTTACCTGCATAGTTTCCGTTCCTATGGGATTTCCGGAATAAAAACTATCCTATGTCCTTTCTCGGGTCTCAAACTATCTTTGTACCAAATTTCATTAAATTCGGTTCAGTGGTTTAGGCTTGAAGAAGAGACAGACAAACAGAGTTACTTTCGCAATATTTATAATATTAGTATGGATAATAATACAATAAGAAATAAAATTATCGCTGTAACTTAAGTGGTCGAATATTATCTTCATTATCAACAAAGTCGCTTTCCGCTGTCTATCCCTATGTTCCTATGTACGCTTAGATTTTTAAAACTACGCAACGGATTTGGATGCGGTTTTTTTAACAGATAGATTGATTCAAGAGGAAGGTTTATATGTATAATAACATCCATTATATAGTTGAGAACACTGTTATATATTTATTTAGCAAAAACAACGTTTGCCAGGTTAGCTAGTTTCAAATAAAGCGCGCGCAAAATTTTGACAGGCTTTACACATCAGGAAATACAGATTTAATTAAAGAAGTCAGCCCCTTAGATCCGCCTACACTAAACTTTTTAAATACTTTTAAATAGTAAAATTCATTAAAAAAAAATATTTAAATAGTTTGGTGCAAGTAGGCTTTAAAGTTCATCTAAAGATTAAATCAGAATTGATCAACTGTGTTATTGCCAGGCAGGTATAAAATATGAAGGCTAACCATGTCACTATTATCGTAAGTCGTGACTACTAATAATAAGTCAAAACATGTTTTATTCAAATTAACCTTTATAGCCACTTTTGACGAGTCAACATATACGACGATCGAGATGAGTTAAGTAGATGGTACTACCATCTACTACTCATCTCGATCGTCGTGTCTGGACGTACACGAGTTATACTCTACCAACATATATGTGGTAGAGCATTGATATAAAAAACCCAAGATGCACAATCAATGTCTCAAAACGTCCTCTAAAAATGAGCGCATAATTTTAAATAGTGCGCTCATTTCAAATAGAATTGCGTCGATCGCGACACTGTCAATTTTATTATTTTTTGTATATTGTTTTTAAAATCAACTATAAATCGTTTAAGACTGGATATGCAAAAACATATGTATTTGCCGTATCTATAACTACTTATGTGAAATTAGCGACAGTTTTGAATGTTAGTTTTGTTCGGGACTGTGCATCTTGAGTTTTTTATATCAATGTGGTAGAGTATAACTCGAGGTGTACGTCCAGTGTACACGTCTCACCCATAGAACACAATAACACAAGCGATTATGAGTGTAAACATGTTTTATGTGTCTTTAGGAATTAGGACTGATAAATATTAGATAAACTAGAATAATTTTCGGCGTTTTTAAATTAATTAAATAAAATATATGGCTAGGAATAATCATATGAAACATATCAAGACTTTAATTTGATTGACTTCTATCGTCATATTTAAGTATTACCATTGTACAAAACTTTAATTACATTCACATTAAAACAGCAATAAGTTTATATACCATAATTTTTATATTAAAGTTTCTCTGATTTTGTACTAAAGAATAGTTTAAAGCTAATTTCTTTTTTGTTAAGTATCTATAAAGTGTCTTGGCAAAATGTTAGCTCAGAATTCTGTCAATCTAACTTTAAAATTCTGGGATTAACAGTTGTAATAAAGACACCTAATGACAAGATAAATACCTAAACACACACTACTAAATGTTTACGTTAACCTTAGCTAAGATCCAACTTTAGTTAGCTACTATTCCCCAAGTTTAAAATTTATTTGTTAAATACGGATAAGTCAAGGAGTTGATATAGAATCTTATGAAATATATTAAACTTTAATGTAATGACTAAAGAAAACGATGTATAAGGTCTCGCCCTGTGTTCTTTGGTATAATTGCCTGATAATGCTTCTTGCAATAACATCGTTACTTGTCCCTCTCGTGTTCCGTTAAGATACTTACTACTTCCAAACCAGTAAATTTATATACACATATGTGGTATTATATCCATGTCCATGCTTAAATTTGAAGAAGAAATTAAAGTAACGCTTGTACTATTCTATTATTTCCTTCTAAATCTATTATTTCCTTATTTTTTGGGTTATTATGACTGTCCCTGATTAAACTGGTTGATTTTATTTTGCACCATAGTTCATATTTAAATTGAAATAATGTGATCAATGTCACGATTGTAATAATGAACTGAAATATTCCTTTAATTTGAGTTTATTTTGACTTTCCTAAATTAGACTGGTTGATTCTAAGTTGGATAAAGTCCATATTGTTTTTTAATGTGATCAAAGTCACGCTTATATTAAGCAAATCCATTATTTTCTTAACTTTTGGGTTATTATGATTCGTTTTATTACGTTGCTTGATTACTATTTTTATACTCTTTGAATTTTATGTTGTACTATTTATATTTCATATTTAATTTAAATTGAAATAATGTGATTAATGTAACGCTTACACTAATTAACTTAATTATTCCTTTAATTTTTGAGCTATAATGACTATCCTCCATTACATTGTTTGTTTCAATGTTGGATAAAGTCTATATTCAAATCAAAAATATGTGATTAAACACGTTTGTACTAAGCAAATTCATTCTTTCCTTAACTTTTGAGTTATTATTATTGTTATCGATTACACTGATTGATTTTATGATGTACAACAGCTCATATTAAAATTGAAAGAAGTGTTTAAAGTAAAACTTGTACGAAACAAAGCAATTAGATTTATTAGGACGAGCGAAGCGAGCCCTACACTAGGCCACTTTCTATGCACTTTTGTGGTACATTTTACTAAAAAAGTATCACACTTTTAGGTTTGAGCGTTGACGTGGTGGTTTAAATTCACGTCTAGATATGTTATCTACCATTAAAATGTTATTTCATAAACATTAAAAAAATAGAAGATACATTTTGTAATAGAATTTTATTACTGCTAACGCCATCTATTATAAAAGTAACGAGTTAAAATGCTACAAAGCTACACTAGGCGAAAATCTGTGCCCTTTAGTGGTACATTTTACTAAAAAAATATCAAACTTTTAGGTTTAAGCTTTGGCATGGTAGTTTTATTTCATTTAATTCATTTTCATTCACTCTATTTTAATACAATATTAATCTATTAAAACACTTGTACTTTTTAACTTCCCACTACGTATGTGGATAGGGAGGTTACTAATCTTGCTCCGATTTTCAAAAATGGAGTTTTTACCAGATGTCCACGTTTTGTTCTATTAGGAACCATTTTCAACTATTTTCGCGATGACGGCAGTATGTCTCTATGTTTGTGTGTATGTGTGTTTTTTTATATCATAAGATAGCAAACAAGCAGATGGGTCTCCTGATGGAAAGAGTCAACCATCGCCTATAAACACCAAAGATGTTAATGGTGCGTTGCTATCTTGTGGCGAGGTCCAATGCCACATGCATAAGTTTACCGGCTACCTTACGCTCTAAACTGGAACACGACAGCGACTAGCACTGACGCTATTGCGGCAGGAATAGGTAAGGGGGTGGTACCTGACCGGCGGGGTGATCACGTAACTCGCAATGCGAAATTATCGTGATTGTTTAGTTATTGCAAGATAAGACATAACAGCCTTGTACATTAGTGGTAGTCGTTGCCGCTTGATTAGTTTTGATGCTGTGATATTGCAAAAAGTGCATCTAGTGACCAGCAAGCAATTGGCGACGTTTTTGATGATTTTTTCATTACGTTTAAGAGTCATCGCTGATCGCTGGCGATTTGCAAATGTTAGATGATATGCCTACCGGTCGAGCCGATGCAATGCAATGTGTGAGTGTCAACAACTCATAAGTTATGAACGCCTGGACCGATCGAAACACAGTTGATGGCATTTGATTGGATTCCGCTCAACTTATACTTCCTGAAAAATTGAACCAAATGTGCCCAAGAGATTTTGAGAAATTTTGAAAAAACTTTAAAAAAAACTTCGAAAAAAATTTAGGTAGGTACTATATTATAGGTAGGCCAGAAAATATGGTGTAAAATATGTAGATAACCTTTATAATTGTTCCGTGTAGATAACATTGATTATTATATTAAATCGTGTTTCTAATAAATCAAGAAAATTTTAAAGAATTTTTCTTATACATAAGTATTAAAAAATGTATCTTAGAAATATTTTAATTTTTTAGTGGAACGAAGTTCCTTATCGCGCGTTGTGAGAGGGGGCTAGACGGAAAAAATTCTTACGAAAAGTTGTCACGACACTTTTTGCTATAGTAAGCTATTGTAAGCTGTGCGGCGTGCACATGTTTCTCTCTCTCTCTCTCTCTCTCTCTCTCTCTCTCTCTCTTATAGAAAGCAAGCCAGATATTTTCATTTCTATTTCGCATTGAACAGTGTGGTGTCGCGACGGTTATTGTTGTTGAGTGTATACAGGTTTTTTGTAAATAATAATAAAAGGAACTTCGTTCCATCCGGGAGTCCCTTGACACCTCTCAAGTTTTTTTTGGTTTTATTTTTCTGCGCCTCCCTAGATACACAGCCTGACGACGCCTTTGATGCGAATATAATGTTTGGGTGAAAATACGCTGGATTTTTTAGGTTAGTTAATTATAAATAAAGTCCATACATTAAAATATGTAATTCGTGTAAAAATACTTTCCTAAGAATATTACTAGGTAATAACTTAGCGAGCCCTTACAAAGCTCTGCTTTTTGCTAGTAATGATTATTCTTAATTACACTGGTTGTTTCCATGTTGTATCTCTTGTACCATGTTTCTGTCAATTATTGTTATTTAAATATAAAAATTGTACTTAATGAAATGCAACCTCCTGATTATTCTTCGTGCTTTAGTTCCCACGACCAGTATTGTTGCGGTCATATTGCAGTTTATGTTTCACAATAGGTCGTTTACGTGCAGTTTCTATTTGCAAAAGTAAACCAGATAATCATATCAATGTTTACCATCGTATTAATTATCATTTATTGATTTGTTGTTCATCCTATCGATTTTAGGTTCGTATGTTAAAAGTATTTTTAGTATCTACGCTTTTTTATATTGTGGGATAGATAAAGACAAAGATGTTAATGGTACGTTGCTTTCATTGTGGCGAGATGGAAAAGCCACATGTATAAGTTTACCTACTACCTAACCCTTTAAACAACAGTAACACGACAGTGACAAGTATTGACGCTATTCTGACCTGCTAATTAAATAAATAAATATTCACGGGACAAATTGCACTTATTGATCTAACCCCAAAGTAAGCAAATTATTTGCTTGTATTATGGGTGTTATTCAACGATACTAATACTTAGAAATACAAATATAAATACTAGAATATATTTAAATCACACTTAAACCCGGAAATACAAACATTTATGATCATCACACAAATGCTTGTCCCCGTCGGAGATCGAACTCGAGCCCCGTCGATTACCCCGTCGGTAGGGTCGCTAACCACTCGACCAACGGGGCGGTCAGATAATAGCGGTAATTTAGTCGACCGTAAGTGTATGTTGGGTGCAAGTTGCAACAGAGAAAATCGCGTCCAAAACTTTGCACCTTTATTTTTGACGCTAGAAATCTATCAAAACATGAAAAAAATGTTGATCTACCTAATTTTTTTGTAGCGTCAAAAATAAAGGTGTAAATTTTTGGGCGCAATTTTCTCTGTTACACCCAACATTACGGTCGACTAAATTAGCAGAGAAGTATTGCAGCAGGAATAAGTAAAGTGATGTTTCTAAACCTGATTGAGACGTTGCAGAATTTTACCACTTAATATTCACGATGGTACTAGCCAACTTTGGCCAATCGTTTGCCTTTTACGAACGGCAGAAAGTATATGCTTCGAAAGGAACCCGGACTAACAAGTTTTACTTTACCTACAACACGGTGACATTGTGGTATAAAAAACCCGAGCTAAACTTTTTAGAACTCTAACACCTACTCACAATGCACAATGGTAGTAACATGTTTGGCCAACTGTCTGTTTTTTAAGATTCTTAAATATGAAGTAATTTTTTTATTTATGAATATTTAAACATGGTACTTAAGCGATGATGTAATTATAAGGATTACGATATTCATATCATCATATTGTTACAATCAATCTAGAAAAGTGAAGAATTAAAACGCTGGAAAAATCTAGAAATAAATGAAAGAGACAGGCTGCCTTTGTTGATAAACTATAGCCGACGTCACCCAAGCAGCTACGCCATAATGAATCTTCTGTCATTGGGCATAAGGGTGAACATGGCGTGTACTTATTTGGATTTGTTTACAATTAGAATTGTTTATTTTTTGCGATAAGTTTGGATATTTCTAGAACCAGGTAGAATTTTACCCTAGGTATAAATAGATATGTGTTGACAAATAGAGGACAGTTTTTATAAAGCAATCGAGAGCGATACTTGAAACAACCAGTGCGAAGCGAGAAGTGTTTTAGTGATTCAGCGTAGTCGGTTAAGTTAAGTTTAGTGTTAGTGCAGCGACTGTGACAAGTGTGTATAGTGTATTTACGTTAGCTTTTCAGTGTATTTATGTATTTCTACGTAGTTTATTGTACCTTAGTGTTATAAATACTCGCTTTTAATATAAGTTTCGTTTTCTTGCAAATTACGAACCCGAAGCACGCAAAAATATCAATCAATATTATAATGATCCTTAAGCCTAAATGAAAAGGAGACTAAACATCTCCAAAAAACCGATTAATTGTAGTTACGTGTATAACATTTTCTGCGAAGCATAAGCTAAATATGTTCCTATAAATTTCAAATTACCAAATGTCCAAACAACTTGTGGAACGTCTAGTTATTATTAAATTGGTCACTAATGGTTACTGCTACTAATGACAGATACAGAATGATCATTGATTATAGGAACCCGGCAATATACTGCAATAGAAAATATACTTGGCACTAAAAATCTACGAAATACGAAACACCAACTAGTTTTTGAATCGCTCGCTATAATTTTTAAGAACCTATGTGCTATGTAATTGAAGTTTAGCAGAACTTAAGCAGAATAGACTTCTTATATACTCGAGGCTAAAAATCTACGAAATCACGAAGCACCAACTAGTTTCTGAAGCGCTTGCTATTATTTTTAAGAAGCTATGTAATTGAAGTGTAGCAGAACATCAGCAGAACAGACTTCTTAGTATATACTCGAGGCTAAAAGAAATCTACGAAATTACGAAACGCCGATTAATTTTTGAAGCTCGCGTTATAGATCTTGAAAGGCTATGTTGTTGAAGGTTAGCAGATTCGGTCAAGATATGTCAGCACTCAGCAGTTTTGTACTTTGTGTCCAGGTTTAAACCAACGCTTCGAACAATACACAAACCTGCTCAAGTTTACAAATAGTACATCTTTATCTTAACAATTTATGCAAACAAGAACTCCAGTAGCTGTAAATAGCCATTGACTGACCTTGGTATTTGAAACAATGTTTTATAGTCCGCGGGACATCACACTGATTATATATTAAATGAGAAATACATACTTGAAACTTGTTGAGTGGCTTACTATTGGCGAGTCTAACAAACCTACTATCAACGAAATTTTTCAAAAATCCTGCGAAATAAATACCCTGTGACAACATCTTATATTCTCAACCTATCGGTCTGAAACAACGCAGCAAGGAATTTGTCGTACACTACGACCATTTGCTAACTTTAATAATTATTATTAAACAAAAGGGTTGTTGGCTAAATTTAAAAAAAAAAACTGTTTAATGATGTTATAATTTATATATTATAATTTCCTTTATTTACCTAATAAGGGAAAGTGTTAAACAGTTGTTCAAAATTATTACACTAACCAAAAAATAAATATTAATCAAAAAACGTACATCTATCTATATTAATTATTAATTAATATTAATTAATTAATTAATATTAATTAATTAATTAATTAATATTAATTAATTAATTAATTAATTAATATTAATTAATTAATATTAATTAATTATATATATCAATTATTAATTAATATTAATTATTAATATTTATTATTAATTTATTAATATTATATATTAATTAATATTATAAATGCGAAAGTTTGGATGTTTGGATGGATGTTTGTTACTCAATCACGCAAAAACTGCTGAACGGATTTGAATGAAATTTGGCACACAGAAAGATGATGACCTGGAATAGCCAATAGGCTACTTTTTATCTCAGAAAAATTAGGTGATCCTACGAGATTCGCCAAAACCCTTTAGAAAGCAGCAGGCTGCGCGCTGCAGCTAGTATTATTGTAATTTCGAAAGTTTGGATGTCTGGATGTATGGATGTTACTTAATCAATCACGCAAAAATTACTAAACGGATTTAAATGAAATTTGGCATACAGATAGATGATGACCTGAAAAAGCACATAGGCTTGAAAAAGGCTTCTTAGCCTGGAAAAGTTAGGTGATCCCGCGGGATTCGAAAAAACTTTTGTAATGCAGCGGGCTACACTGCGGGCTGCAGTTAGTTTATACGAAAAAAAATCGTGTTTTATGCCCTTACGCCTTTAGCATACCGACCGACACGACGAAATGCTATGAATGCACTATGAATTTATATTGCATACGTTGCATCTCGCTCTATCTGTCTGCGGTTTTCTGTAATGGCATCTCTATCAGTATGACTATTGCGAATCTCGTTTCTCGCAGATACTGCGGTACCACCATTTGGGTTTCGCTGTTGGAAGAGAAACGCGATGGTTTTCTTTTTACACAAAATATCACGGCAGAACAAGTGAAATTCGAGGTTATTCTGAAATACATATATTTAATGGGGCATTAAAATTAAAAAAAAAAAACGATAAAAAGAAGCAGTTGTCATAAGACACAATTGTTGGCATAATTTATTTTCTCTAAGCTTCTTTCTCTTTTGATTAATTTCTTGAACCCATATTATGCTTTGTCTTTTTCTTAATGTCGACACAAGAAGTAATACTAATTCCTCTTCTTCAGATTTAGAAAGAAAACCGTCCGACTCCAACGACATGTGCACTGAAATGGTAACCACCACCACCAGATTGCCAAACTGTATGACTGCATGACATTTTGACAACCTAAGACATGAAAGGATTTGGTGTGAAAACGATCGCTTCAATATCACTAATATTTCGTTTTTTTTTTGTATGGAAACGCATTTCGCTACCGTAATACGCCGCGTCGGTTTGCTAAATAAAATTTTACCGTAAAAACGCTCTGGACTGTCATGGCGTCTTGAATGACACCACGTCATTTAACATAACATACTCTGTAGCTTCTATGAAAATGCCAAAAACAATATGACATTATGCCACGGTGTGACGTAACACTTTTAAAATAAATATTTAAGTTTTTTGTTGTCTCCATATCGTTCTTAATCTTTGTAAACTACATATTATAAACGATTCATTTTTATTGGAAACCAGTCTATTCAGCAAAAAGGTGTATGTATTGATTCCTGCCCCAAACACTACTTAATGCTAAACTGCGGTATTTTCGCGGTGATAGACATGTTCGTCGGTGACGGTGCTGTATTTTCATCGGTTGAAATATTTTTTTGAATGACTTAAATTATCTTGTATGACATTGCCATATTGTATACAAATACCGTTAAAACCAGTTTGTATCCATCAAGGAAAAAACTTATGAATTCGGCAAATTTTGATTATGTACATTTAAAAAACGCAGCGAATTGAAAAAATGTCGTTGATAGAAAATTTATTAGACTCGCCAAAAGAAAGCCACTGACGAAGTTTCCAGTAAGTATGTATATGAATACATTTAATAAATAGTGTGATGTCCCGGGGACTATTACAAATAATGTTATCTTAACGGAAATGTCAATGATAACCGAGTCGAGCTTTGACAAGGCATGAATGAAGTACCTAGCATATAAGATAAAAAGCCCTTCAGTCGCCGTTCACAAATAGCTGACACGTTAGATCATCTGATATTATTTCTAGGTCGGTAAATTCCAGTATTCATACAAATGTATCGTGCATGACTTTGACATTTTGACAACTCAAGTCATGTAAGGATAAATTTCTAGGACTATAAACATTTATAGCAGAGACGGATATATCAAGAAGATTTTGTTAAAAGATTTTTAGAAACGGTATTTTTCGGAAATACATAATTTAAAGAATAAAGATTTGTGTAATATTAACGACATTCCAATTTCCAAGAATATCGGACACTACTCGTGTGCCACTCAAATAAGGAAAACAGCAAAAAAGGAAATAATTATCAATAAACAATAAATATTTGCGTAGCGATTATTCAGTTTTACCCAGCGAGAAACGAATGGCTCTTTGATAACGTGCGTGTATTGCCAACCATGTGGGGAGAATTTTCTACCGTGTTGGTCTCAGGCTCCTTTAAAGAATAGGCCAAATACTGTTCTTCCATGCAGGTCGTAAAAGCTGACCGATACGCCATACGAGTCACTACCATGATGGCCACTATATGGTAGAGTTCTGCATTATCTCGCCCCGGTCTGGTACGACCGCCTTACCTGTTCCTGGCGATGGTTGACTCCTTCCATCAACAGATCCATATCTGCTTGTTTGCTATCTTTTGATATAAAAAAGAAACTTAATACCATTTGCATAAGTATACCGGTTACCTTACTTTTTAATCAAGAACACGACAATAAGAAACACTCACTGCTATTATATACCGCATTTTATCGACATATATAGCGATTATTACCTATTTTTAGCAATAACCAAAATCGACAACTTTACGTATCACCGGGTGCAAGCGAGTGGTAACACACCACCCGCCATCCTTAGATTTGTTGTGAGATTTTCGATTTTCGACAAAAACTGTAATAACACTTTAGACCAAACAGGGGATCGAATACAGGATCTGAACCGAATAGATTAACCCTAGACCACGAAACATGATACCGAACAAAACAGTGAACAGTTAGTTAATAACACTTTTGACCAAACAGGGGATCGAATACAGGATCTGAACTCAACCGAATAGATTAATCCTAGACAAGGAAACGTGATGCCGAACAAAACAGTGAACAGTTAGTTAATAACACTTTTGACCAAACAGGGGATCGAATACAGGATCTAAACTAAACCGACTAGATTAATCCTAGACAACGAAACGTGATGCCGAACAAAACAGTGAACAGTTAGTTAATAACACTTTTGACCAAACGGGATCAAATACAGGATCTGAACCGAATAGATTAACCCTAGACCATGAAACATGATGCCGAACAAAACAGTGAGCAGCTGTTGGTCAGTACAACACCATCGAAAGTACGTCGACCGTTAGATAATAAACCATAACGCAACAGAACCAATATACTTGTATAATAAGATGACATCGTAACCCAACCTGTCTTCTTATCAAATTTAGAGTGCCGGAGTACTTTCACTGATTTCACTTTCTTGCATCTGGCCACTTAAACTCGGTTCAATACTTACATAATAACACTATGAAATCTATACTCGCCATGTTGTTTTGCAGTATTCGAAGTATTTTGGGTGATATCTTTATGAAGATATTTATATGAATGTGATATCCAGGTGAAGCATAAACTTTGTACCACTTTTTATGACATTTACGTGAACGGAAAAGTATCTTCACGTCCGTATCCCCGAAAAGGCAGGCAAAGTTACAACCAGAGCACCCTCGATTAGCTGAAGATACTTACGGCCGATTTCCGAAACGCAAATTAATTTCAACAAGCAATTAATCTGTGTTTTACATAATTTTTGGAAGCATAAGATCTGTTAAGCATAGATTAATTGCTTGTTAAATTTAATTTGCGTTTCGAAAAGCGGCCGTTAATTCCACAATGTGATAGGTGGTAAGCCTATATATAGGCACTTATCCAATCCAGGGCAACTATGTTTTTATCAGAAAACAGAAAAAACACGCGAATAACTCCATTGAATGAAATTTGGCACACTTAAATGAGAGTAGAAATCTAATATTTTTAAATAGCAACACATTAAATTAATAAGAAATAAACATTGCACGCACTACATTGACACACGCCATAATATACATGTATACATACATACATACATACACATATGAAAAGATATTATTGTTTAGTTTATGGTCAAACGTAGTCAGACTTATGGTCAAATTTCGACCAGATGATGATCGCTAGTATCAATTATTACGTACACATTTTTTAACATTATAAAATATCATACAAACAGATACTCTCCTGATGGAAAAAGACAATCATCGCCTACAGACACCAAAGATGTTAACACCCAATAATAATTATTTTCTTAACGTATAAGAAAAATAGAAATTGTCAGGATGATACATGGCGTTACAATAAATAAACTGTAACAGCGAGAAACGTGTAACAGCTAGGTTAAGATAAAAATAAACGAACATCTTTTAAGCGCTGGAAAGACGATTAATTTTACACAAGAGACACATTATGAAATAAATTCTAAATTTAACTATTTCGCCATTTTCTTTGACCATCCCGTTGGTCGAGTGGTTATCGAACCTAACTACGAATCGAGGGGGCTCGAATTCGATTTCCGACTAAGGTAAACATTTGTGTGATGTGCATAGGCGCTTGTATTTCTGGGTTTGTTATGTATGTAACAGTATTTATATAACGAGAAAAAACCTCAATATCACTTTTGCCACACGGGGATCGAACCCGGGGCTTCGTGATCTGAGCCGAAAAGGCTAACCCCTAGACCATGAGGTAGTCTAGAAAACAATATAAAATATCTATAAATGCACAACTCACTACCAATTTGAACTACTTTCATCAGATTCATCCCGATCTATCCAGTGGTTTTCACTGTGCATAGTGTAGCAACAACCGATATATGAAGAGCAACATAGTAAAGTGGTAAAGATTGTAAGTGTTTTTTTTATATATCATAAGATAGCAAACAAGCAGATGGGTCTTCTGATAGAAAGACTCAAACATCGCCTATAGACACCAAAGATGTTAATGGTGAGTTGCTATCTTGTGGCGAGGTCTAATGCCACATGCATAAGTTTACCGGCTACCTTACCCTCCAAACCAGAACACGACATTGACAAGCACTGACGCTATATTGCGGCAGGAATAGGTAAGGCGGTGGTACCAGACCCGGGCGAGATAATGCAGAACTCTACCACCTAGTAGTCACGATGGTAGTGACTCGCATAGGCAATCGGTCGCCTTTTACGACCTGCCTGGCAGAACTGCAGTTGGTCCATTCTTCAAAGCAGTCCGGAACCAACACGGGGAAGTATTTTTAAGTCTTATCTATATATTAATACGTGAAGGAAAAACTTTGGTCCCTTTTTTAAGACAATTGCGCGAACGGTGGAGTGTGAAATTTGCAACAGTTAAAGATTACATTGCGGAGGATTGCAGAAACCTAATATTTTTAAATAAAGTGCATAAGAAATATATACAATTAATAAAGTAAACATTACTCCATAATTGCATTTTTAATATCCATACTAATATTAAAAATGCAAAAGTAACTCTGTCTGTCTGTCTCTTCTTCACGCCTAAATCACTGAACCGATTTAGATGAAATTTGATACAAAGATAGTTTGAGACCCGGGAAAGGAAATAGGATAGTTTTCATCCCGGAAACCCCACGGGATTGGGAGCTGTGCGGGTTTTTATTTTAGAAATTTTCTACGCTGACGAAATCGCGCGCACGGCTAATGATAATATACACAAGTATACATACATGAATACTATTTTGTTTGCGGCTAAAGTCAGTTGTCAAAATTAAAAGAAATTTTATTGTTTAGTCTATGGTCGAATTTCGGCCACAGGCGATCGTTATTAAAAAAATACAAACAGCAATATATAAATCTGAGATAAAATAAAACTACTTCCGTGATCGTTTCACTCATAATTGAATATAAAACTCGTAATACTTTCGTCACGGCACTTAAATAACCTGGCATAAGTGTGTAAAATTTTACACTTACAACAAACACCCACGTAGTGAACGCTCCGTGATTGTAATCTTCAATTTTGAGATATTTTAAACATGTAAATATGGTACAAGAAAGTTAGTTTAAAATAAAAAAAGGGTTCCGTAAAATAGGCACTCTAAAAAGTTTAAAAGAAATATTTAAGCCCTGTTATTTGATACCTTTTAAATTATTGTAATTTACCGGTGGTAAGGATGCGCTGTGCCGCGCTCCCGGCTGCATGGGTACCACCATCTTGCTTGTTTCTCCCGTAAACAGCTTTACTGTGTTTTGGAGAGAAGGGCAAGACAGGCAGTGTAATTACTGGCACCGAGACTTAACATCTTATGCCTCAAGATAGGCAACACGCGAATGGAATACCTGGGCCAGTTCCAGCCCAGGTATCCCATTTTCGTTCATTGGCGACGTCGACCACTTACCATTAGGTGGCAAGTCTGCCAGTTTGCCTATCTCAATAACATAAATTAAAAAAAAAACATACCTAGCACCTTAGCTATATTTTTTTAATTTATGAACTTATATCTCCAGAGTGCACCATATCAAACATTAATTCACTATGGAAGATTATGTATAAAAGGTGTTAGGAAATATTAGTGTAATCAGTAAGTAAAACAGAAACAGCTCCTATAATTTAGAAATTTTTTAATGCACCATAAATTCCCACTAAAATAATTTCTACAATATTAGTATAGGTACTAGCAACAAAAATATTTTTGAGAGGTTTTTGATAAAAAAAATATCATTGCGCCCAGTTCCCTTGAGGGGTAGGCAGAGTAAACCGAACGTCTATAGACTTTCCAGTTCACCACGTCTCACCTGTTTGTCGATTGGCGAGATGAGTGATGATCCCCATCACCGCATTTTACCAACCCTATTTTCGATTATTTCTAACGATAACCGGGACCGATTGCTTTATGTGCTCATCCAAGGCACTGGCGGCAGATTCCCAGCCATTACTGAGATTTTGGATTTTCGAGAAAAACCCAGAAAACCTGAAAACACTTTTACACGACCCGGGGTTTTTTGATGCACTATCAAAACTCAAAATCATAAAAAAATTCTTCCTGAATACCTTTTTAATCAAACAGACACTTGAAAAGCTAAGAACAGCTGTAAATTAACAGTAAAAACTTCATAATGGATTCAGGAAGCTAATTTTTAGCCTTCACTTATACCGTATACACTAATACGTATTAAACGAACGTAAACGTATACGTATTAAACGCTTCTAACAATAGCCAATTGGCAAATTATGTATAATTAATAATGTAGAAGTTATAAGAGAACATATAAATAGAATTTATATGTTCCCCAAGAATGAATATATAAATAAACTTCAGGGTGTCTATAAAAAGTTTCCATTTTACACGTAGGACTAAGTTACCCTTAAATTATACTAATAATTATCAAGCTATACAAGGTGTTCGGTGTGCACTGTCGTGTTTCTTCAGAGGGTAAGGTAGCCGGTAAACTTATGCATCTGGCATTAGACCTCGCCATAAGATAGCAATGCGCCATTAACACCTTTGATGTCTATAGGCGATGGTTGACTCTTTCCATCAGGAGACCCATATGCTTGTTTCCCATCTTGTGATATAAAAAAAGCTATTGTGAAAAAATTAGGTTGTTATTAATCAATTTAAAAAACTCATAACTCCAATAACTTTAGAGTGGAGGATTCGCCAAAATAACCATAGAATTTGTAGGACAAAAGTTTTTTCGTGTTTCCCATAATATAATCAAGCGATTAAAGTAAAAAAATAATTCTTATTAATCAATATTTTTCCTTCACCAAATTGACATTTTTGAAGCCCTCTAACTTCATTAGTTACCCGATTCAAGATTTTTCGAAGACAGAAAAGATGGGTGTCTCGTCAAACCGAAGCTGTTTACAAAAAATCAGCTTGTTATTTATCACAAAAAAGTGTTTTTGAGGGACCACGGTCTATAGTTTTTGACTGATAAAATCAGCCCACTTCAGAATGGTGCATTTGTAACCCTAATATAAAATTCTCGTGTCGTGTT
This sequence comes from Apodemia mormo, assembly GCA_036924255.1. Classification (NCBI taxonomy): domain Eukaryota; kingdom Metazoa; phylum Arthropoda; class Insecta; order Lepidoptera; family Riodinidae; genus Apodemia; species Apodemia mormo. Next base: position 10,324,512 of record JAUPFN010000011.1, read on the forward strand.
TGTTATTAAACTCCTCCGAAACGGCTCGACCGATTCTTATGAAATATATGCATTTATTTTTCTAAATGTTAATCCTTAAGAGTGGTCCACCCCTAATTTTTTTGACTTTTTTTTTTTTTGTTTTTTAAATGGTTCAGCATTGAAAACTACATACAAACCAAAATTTTCATCTTTCTACCATCAATCCCTATTTTTTAACTGAATAATTAATATGGCAAAACAGCGTTTGCCGGGTCAGCTTTTGTTGTTTTATAACCTTTTTAATGAGACTTTTTTTATTAACTTACAAGCGTATACAATCAGGTTCTCCTATGTACTTGTTTACTATCCCATGATCTAAAATTTTAATCTGAACTCTAATTCTTAATCTATAGTATAACTAATTAGAAATAAAATTCACAAAAATTTAAATAGCAGTAAACTTCTAAAACGCGATTAAAATTTAAATAGATTATGGAAATAATACAATGACCGCCACCGGTTCAGAAGATTAGTTCTACTGAAAAAGTATTTATTTTCTATTTTTTTATATTATAAGATAGCAAACAAGAAGATGGGTCTCCTGATAGAAAGAGTCGACCATCGCCTATAGATACCAAAGACGTTCATGGTGCGTTGCTATCTTGTGGTGAGGTCTGTTGCCACGCGCATAAATTTACCGGCTACCTTACCCTCCAATCCGGAACACGACAGTGTCAAGCGCTGACGCTATTGCAGCAGGAATAGGCGGTGGACCAGACCCGGGCGAGACAATACAGTACTCTACCATCTAGTAGTCATGATGGTTCTGACTCGCATAGCCAATCGGTCGCCTTTGACGACCTGCCTGGCAGAACGGCAGTTGGTCTATACTTCAAAACAGCCCGGAACCAAAACGGAATAAGCTAATAAAACGCAAGTATTTGCAAACCTTCCGGTCTAAATCCTTCAATTACTTAGTAATACAGCCACGTATGGGATTGTTGTTTTTCAATTCGCGACAAGTAACAGCAACTGGGTCAGAAAGATCCGGCCCAATCAGACCGCGCGGCCGTTAGATGTAATTGACACACCGACTAGCGAGTAGCGACTGTACCTACACCGGATCCATTTAATATATTGATGTTTAGAAAAGAAATCATTGAGTTTTTACCATTCATTTTCTATTAGCGTTTGATTCAGATTGACGTAGGTATTTTAAAATAATCTTGCATGATTATACAGTCTTTTGGGTGATTCTTCAATGTTGAGGATAATACGGTTCCGGTGAGGATAATACGGTTCCAGTGAGGATAATATGGTTCCAGTTTTCTCTTTACTGTTATAACTACGATGAAAAAAAACAATATTTTCCTATTCCATTATTACTTTTTTAACTATCATCAAGTAAAAGAAAAACATTTCTTATAATTAATTAACAAAAAAACGCAAAAATCTACTGAAAACGTCATGATTTCGCGTGTCCAGATCACCTGTTCTTGGCTATTTGCCTTCTAAAATATTCAAATAGCACTAAATAAAATTATTTATAGTCATAGAGTAATAACGCTTAGAGCGATAATTGCATTCAACGTTTCGTTCATATTTTAAGCCAAAACCGTATCGATGTGTGCATAACCTTCGTCACCCTTAGTGTAATTACTTGCGTTGACACGCACACAAAGACACATTATTGCGTGAATAATGTTGCAAGCAAATAAATATTTTCCCAAAACGGTATTTAAATTAGGTCTACCTTACAAATAGTCTTTCATATTATAACATTAATAGTCATTTAGTATAAACTTGTAACTTATACTTTTATTCGGTTACGTATAATATTTTAAATGTCAAGAAATATTCTAGATGTTCTCAAGATGATATTCCAAAGCTATTTAACCTTATATTTTTTTTTAGTTTTTGTGCTTTCATTTGTAATTTAAAATATTTTCACTTCATTAAAATAAAGATTGTCTTTCTTTCCAATAGTATTATTAGACATATAAAAAACTTAAAACTTACATTTTTTATCCCGGTGAGGTAAAATGAGTAGAATTACAGGGAAATGTTAAAGAGTCGATATTTTTTTTGTATATATCAGTAATCAAACAGCGGTAACCAACCAGCACCAACCGTAAATAAAAATATGGCCAATACAAGTTTACATTATTGAAGTTATAAAAACATTTATTGAAGTAATTCTTTAAAAAAAATTTTAAAAAAATTATTGAAATATATCTTCTAAAATATAATTGTACAATAATAATAATATAATATTCACGGGACAAATTACACTTACTGATCAAACTCCAAAGTAAGCAAATTATTTGCTTGTGTAATGGGTGTTAGTCAACGATACTAATACATAGAAATACATATATAAATACTGGAATATATTTAATAAACACCCAAACCCGGAAATACAAACATTTATGCTCATCACGCAAATGCTTGTCCCCGTCGAGGATCGAACCCGAGCCCCGTCGATTGCGTAGTCAGGGCCGCTAAGCACTCGACCAACGGGGCGGTCATATGTTATTACAAATTTGTACATTGCTTGGCGAATGCTTGTGTGTCTTTATGTGTACGTGTATGTGTGTATATGTATATATTTAGTGAAAGCTAAACTAGCTTGAACGTCAGCAGATGGGTGGGCAAGCGGAACAATATTTACAAGCACTTTGAGGTAAAAAGTAATAGCATAGGTATGCTTATTAATCAAATTATTTATTTAAATCAGTTTAAAAAGTTAAAATGTTTTAAGCTAAACATAACATTTCTGACTAATATATTGAGTCAAGCTACTATTGGCTCTGTGCACCACTTGAGCACCACCCATCGTGCGCAAATGTTTTGATTCAGATCTTAGAATATAGAAAAACGTAATCCCTGTACGTAATCTCCTCTAACGTTTTTAGCTGAATCGGAAACAATGCAGCTCTTTATGGCGACTCTTTGGCTTCTACGTGCTATACTATATGCATTGGAGTATACGGCACAAATTAATTAAGTCGTGTATGAGCAATATCGTCATTCGCAATATAAATTTCAAGCTATGTAGAATTAAAACTTAATTATCAGCATAAACATATTAGGAGGCCAACATTTGGCGCAGACCGATTTTAGGGCACGTTATTCTACATTATTTCGTCGATAAAACTCGAAAATATCGCCAATAAAACTACTTGACACTTAGGAAAACATGAAATAATGCTGTACCATGGCATATTATTTCATAAGAAAAATAAAAAAAAATGTCTTTTTAGCAGTAACAGTATTTTTCTGGTATCACTGTGGCATCTAGAATGCTAGTTGGAACATTTTTTTGCCTTCTAAAAGTCCTCATTATACACGAATATAAGCTTTGTAATATTGGTTTGACAAACGGTTTTGTAATATTTGTGCCAGTATAATGGTAAGTCCCAACACTTAAAAAATATTTTTTATGCAAAAGCGAAGTCCAAGCTATGTAATATCGCACATAAAATAGTAATACACACGTTATTAATTATAATGAAAATAGGTAAAAACAAATACGTGATAGAATATTTTCCTCTTTGGCTGGCAACATTTTGAATATCGTTCAACTTAGATATTTACGATTTATTTGTTTGGAATTTATACAAAAATATCCGATGCCAAGTAGTTTTTATGTGTGAAATGTGATCTACAAGCCCTAAATACGCTATTGTGAAGCACGGTGACATACTTTCTCCACACAGTAACTCACATTTTTTGAAATTGCGAGAGCTGTACTCTGTGTGGCACGTGTCACATGTCTGAGCGGCCGGCGAGCGTAAGAGGCCTTTTCAGGCTTCTTTGAAATGGCTTAATATAGCGCGGGTCGACTAGGTTTCTATGCGTTATTATTCTATGTTTATAGTAAAAAATTGTATTTAAAGGTCTACTGTTTCTGTTTCTTAACAATTTAAAGTATTAATTCTAAAATAGTAAAACACTCTTTCAAAAGTTTGTCACAAAAAAAGCGTCATTGTAAAAACAGGAATAGTTTTCAAATTTTTTCCACGATGATTGCAATTTTGGGGCATGTTTCGTGCCTACCGGATGCCCCTCGGTACTCTTCGGTTAGGCCACACACTTTGAACGGATTAGACAGGTCATATTTCTCTCAAGGTAAGCTTGAATATGGTTCTTCGAAATTTGTCATCTTTATAATCATTCTCCTTATTCACTTTATCGTGGTAAATAATATGTTCATTGATTTTATTCACGGCTTATTTATGTATCGAACTGCAAATAACTCCCCATAGATATTTATTAGCTGTATCTAATCTTTTAAGACAAATTTCGAGATGTTTTCTGGATTTCGTCATTATTGCTGACATCATTATCCTGAAAATGACTGTTGAGAATAATGATGTATGGGTTAGAATAATGATTTGCGGATTTTGAACAATGACAAATGTTGAGAATAATGACGTCAATACAATTATTAGCATATATAACCATTAAAATAAAGTAAGTTGGTACATCAATTGATTAATTTTTTTCGTAATGTCTCTGCAGTTGTTTTGGGAAAAAAATCAGGATGCCTAGAAGTAAGGAATCCTATGAGAATCATAAAGCCCAATATAAAATGTGTCAGAAACGGAGGTATCAACAAATGATTATTGATCTAGAACTGCTAGCCTTAGAACAAGTGAGAAGGCGACAGAATATAAAAAAAGAAAGAAGAGCGTAAACTGACGAGTATTGCTGCACCGCGCGATTTTTGCTTGCTAGGTTACGTCTATAAGAACATATATAAAATAAGACTCGCTCATATCGAAAAACTTTCATTTCAGCGGTCATTTGGGAGGAACGGCTAACTTAGCCCCCAAAAAGCTTGATGTACTCAGCAGAGTAAAGCTTTATCCCAGTCCATCGCCTCCAACTTTACAAGACCCAAATTCGACCTCACATGGAGTACTGTCCCCACCTCTGGGCCGGAACTCCTCAGTACCAGCTCCTTCCTCTTGATTGCATTCCACGACCAGGCTATTTCTAATTAGCTTGACTCTTTGGCGTTGCGCAGAGATGTAGGTTCGCTCTGCATCTTTTACCGCATTCATAATGGGGAGTGTTCCGACGAATTGTTCGGATTAATTCCTGCCGTTAAATTCCATCATCGGACATCGCGTCAAAATTTAAAGTTCCATTCTCACCACCTCGATGCCTGGAAAACCGCAACAGTGCGCCTTTGTCGGCACTGTTTGCCTCGCACTACTCCTTTATGGAATCAATTACAACTTGGGGACCTTCAAGAAACGAGCTTACTCATTTTTAAAAAGCCGACAACGCATCTGCAAGACCCCCGGTATTGCAGATGTACAAAGGTGCAAAGGTACTGCACTTACCATCAGGTGCAGTACCTTTGCTCATTGGCCCCCCTCTACTATAAAATAAAACTGGACTCGGCATCGGCGCAACCGGGAGGGGAAGGCGGGCGGGGGCGTTTATGTTTGTGTTTATCAATGTGTGATTTTACGACTAAATAGAATTATGTTGATTCTTAATATTTTGTTTTATTTAAATGATAAGTGCAATAAAACAGGTGTAAAATCATTATCCTCAACAAAAGTCATTTATCCTAATTAAATTGTCATTATTGTCAAAAAGTCGTCATTGTATTTTTAAAATTTTTCGAATATCTGCCTAAATATTAATAATACAAAGGTGCCTCTTACTCCGATATCAAAGATTTGAATTAAGTAACAGTTCTAGTACTGATCACTTGTTGTGCCACGAGGTTTTTATTTTTTTCACCAAATCATTGAAAATATATTACGATCGAAGAATGACCCTTTTACTCTGGCCTCCTAAAGAACACAGGCGATTTTAGTTTTGTACATCCCTCGTGTCTTTCGGAGTGACGAATATTAGATAAACTAAAATGATTTTCTACGTTTTTTAAAGTAATTAACTAAAATATATCGCTAGGAACAATTATGTAAAATATTGAAACTTTAATTTGATTGATTTCTGTCATAATATTGAAGCATTACCATTGTATTTAATTACACTTGCATTAAAACAGCAATAAATTTATATCATAATTTTTATTCTAATTATCAAATAAAAATTCTCCCTGTTTTTGTACTAAAAATAGTATAAAGCGAATTTATTTTTTGTTATTTTAAGTATCTAAAAGTGTGTTGGCAAAATCTAAGCTCAGAGTTTTGTCAATTTAACTTAGATTTCTGAGATTAGCAGTTACATGATATGAAAGATAAATACCTAAACACAGACTACTAAGGAGAAAACGTTAACCTTACCTAACTTCCAACCAAGCAAGTTATACGATAACTGGAATTATTACAAAGCAATATTTGAAAAATAAAAATGTACTTTATTTCGTTCTTAATAAAGTTGAAATTTGTTTCTTACATAACAGAGGGGAAAACGTTTTAAACAAGACAACGACATGAGTGGATGTTGTCCCTTTCTTGCAATTGCCAGTGTAAATAAAACTTTCGAATGGTAGATTTTTATATATTCGTTAATCGTTAAATCCCTTTTATTCATACACGTCGATAAATACATTAGCATAAAATGTATTGTAATTAATACAGTGAGTTCTAAAATGTGCTTATTTTAATTATTACGTAATTATGCAATGCAAAAACTGTTTCTCAAATTAGTAGAATTACTTAGTAGTAATTTGCAAACTACGCATGGCCGCACTTATATATGGCGATTGGCGCTTTATTTAGTAGAAAGAGACACACTCCACCCATGTCGTGGTACTCTTCGGAACGATTTTGAAGCGCATGTGAATATTCCGGGTAGAATGTAACTTCCTTGCTTCCAACTTAATGTAGCTACTATTTATTCCCCAAGTTTAAAAAATATTTATTAATTGCACATAAGTTAAGGAGTTGATATAGAATCTTACGGAATGTGTTAAACATTAAGGTAACAACTAACTTAAAAAACGACGTATTAAGTCTTGCCTGTGTTCTTTGTGGTTGTAGGTACCTATACTATAGTTTGTCAGGGCGAGCGAAGCGAGCCCTACACTAGGCCACTTTCTATGCACTTTTGTGGTACATTTTACTGGAAAACTATCGCACTTTTAAGTTTGAGCTTTGACGTGGTAGTTTATATTCATGTCGAGATATGTTCTAAAAATAAAATACCATTTTATAAACATTAAAAAAAATAGAAGATACATGTAATAATACTGAAATACTGAAAAAATATCGCACTTTTAGGTTTGAGCGTTGGCTTGGTAGTTTTAATTCATTTTTATTCACTCCATTTTAATACAATATTAATCTATTAATACACTTGTACTTTTTAACTTCCTGCTACTGCTTTAATGTAGATAAGGAAGTTACTGACTTAGTAAGTAAGTAAAGTAAGTAAGTGTTTTCTTGCTGTTTTTTGTGACTTAACAATTGAGACATATCAATATTTCTTAGAACTGAAAAAATCTATGCTTATAGTTTTTACTCTTTTGAGTCTAAAATACCATAATTTAGCGGGAAGTTGCAGGAATGGCCTGCAAGGTCAACCGTTAACAGATTTTTCAAAATATGATTACTGTGAAACAGTACAAGTGTATTAATTGATTAATATTGTATTGAGATCAATTTCCAATCTTAGCCCGAATCTTAATGTGTTTTTCTTTATAAGACCAACTTTCATTTTTAATACCCATTTTTTCCTTGAAAACTCTTTTACAAGAAAGTTACCATAAATAAAAATTGATTTCTATCAATATTAGACTTTAAGAGCAAAGTGGTGCCGCGAGATGGATCTTGAGTTGCTACATATTATAGGTAGATCAGAAAATATGGTATAAAATATGTAGATAAGCTTTGTATTTTATTCTGTGTAGATAACATTGATAATTATAGAAATCGTGTTTTTAATAAATTAAGAAAATTTTAAAGAATTTTTCTTGTAAAGCACAAAAAAAAAAATTAGTCTTAGAAACATGTTTTTCTTTATTTTGGTTTTATTTTGCTGCGCCCCCCTAGACCAAAGCCTGACGATGCCTTTGATGCGAATATAATTTTTGGGTGAAAATACGCTGGATTTTTTTAGGTTAGATAATTATAATTAAAGATTATTATGATATAATTAAAGATACATTAAAAGACGTAATTCTCATAAAAATACTTTCCTAACAATATTACTAGGTAGTGGCCGCGTTTCCGTAGTAGTTTTTTATAAAAATATGTTGACGTGTCAAAATAACGTGTAAAAAGTTTTATTGAATAAAGTACTTCTGTTTTCTGATTATAACTTTGCGAGCCCTTACAAAGCTCTGCTTTTTGCTAGTTATTGTAATAATTGACAATTTGTGTTTTTTTTTAATATGGAACATTACATCCATTTGTGCGCCTCGGCAGTAAAATCGTCTGAATGTGAAAACTATAAGTCTATAAGCGATGGTCTTGATATCTCTTATTATTTATTTGCATTCCTCAATTTAAATCAAGTTATTCATAAAATATACGTCAACCTTATGGATCCAGTAGGGCACAGGAAATAATTTTTGTGCGCTTCGGCAGTAAAATCATCTGAATGTGAAAACTATAAGTCTTTATGTGATGATTTTGATATCCCTTATTATTTATTTGCATTCTTCAATTTAATCCAAGTTATTCATAAAACATACGTCAATCTTATGGATCAAGTAGGGCACAGCAAATATTTTTAGGTGAGACGTTCAAAACGGTATACTATTGTAAAGAGTCACCTTTTTCATATATATCATGATATAGCGAACAAGCAGGTGGCTCTTTTGATGAGGAAACAATCACCTCACATATACATTAAAGATGTAACTAATGAGGCGTGTTGCTATTTATTTGACGGGGTGGTTAATGGTTATGCTATATGCGTACATTTACCGGCTACCAGCATCGTTCACAGGATTTTGACACTGGGTATGCGGCGGAGTACTCAATCACAAAAACTTTTTCTTTTATAGATTTTTAACATAGCCACAGCCACGCGACGGATCTCTAAGTCGGAAACCATACCAACAGTCTTAGATGTACTATTCATGTACATCTTCTACGGCAACGCAGACAAAACAGCAATCGATCGTGGCGGCGGAAGAAATTCTAATAAGTAAAATAATAAGCTAAAATATTATAACTACTCACCTAGTCAGCTTTTATTTTCACATATTCAAGGTTCCGGTTACTTGAGATTACTATTATGTATACATTTCAACACAAACCTCACAATCAAATAACATTTAAAAAAAACAATAAACGCACTAGTAAGAGCAAATTACTATAATTATTATAGAAACTCAGTAATAAACTGTTAAATGTACACACTTTCGAATGTTAAAATGAAAAATCTTTTAAGTAAACTATAAATATACTGGCGCAAACAAAATACTATACAATGCTTATCACGTGAAAAATGCAAAATGACCCCGCGAAACAAAACATTTCTGCTATTTAAACAAATAAATCTTTACTAAACAAAAATGCATAAAGTGCACACGTGATTAATTAGATTTCCGTCTATTATTTTTACTCGGATTATAGGCATTAGGCAACGAACATTTCCGATTACTCCCGACAACTGCCGAACTCCGTAGCCTACGGCTGGATATGCGCCAGTCGCGGCTTTCAATATTCATGGGTATGTGCGTTTGCAAACTGTGCACGGACACTAAAATTACTACACACATGCGAACAAATGTCCTGCGGAACGCGACGGCATGAGTTGGTTGGATTCGCCAAACGCCTAGCAAACATAATGTTTGTGTGCTTGCAAATAGGTGCTATTTATAAAATAGGCGTTTTGAAGTTATTATATTTTGTTTATTCATTTACTAACTATAAATTAATCTAAAACGTACGAACGTTTTATTAAAATGTATGTGAATGGCAAGTAAAGCACTGCATTTCTGCCTACAAGGAGCGCACGCCCCTGCCGGCTACCGTACCAAACCAAAATAATAAACATCCATTAACATAATAAACATCCAAAACCAGAAATATGAACATCTATGCTTATCACATAATGTATGTCCCTGTCGGGAATCTAACCCGAGCCTTGTCGATTCGTAGTTAGGTTCGATAACCACTCGACAAAGTTTATATTATTAATTAAAAACGTATCTTCACGCCCGTATCCCCGAAGAGTTAGGCAGAGGTACAACAAGTGCACACACGATTAGCCGAAGATATTTGGTCCCACAAGTGTGATAGGTGGCAAGTCTATCGCCAACCGGGCACTTTCCAATCCCGGGTAACTTTGCGTTTCTCAGAAAACTGAAAAAACACTTTTTTAAGTGCCCGACTCGGGAATCGAACCCAGGACCTCATGTGGTCAACGCCAACGCTGGACCACTAGACCACAGAGGCAAATATTAATTATTATTTCATTTTATTACTTTAAATAGGTATATTATATTAATATTAATTATAAATTTTATAGTTCCTCTCGTACCCGCAATATTATTCTTTTTATGTGTGCTTGTTTGCTATCTTATAATATTAAATGGAATTTTAATGCAAATCCATCTGACCGTTCAAAACGTGTTTGTTTAAAAAATATCCAAACGACTTCCTACATTTCGCAGTACTAATGGGATTAGGCACTTAATTCATTATTGTATTAAGAATGTACCTACAAAAAAAAGAAAACCAATTCAAGAAATCGTTGCACGCGCATTCGAGTCTCGATTCTCGACACAAACACGGGGCAATGAACGGTGACAGCCGACAAGTGTCGCGGGGCCAATCTTGAGCCCAAAATCGCTTTAGTAGTGTCAGGAAATGTCTACTGCGAAAATTAATTTACGGCATACCTACTGTACTTTTGATAATCTGGTACACTTATATTGCAGCAGCAGTATAGTGTAGCAGATTGTCAAAAGTTTATTAGCAGATGCTATTGTTTACAATAGCATCTGCTAATAAACTATCTATATATATGTCGCAGTGAAATTGTCAATACCGTTAGATTATAATCTACCTAAGTGATATTATAATTTAACTGCTAACCTAACCTAACCAAATTATAAAATCCCTAGGTAGATTATAATCTTACAGCTATTGACAATTTCACTGCGACATATATATAAAAATCAATCCCTATTTTCCTTGGTCACGACATCACGCCTGAATGGCTGGACCAATTTCGGCTTTTTTTTTATTGTATTTGTAATTGTAAGAAGGTTCTTATAAAAGAAAATATTAAGAAAATTGCGCGGGAAATTAGAAAATTTAAGAATACTTAACCACCATATATAAAGTTTAATGCCATTTTGGCTGCGTGGAAGAACAATCCCGTAGTCTTATATAAATTACGTGTCACGTTGTTTGTCCGCTATGGATTCCTAATATGTATGGCAAAACAACGTTTGCCGGGTCAGCTAGTTATAATATAATCTGTGTTAAATTGTTCAAAGCATCAAAATCTTGCAATCTAGTAATAATAATACATGAAGCAGTGCTATAAATTAAATTTTACGATTCTTATTATTATTTTTAATAATACACTTTATCTGACCACCCAGTTGGTCGAGTGGTTAGCGACCCTGACTATGCAATCGACGGGGCTCGGGTTCGATCCCCGACTGGGACAACCATTTCTGTGATGAGCATAAATGTTTGTATTTCCGGGTTTGGGTGTTTATTAAATATATTCTAGTATTTATATATGTATTTCTATGTATTATATCGTTGACTAACACCCATAACACAAGCAAAATAATTTGCTTACTTTGGGGTTAGATCAGTAAGTGTAATTTGTCCCGTAAATATTTATTTATATTTATTTATTTATTATCTAGGGTTATGGTGAATTTCTTTAAAAGGATATAATCATCATAATAATAACCCTTTTGTCAGATATTTCACAGTTTGTTAGGTTCTTTAGTTGTTTTATTGGTTGTAACATTTATGTGCTTTTTTATAGCTAAGGTATCCTCCAAATGACTCTACTTTTCTTTTCTGTGGCTAGTGATGTCCAAGTGCCTTTAAATGGATACTAGAAGTTAATATTATAAGAAATAACTTAGGCAACTTTTATTTTAGAAAAAGATTTTGGAATCTGTGCAAAAAAAAATATTTTGGAATCCGTGCAAAATAAAATATTAAAAAAAAATTAAGTTAAAAAGTTTAATTTAAAAAATTTAAGTCCAAGCGGACGATGTCACGGGCCTCCTCTAAACCTCACAATACTTTGAAATGAGGTTTAGCCGTATATACCTCGCCAAAAATCAGTAAAAATAAAATGTGTTGATTGCACTTAGCAATAGTTTCTAGAATATAGAGCACTGATCTAATTTTAAATTCCAGTTATTATTTCTAACACATGTTGGTTGGTTAGTCGCGAACGGCGCCAATTTCCCTTGCTTTATTTACATGGCGATGAAAAAATTGGCAATTCGCCCGGCTAAACCGAATGTTATGCTAAAATGATAATGTAGCCAAAATTTTATAAAACATTCAATATTGCACATTATATTGAATAAATCTTCAATACATCACACGTTATTCTATGTATACATCTACTTTAAAATCCCAATGCCGACTGGTTGATTGACTAACGGATAGCCTAAATTAGTGCCCCTAAAAACACAAAGTTTTATATAGGAACCGCTATTAACGGCAGGGCTTGTTAACCCTGTTAAGCGTTTTGAAAGGGTTTGGCTGTATCATAACCTTGAAAATATCGGTTTTCTTTTGGCACAAAATTGTAAGGTTTTGTATCAATAAACCGGTTTTAGAGGATTTCAATAACAAACCTTGGCGCTCCCAATTTGTGTCCGCACTGTCGATGACATACAATTCTAAGAATCAGTTTATACAGGGTTACTTTTATAGGTCCGGCCAAATTTTAAAATTAAGAACCAAATATTGGATTGAAAGTGCGTTTCAATTATTATTGTAAACATTTTGCGAGATAATGTAAAAATATTTGTTAAAAATATCCTACTAAATTTATGAATTGGATGCAACGAGTCGTGTCTCGGCCGCCGGGCGCGGGCGATGTGTGCGGGGTGCTAGGGACACTATACGAGACGCGGTCGTCGTTAGGTATAGTGTGACGAACGATACTAAGTTAGTATAATTCAGCTGATTTGTTAGCTCATTTCTTGAAATCCCAAGTTATTTGCAATAAATCGATAAGAATGGCCGATTACGGCGAAGATTGGAAAAGCTAGCAGTGAGCTGCAAACCGGCCCTGACACAGTTACTGATTAGCGCGCTGAGACCTAATTCTTTAGACCGTGTAAGAGTAAATCGACGATAGGAAATGAACAAATTATGTGTGTACTAACAAAGAGAATGTTCTACAAACCGGTGTGTTTGTAGAGTTATGAAGGAGGACAAAGTAATTCAAGGCGCAGACGAGATGTATGACAATCAGTCCTTATTTCCCTAATTTATATAAAGAAATAAGTAAATATAATATATAATACACAATTTCTCGTATTGAATAAGCTCTTAAATGTCAACCGCTGTTTTTTATAATCCCCCTACAATTAGTTACACAATAAATAGCATACTACTAATAAATGACAACTAATAATACTATAAAACTAAAGTAGGTGATATTACATTCCTGCCACACGGACAAAATTATCGTTAAGATTTTAAGTGTACATATAAACACAGGAGAGAAGAAATCTTACGAAGCTAACGCGTGTGAGTTTTGTTTTTTGAGAAGTAAAAGACACTTCTCAAAAAACAGCTAATGATAAATTTGTCGGATAGCTAAATTGATTATGTTTTCAATCATCGCATTTGCCAATTATAGGTACTAATTATTAAAATTAATTATATTTTTTGCCAATTTAACTATAAGTATATAATAAGTGTATTATTTGCGATAGCCAAAACCGAAACCCGAAATTTAAAGCTTTTCCAGCGTATTTTTCCGATTAATTATCGGGGATTTTAAGTGCGTCACTACCAGATTAGATTAATAGCAGCCCAAGAGCCTAATAATTGCAGCCTGTTACTAAGATTTTTTTAGATACAAAAAAGTACAACTTTTCACTTTACCCGAGAATCGAACCTAATAATTGGAGCCCAATAGGCTAAGCACTTGACCAATGAAGCAGTCAATACGTAAGACGGCTTAAAGCAAAATCTATCTTTACATACGATCATATATGTATAGACTTAAACTTTATGTTTCCTCCGCGCTCTGCGTTGCGTAATCGGATAAAATTTGGTTTGAATCGATCGGTAATCGTTTTATCTCAAGGTTTCACGAGATGTAGACTAAAGACAATCAATTACCAATTTAATAAACTAAATCACTGTGTATAAAAATAAATTCTAGGTATACTGAAAAATAGGAGCTACATCCTAATGCTTCCTGATATTATAAGTGAAGGTTGGCTGTTTGTTACGCTTTCACGGCTAAACCGCTGAACAGATTTTGATGAAATTTGTTAAGGAGATTTGGAGACCGAGACCACTATTGCTAGGGAAAAATAAAAATAATATGGTCGCAGTTTCAATTTTTTCTATGTTTAAATGTTTAATTTGCCCAAGCGGCTAAATATTTTGTTTTTTGTATTCATAATCGTCAGTCGCCTCTGTGGTCTAGTGGTCCGGTATCGGTGTTGACTACATGAGGTTCTGGGTTCGATGCCCAGGTCAGGCATATCAAAAATGTGTTTTTTCAGTTTTCTGAAAAAAACAACGTTGCCCGGGTTTAGAAAGTGTCCGGTTGACAATTAGCTTGCCACTTATCACATTGTAGGACCAAAATAATCCATAATTCATCAAACTAATCGCGGTAAGATCCCGTTAATTATTAGAACTAAAGAAAGAAAGAAAGATAGACTAATCGTGCACCGGTTGTACCTCTGCCTACCACTTCAGAGATATGAACGTGAAGATACTTTTCATAATCATCTGGATCAGAATAATTATATGAAGAAGAATATGGGAAAATCGTAGGATAAGTGAAAATGTTGAGAGTAAATATCTCTATTACAGTAGAGTCGGGTCCGCGAGCTAACACTGTACCAACCGACTTCTAACCTGATTCATAATTGGAACTTTAATTTCGATCTGTTCCAAATTAACATGGGACCAAACGGCAAAACATTCGCAACTCTTTTCACAAGAATTATTAAGGACTAGGCATGGCACATTTCACGTGTCCCTGGTTATATCTATACTTATATTATAAAATTGTAGAGTTTGTTTGTTTGTTTGGTTGGTTGGCTGTACGCGGTAATCTCGAAAACTGCTGAACCGATTTGAATAATTATTTTTGAGTTGGACAGCCTGTTTAATCGAGGAAGGTATATAATATCTTGCTACGACCAGTAGGAGCGGAGTAAACAAAGTCCGCGCGAACGAAGTCGCGGGCAACAGCTAGTCACTCGCTATAAGTCATAACATAAGTCATGTGCCACATCAGTTATATGCATCGAAATCATCTTTTACATAATTATAACGCGAGCGTGATTTAATTTCACGCTGGACAAGCTACTACTTTAGATTATAATTCGCAAACTTCCATCGGTGCGAAAGAGACAAAGCAATAACATTTAAACGACGCCGTACCACCAGCTAAAAGAGAGAATTTGTTTAAGTGAAATTGCATCTTATTTTTAAGGTTTATTAAGATTTAGTTCGTCTGATATTTTTTTACATGTTAGGCAAATAACAAAAGAAAAGAAGTCTTATTTTTAAGACGCTATTTACTGACTCTATTCCTGCCACAATAGCGTCAGTGCTGGTCACTGTCGTGTTCCGGTTTATTTATTAACATCTTTGGTGTCTATAGTCGATGGTTGACTCTTTCCATCAAGAGACCCATCTGCTTGTTTGCTATCTTATGATATAAAAAAAGTAAAAAATAAAAACAGGGTAAGGTTTTGATTTAACTAGGTACTTATAACAAATCGTTGCCAGTAAGCTAAGCGCTAAGTTCTATATCAGGTTATTATCACTGCGACATGTAACAGACGGAATAAAATGTACCCACTGTGACAATAATCATCACTAATAAAAAATAACGGTAGTGATTTATCACGCATGATATAATAGTGACAAAAATAAGTAACTTCACGACGTGATAGTGAAATAAAAGTATAACTTCCATTACTACTAAGGACTAGCTGCACCCTGTGGCCCGTTGCATCATAAAAAATTTCAGGTAATCATCTACATGTATGTCGAATTTCATCTAAATTTGTTAGATGTTTTTATATAACAAATTGCAAGGGGACAAGTAAATATTCGTTATATCAAATAATTTGTTAGACTAAGGTTTGTTATATTGAGGTAAGCTTGGTCTAAAATTTGTTATAAAGAGGTTAAAAAAATATAAGTTTTATTCACTTCAACATTATGTACTCATCTTGTAATAGCGAACTGCTTCTACTTATAAAGACAACACGTTTTTATCGAATTACTCTGTATTTCCTATTTAAATTACATTAGTGTCCATCAAACGGCTTCGATTGCTTTATAAAAAAAACGTTTTGAAACCTGTCGACTCTAAATCAGATTTGTATTATGTACTACGGGATTAAGGGTCATACTTGTATATTGGTGGGAATGTTATATAGAGGTTTGACTTGACAACATTCGTTAATTAGAGGTATTTACACTTTTTTTTGATAATTGAGAATTCTTAATAAGGAGGTTGTTCTAAAAGAAATTCGTAATGTAGAGGTATATTTTACATTAACTCTTATGGACAATACAAGGGGATTAAGAAAAATTTGTTAAATCAAGGAAGTCGTAATATTGAGGTTCGTTATATTAAGGTTGCACTATATATATATATATATATATATATATATATATATATATATATATATATATATATATATATATATCATTCACAAACTTTCGGATTTATATTATTAAGTAGGAAAGAGCATTACTGAATAAAAAACTGAAGAAAATTTTTTAAAATTGCCCGACTCGGGAAACGAACCCGGGACCTCATGTGGATAATACCGACGAAACCGGACCATTAAACCACAGAGACAACTAATATATACTTATTAATAATAGAGAATTTAATCAACGACGGAGTTCTAACTTTGAGTATTAGTTGATTTAATACTAATTCTAAGGTATCAAACACAAAAATAAATATAAACCAATTGAGAACTTCCTTTTTTGGAAGTCGCTAGAAAACCCAAATTCCGTAAGTGACACAGACAAATTTGCATACATTAGCTCATATTCGTAATATATATATGAATAAAGCGGAATAATACGTGACTTACGGTTACACGATTTTAGTGCAAAATATAACAATTATGAATAATGACTCAGATAAGTTATCAATGCTATAACGCAATAGGAAGCAATGGAACTTAATACATGTGAAAGGAAAATTGTTAAAAACAATATTTTTTTATATCATGAGATAGCATACAAGCAGATAGTTCTGATGGAAAGAGAAACCATCGACTATAGACACCAAATATGTTAATAGTGCGTTGCTGTCCGTGTACTGTCACGTGCATAAGTCTACTGGTTACCCATCCCTCCAAACTGGAACACAACAATGACAAGCTTTGACGCTATTTTGTCAGCAATAGGTGAGGCGGTGGAACCAAATACCTGAGCGAGACGTTGCGGAATTTACCACCTAATAGTAATGATGGTAGTAACACGCATAGTCAATCAGTCGCCTTTTACGACCTGCCTGTCAGAACGGCAGTTAGTTTATTCTTCAAAGGAGGCGAAACAAGGAAAACCGGGCGAGACGTTATATAACTACCTAGTAGCAATAAGTGACATGTTTGGTCAATAGTTCGCTTTTTATGATCTGCCTGGGAAAATGATTTATCGGTACAGTGTTATGTAGAGTTGGGCAATGCGTTATCCGGGGTAAGGAAAGCTTTTAGTTTTTAGAAGAAACATAACTTGTCCAAGGCACAATCTGCCTTCGTTGGCCACCTATTCCATCTAATCCCAAAACGGGCCTTATTAACTTGGATTTATATTGTATTAAAAGCACTTGTATTATATTCATGGAATACAGCTTTAGTGCATCCCATTCCTAAAAAAGGAGATCGCTCTAATCCGTCAAACTATCGGCCAATAGCCATAACCTCCTTGTTCTCTAAAGTCATGGAGACACTTATAAACTGTCAGCTCCTGAAGTATTTAGAAGAGCACCAGCTGATTAGTGACCGTCAGTACGGTTTCCGTCGTGGCCGCTCAGCTGGTGATCTTCTAGTATGCTTGACACATCGTTGGGCGGAGGCAGTTGAGTCCAAGGGGGAGGCATTGGCAGTTAGTTTAGACATAGCGAAGGGCTTCAATCGGGTGTGGCATAAAGCGCTTCTCTCAAAGCTGCCTTCCTATGGGCTTCCCGAGAAACTATGCAAGTGGATCACCAGTTTTTTGGCTGATCGGAGCATTAAGGTCGTAGTCGACGGTGCATGCTCCGATCTTAAACCTGTCAATGCTGGTGTTCCCCAAGGCTGCGTGCTATCACCGACTCTGTTTCTTCTGCATATCAATGATATGTTGCGAATTAGTAACATACATTGCTATGCGGACGACAGTACTGTTGATGCTACATACTCCGGCCGTAGCGGTATTTCTCGGGAACACGTCGAAGAGGGCCGGATCAAGCTCGTGTCTGAACTCGAGAATCAACTAACTGATGTCTCAGAATGGGGTCGTCAAAACCTTATTACATTTAACCCCAAAAAGACGCAGCTCTGTGCGTTCACCGCAAAAAAAACACCCTTTGTCGTATCACCTCGGTTCGAAGATACTCTCCTGACAGCCTCAGCCAGTATTGGAATTCTGGGAGTCGACATATCGAACAACGTTCAGTTCCGCGGTCATTTGGAAGGGAAGGCTAAACTAGCCTCCAAAAAGCTTGGTGTACTCAGTAGAGCAAAGCAGTACTTCATGCCAGCCCATCGACTCCAACTTTACAAGGCCCAAATTCGCCCTCACATGGAGTACTGTTCTCACCTCTGGGCCGGAGCTCCTCAGTACCAGCTTCTTCCTCTTGATCGCATTCAACGTAGAGCGGTTCGAATCGTCGACGACCAGGCTATTTCTAATCGGCTTGACTCTTTGGCGTTACGCAGAGATGTAGGCTCGCTCTGCATCTTTTACCGTATTTATCATGGGGAGTGTTCCGACGAGTTGTTCGGACTAATGCCTGCCGCTAAATTCCACCATCGGACATCGCGTCAAAATTTAAAGTTCCATCCTCACCACCTCGATGTCTGGAAATCCACAACCGTGCGCTTTTGTCGACACCTTTTGCCTCGCATTACTCCTTTGTGGAATCTATTACCCTCGGGGGTGTTTCCGAATGGATACGACTTAGGGACCTTCAAGAAACGAGCTTATTCATTCTTAAAAGGCCGGCAACGCAGCTGCAATACCCCCGGTATTGCGGATGTCCATGGGCGGCGGTGATCACTTACCATCAGGTACACCATTTGCTCGTTTGCCCCCTCTACTATAAAAAAAAAAAAAAAAAAAAAAAACTTGCACTGTTTTACTTGGTTCAACTAAGTTAAACAGTACAAGTGCTTTTAATACAATATAAATCAAAGTTAACATGGAGTTTTACCAAGTGCCGACGATATTCAGTGTTCAAAGGGCCCTTATTAACTTTGACCGACCTGTCAAGGTTGAACTTTGACCGAGCACGGCCCAAGTTCGATCTTGCATGGAATACTACAGTCACTTTTTGAAGTTTATGCCAACTATTAATTTGAAGTTATGGACTTTGTTGACCAAAGAGCCCCTAGGCTTATAAACGACGACAATCTCAATAAAAAATTCGTCAGCGTCGTAAACTCGTCAGCTTATCAGTTTTTTATAGGATGCACTTTGATGAGTGTTGTAAAAGTCCCTTCGAACCTATTGGACCCTCACGATTCCTTTATACTACTAGACACAGCCAGAAGTTCCATCCGTACGCTGTGGATATACCAAAAAATCAAACTAAACGGTTTCACAAATTATTTTTGGTTCGAGCCGCCAAGATTTGGAACGAACTACTTTGGTCTATTTTACCTAACAAACACAGTTTGAACCTTTAAGACTACGATGAACAGGTTAATTTTGAATGGGTGTGTACCACCTTCATCTTGGGTGAGATGCAAGACAAACGCCTACAACAATTATTTATTTATTTTAAAAAGATCGTGAATACATGTACAACTGATGTATTGACGATCTTTTAAAATAAATGAATAATTAGAATAGGCTACCTACAGTCTATTTCTTTTTACGTGTCTATTTTAGTAAACAATAATGGCGGACCAGTGACTTAAATTAGTCATAGACAATTAATATGGTTATGAAAAATCAAAAGATCTATTGAACAAGTATGACGAACTAAATTGAATGAATGATATTTATTGTAACAACTATCCATCCATTTTGTTATATTATTACAAAGTATTATAATTTTTATAATCTTTAATCTACCTATATTAATGTTATCCATATTCCATATTATAATTTATAATATTACACATGCGAAAGTTTGAATGGACGTTTGTTACTCAATCACGCAAAAACTACTGAACGGATTTGAATGAAATTTGGCACACATATAGATGATAACCTGAATTAGCACTTTTTAATCCGGAAAAATTGGTTGCTCTGTGGGATTCACCAAAAACTATTATAATGCAGCTAGTTATAAATACGAAAGTTTGGATGGATGTTTATTATTCAATCACGAAATAATTTCTGATCGGATTTAAATGAAATTCGGCACACAGGTAGATGATGATCTGGAATAGCATTAAGCTTTTTTTATCCCGGTAAACCGAGTTCCTACTTGATTCATCAAATTTTTTTATAACGCAGAGAGCTGCGGGCTGCAGTTAGTATGTTATGCGAAAGTGTGTTTGTTTGTTGTTTGAAAGTGTGTCTTTCTTTTAGTTAAGTTAAACTTGTTACCATGCTGTAAAAAAAACTGAAATACTTCTGCTGGTAGATACCACAGAATTTTTCCTTGTCACTAAAGGCATCGAACTTTCTGCGATTTCAAATTTTTGTGCCGACGTCAATACACTCAAGAGAAATCGAAATCCACTAAACCCAAGCCAAGTAAAACAGTTGAGAATGAGATCGAAATCCTAAAAACAGTCCAAAGTCACCAAAAAACCACGAAAAACAGCCGAAAACACAGAAACCACATTCTCGCAACAAAGAAGGAAACGGAATGAGTAAATTTTACTTTCACTTTTTAGACCTTAATTTAAAGTGTCATCAAAATTTTAAATTGTGCAAACTTCGTTAATGTTGCGTCATTTTTACTGTTATCGTAAGTGTCATTGTTACTGCTAGCAAAATGGTGGATTTGTATATAATTTTAAATAATTAAATTATTTATTTAACATTATAAGACAGATGAATTTAAATAGAAGAACAATTTAATAAAACAATAATCACTTTTTTCTAGAAAATAAAGGCACGTAATCAATAATCGGTTTTCATTTATTACCTAAATTGTTTAGAAAAATAAGTATAAAAACTAGGAATCTTCGCAGGATGGGAGGAGTATCATTAGATACATACATCCTAAATAATTTAATTAATTTTATAATATTATGGGACAAGTGAATTTAAATATAACTATTAACAAAAAACAATATTTACGTTTTTTTGCGTTACAAGATCATCGAATTATTGTAGTATACAATGATTAAATAACCTGCCTTTAATAAAAATAAGATTTTATTTTATTAACAGCAGGTTACTTTACTATTACAAAATTATTTAGATTTAAGAGCAAGGATTTAAAACATTATCAGATAACAGAACTTATTTAACGATACTTAACGTTATTACTATAGCGATACCTCAGTTACAAAATTATTTTTAAACACTATAATATGTATCGCTACTCATATAATAGAACGAAATTGTTGACGCTAAATAATGTTATGATACCGATACTGTTTTGTGATTGGTTCACCGCGTTTCATGCTGTTTCGTGATTGGTGCGTCTAGCTCTAGAACTAGAAGGCAACTAACTAGCTCTAGAAGGCAACGTCATAATACCATATAACATAATGTTAATTCGTAGTGTATAAACAGAGTGTAATGAATAACGTTATTAAACAGTAACAAGTTCTGTATCATTTTTGGTTAATTTTATACTTGAAAATAACGTTTTGTCATGCTACAAGCAATAACGTTACCACAAAATACCTATATTATTAATCTCTTAAACAAGGATTATATATTTAAATCCTTGTTTAAGAGATTGAAAAACTATATTATTACTTTAAAAGTGTTAATCTTTGAAAAATAATGATTCTATAAAGGGGATATTTTAAATTCTACAAGTCAGTATTTAACATTTAGACAGTTTGTATATTTTTCTATATATTATTATAACCTATTTGTCGTAGTTTAGGAATATTTATCTTTGATAAGAATCATTCAATTAGTCATTCAAATTCGTTCATTAATGCACGTGTCTATCAATTTCATAGACAATCGGATATTCGACATGTCAAGTTCACATGGTATTTTTCAACTGTGGAAATAAATTTTGTATTCTAATAAGTTTTCGTAAATTAAATATGATAAAATAATATATTAGAAACAGTTTTTAGTGCCAAACAAACCGTTTACAATGAATGAATACGATAATCTAATCATATTTAATTCAATGTATATGATTGATGTGAAACTTTGGTGTTTTTACAAGTGGACTTTGTTTACCTAAAAAGACACGGAAAAAGAAATAGACTGTACTGTTTCTCTCTCTGCCTACTCTCCTCTCTTTGGACATATGTACCTACTGGACCATTCGAACGATCAGTTCTAATCTATTCCTTATTTTGATTCGACGATTCCGAGAAAACTTAGTCCATACGAAAATTACAAGTGCGAAAGTCTGCCCGTCGATTACGCTTTCATGGCTGGCATGACTTGTCTAAATCAACTTCAAAGCGACTGTATGACATTTCTTATATTGATGACCAGCGGCTTTGTACAAGTGGCATAAACTCTAGCAAAATAGTTAGTAAGTTTAAATTATAAGTTTTACAAGGGCTGTGGATTTTGTGAACAAATAAAAAAAAATTTCATAAGTGATCGATTGTGTTTATGCCAAATAATTTGTTTCTATTCTACTAGCGTTTTAAATTGTCTAGACCCGCTATTTGTTTACACGCGCGCGAAGCTGCGCGGTTCAGCTAGTATTCGATATATCAAGTATTGTAACAAAAATTCATTTCAAATCTTAAATCTGCTCATTAAATAATTTGGCCATTGTTCAAGTTCAAAAAGCTTTGATATATCATCTCAACATTGTAGATTGTATCGTATCTATTTGTACCACTGCAGTTTTATACATACAGACCAGAAAGTCATCGAGCTAACGGCTCGGCCACAGCTACCCGCGCGGTGCGACCTGCGACGCGAAATGCGGCGCGGTGAGTCTTGCGACCATCTGGGTATGCCACAGCTCGACTTGTTACGACCGCGGCCGCGTGGGCCGCGTGCCGCTCTGAGCTGTCACACCTCGATACTAGCTAGTACCAGGGTCGGATTTTGTAATACTATTTTCATTATATTCTTTTGATGCGTAATACATATTATCGTAACGTTAGGATTGTACACAAAAATACCATTATTGTTGATACTTACATATATTACCTTTTCATTGATCCCTCCATTCGAGATTTTTGAAGTTTAATTTCTTTAGGCACGTAATATTTCTTTAGGCAGCGAGTGAAATTTTAAGATGCACGCGCATCACCGTAACGCAAAAGTTACATGTTGAAGTCTTTATTAAGTAAATATTAAGTCCCGAAATCCTTGACTATCCTTTTCCAGTCCTTTTATTCTTTTAATGTTATTAAGTATTTGCATGCAATTAAAATCTATCAGAAATCAGAAGTACTTTGTTCAATAAAACTTTTTACAAGTTATTTTGACACGTCAACATATTTTTTTAAAACTGCTACCGGATCGGAAACGCGGCCACTATTTTTTATATTATTAAAGAAGTATAACTTCTCACGCGCGTACATAAGTACACGCATCCATTTTTTAATGTATGGCAACAAAGACATTTTCCGTGCAATTTTTAGTAACTATGATCGTTTTTGAGTTAGTGGGCTGTAGAAAAAATGTATTTTTTATTAATATGAGTGAGATGAATGTATAGGAACAAATTTTGTTTAACGCAAGCCGACATTAAATTGAGAAAATGCTGTGAAGTTTTTAGATTAAGTTTAAGTTTCGGTGTATAAACTAAATTAAGTTTAATATAATTTTAAGTATAATATTAAAATAATGTGTCAATAACCAATTATTTATATAATCAATAAATCATCTCTAACCGATGATTTTTTTATCGTCAGCCCACCATTTTACTTCAGTTCCATAATTTTAAGTGCAAAACGTAAAAGGATTCCAAAGGGGATCCTGCAGCATAAAGTTAAAGGTAACCCTAACCTATGTTTCCTTACTCAATGAGCTTGAGCTGTTTTATTGCAAAGCTCCCGAGGCCTCCAGCTCCGCCATGTAACTCTATCAAACCATGTGAATCTTCTAGCAATAAAGGCTATATCAGCCCAATTTCAAGTGTCCATTTTAAAAAACATCCAGCATTTAAGTGTTTGCCATAACAAATCGAAATAGCCTACACTCATTGGATTTAACTGGTTAAGCTTAGAAAATCACATGGACTTCCTTCCGCTCTATCATCAGATACTGGAAGCTATTCTATTTCACATTCCTTAAAATAAAAAATCAAACGAGTCCAAAATTGATGGTGTTGCTCAATTTTAATTAAAAGTTTTGATAACCTCCTTTCTGCCTCATCATAAGACCCTGTAAATCATTTAGCACCAGGGTATTTGTCAAACAGAACAACTGAGTCCAATCTAAATAGGTTTTTCTTGTTTAGTTTATAACTTACCATGGCCACTTTCGAGTTCGATCGTTAAATCCTAAGGAATGATAAACATCAGATCCTAGAAATCATCCAGCATCAAAATGTTTGTCAGTACAAGACAATTGAGCGCTAACTCAATAAACTTACCTTGTTGAGTTTAGAAGTTTATTATCTAAGCATTTTGCATCTGGATGCGAGAAGTTTCGATATTATTTTTTTCAGCTCCATCTTCAGAGTCTCGTAATAATGACAAATATCTTATTGCAATGAAACGAACGACTCCAAACTCTACTATCTTAACACTTTCTGTCTGTGAGTTACAATGACACTCTAGTGGCTCCATGATCCATTTCTCGTCGTTTTGAGTACTAATTAAACTTAGTACTTATAGCAACAAAAGCAATGACCTAAAATTTGGTTACCTCGTCAAAACTCTACATCTGAGAGTTCTAGTCCCTGTATCTAGGCTACATCATGATATTAGCTGGATAGTATCATAATATTGCATTGTCATTGAACTTACAAAGTTTGCCAAATTTCAGTACAAATAAATATCAGGAAGTCGATAAATATGGTTTGCAGTATTTAGAAAATCTTTTATTTACATACAAATATTGCTAGTTAAATAAAAGCTGATATCTTCGAATGAAGATATTGTCGCATCAGGTCTAGGTCACCATGTCATTGCAATTAATTGAAGTAATAAAATACAAAATTTAGCATCGATAAAGCCTTTACAAGTTGCTAAATTCCTTTCATCAAGTTGAAAAGAGCTGGTGAGGTGGAGCTAAGAACCATCTCACCAAATAGGGCTTTCAAGTAAAAAAATCGCAACTAAATCGGACTATCCGCCAGGGCGCTACGATGCACGGACAGATACACAGACACAGCTCTGAAACTTATAAAAACCCTCGTTTTAGCGTCTGAGGCTAAAAATGGTAGTAAACATTTTAATACAATATAGTATCTATATAATTTCCATTGGTAATATTTTTGTGTTACTCTGATTCCAACCCTGGCATACTAGTGAATAAAAGAAAAGTATTCTTTTGTTTTATTCACTCATCACACCGCGCGTCACGGTCGCGCGTTTTTCCGCGTCGCAATTCGCGTCGCCGGTAGCTGTGGCATACTTCATACAGTTTCCTACATTTGTTTTTGCTCGTCACGCCGCAATTCGCGTCGTCGGTCGCGCCGCGCGAGCTGTGGCCGGGCGGTAAAAGGTTTCGTAATGAGCTTAGGCAGTTTACCTGTATGATCGTTACTGCGAAACCGGGCTTATTAGGACGAGCAGGCTCTGTTAGAATTTAAATTTGATGGGATTAGATACTGCCCCCCCCAAGGATTGCCCCGTAACTGCATCCGTAAGACCGAATTTCGTCTTAGGGCAGTATCTTGACGATAAGTGAGAGAGTAATTGGTATCAGGATTTCTACTCTCTGGTGTTAGCGGGCCAAAACAGTAGGCCGTGTCGTCACGGCGGCGACGTGATGTGTGTTGGGTGTATGTGTATCGCTCTCTCTCTCTCTCTCTTTCTGCATGTGTGTGTGTGTGTGTTTGGGTGTGTGTGTGTGTAAGCTGCTGCCTTTTTTCTAATCGGGTCATAATCGTCAATAAGGTCTTCCCCTTAATGTAGCTACAAAATAATAAAATTGTATCCTCAATATATTTGAATTTGATACAAATATTTTAGTTTTTTGTCAAGAGCAACAGCTCGGATCACTCATCAGTAGAATCAAACGATTCAACATCGTGTCTTGACCATAATATTTCATGGTGCGTATTGCTCCTTGATATCGCGAACTGGTTTTGTTGCCGTCTGACCATTGTAATCTTTAAGCCTGTTAGTTTGTTGTGGCCACACGGCGTTATATTGGCGAGACAATCCCTTATATGTATTATGTTTCGAATTAGAATATCTCTCAAGATTACCAACAAATTAAACTCAAAATATAATTTTATATATATAATCTATATTAATAATTTCGTCAATGGTTACGGTAGACTCAATCGAAACCTCACTTTAATTATAAAGCGTAAAAAAAATTTGAGTCGACAACATATATCCGCAAAATTCGGATTGTCGTGTATTTTGTTAAAATAGTGATTAAAAATTCTAACCGTGCTGACAGACAAATCAGCCATATTTCTTTAAAGGTTACAAATATGTGGTGTAGATGACATGAGCATTTATTAAAGTGTCGTAGACCGGAGCGCAGATTATCGTGACACTTATTTCTCTTCGTTCATAAAAGAGTAGAAATTAAAAAATTGTAACACTATAGTGTTGTCTTTATTAAACTAACTTAATAGTTGAAAGAAGATGTAACTACAGTGTTGCTACTTTTTAATGTCTACTACTTGAGTTAGTACATAAGATAATAAGTATTATGAGACTTCCGAGCAAAGCTGGGTTTTCATTTAGTAAAATAAAAATTTCGCCAAATACATAGTGTTTATAATACAGGAAGTCATTCAATTGGTTTGAAATTTAGTAGATTTTTGATTGACTAAAAAGCAATTTACGAATGTATAACATATACATATGTATAAATGGAACCTGAATCAAAAAAGCTTGTGGTACAATATAATGGCAAAGTTCCAACTCAACAAAAACTTGTCATTTAAATTTATAAATCATACAATGCATTGTACAGTCAGTAAATCAGAATGAAGTGAGTTTGGTTTTGGCTTTTTTATAACAGCTGTATATATTATACTGAACGGTTTAATGTTCAAATAGATGTATAGTTTTTTATTAGTTTGGAGTGTCGCCGAACTTAACTAAAAATTGCTTATACGTTCAGACTTGTGACTTGTAAATTAAATTGATCTCCCGTAGAATAGAAATAGCCCCTCATTTAGACACCACATAGAGTGCCATATGAAAAAGTTTACTGTAAAAGAGATTTTTTCCTAGAACTTATATTACGATTACGTTACAGTGAACATTGCCGCTGTGTCTTATTAATAAGTAGGTAAAGCAGTGAAACTCATGACGACATATTCGAAAAGCATAATATATTCAGCTGTAAAAATGGTGATATCGTAATAGTAATAAGGGCTCGACGAGTGTTACCTATGTCAAGTTCAGGTAAGCTGAAACGGATGTCAACGCAATGCTAATATACATAATCTTATCTCTTTCATATTTACAAATAAACAATCGCATAATTTCGCCGCTTACAGACTCTTAAGTTTTTATAGAACATAATTTTAAAAAATATATTGTCCGGTCTTAAATATAACTCATGCTCGCATTAGTTCAGACTTACCTGTGTAAATTGAGACGATATTTTGCTGTGGTCCTCTTGGTAAACTTTGCGAGCTTTTCGCCGCTCAGTCATTAGTGTGTTGAGGCGGTCTAGTGCGCGTGATTCGAGAGCTTCTGCATTAGCTTTGATCAAGCGACTGGTGTTCTCCCACTCTTCGGTCATTGTTCGCCATGCTGACGCTATCACCGACCCTAGAAAAAATGGTCGATTCATAGATACTCATAGACAATCATATGAATAGATAAAAGCGTTTGAACACAAGATCAAACACATAATAAAAGTATTTATCAATATTATAAATGTGAATGACTTTTGCAACGATGAACTACCAACTAAGATACG
This sequence comes from Apodemia mormo, assembly GCA_036924255.1. Lineage (NCBI taxonomy): Eukaryota > Metazoa > Arthropoda > Insecta > Lepidoptera > Riodinidae > Apodemia > Apodemia mormo. Next base: position 10,352,924 of record JAUPFN010000011.1, read on the forward strand.
ATCAACGACTCGTAGCTCAGTTAAAAGAGCTTTGTGTGGCCTAATGGCGAGATCTGGTTCAGACCCAATTTATATAAATAACAAACCTTATCGATATAGTTAATAAACAGATACCTTCGATTTAAAAAAAAGTGTAAAAAGATGAACAACTTATCACGATTGCTGCAGTATTTGATAGGCCATCCATTAAGAAGACTTTTCGTCTGTATTTTTTATAAATCCACCAAAGCATTAATAGCTGTGGTCCGCAACGCTGTTGATTTTCTCTGTTCTCTGTCAACTCTAGAAAATTTAAGAAACAATTGAGACTTTATTGTATATCCTCTGGTCAAAACGACTAATGTCTTCTTTATTTTGATTATCTGCACGTTAGAGTTAGCATCTAACAAAGGACATTGATGAGATCAACCTCAAGTGCTACAAGATTATAGCGTCAGCGAAAATTATCAAAATAATTTAATGTACACTAAGTCCATATTAGAAAAAAAACGGACACTTTTTAAAACTAAGTGAATATTAAAAAAGAACATACTTGAAAGTCATGAAACAAGATTTTTCTTTTCTGCCATAAAGTTAACACTATCATTTATTTATGACCAAACAAACAAGTTCGAAATATGTCGGATAGGTACGACGCAAAATGTTAAACAAACTATAATTGTATTAAATGTAACAAATTGGAAAGTATTTATTACTATACAGGTTGGGCAAAAAATCGTGGATCAAACGAAACAGGGTGATAGTTGAGATTATTTGCAATAAAAATATCTCTACGGCAGAGCTCAATCTTGATCTTCTTAGAAGTTACGACTATTTAAGTGTTTTAGACGATGGTGTTTAGTTGCTTCTAGGCAATGTATCAACACTACCAAAGTGCTTTTATGATAGCGGGTACCATGATTTATGAGTATTGGCACCTTTTTCAATTACTTTTAAGTCTCATTAAAAATTATTTGTAACTTTAGAACCTTATTGTAAAAAAAAATAACTACCAAAAAGTGAACTTGTATTAAAAAAACTTGCCTATAATAATCCCAACTATCACCCTGCTTCGTTTGATCCACGTCCACCTGTATAGTCGAAACTTTTAACAAAAGGTTGTATAAAATTTTTACTCTTAGTATCGTCCTACAGTAACAAACAAATTCAAATGTCATCTATTTAATCTGTGAACTAGTGTCAACAGATATTTTGTTTTGCTATTGTAAACATTTTATAACTTCTAAGTGGTTAAAAGCAAATTATCTTCATCATGAGAGTTACAAAAACGTATTATATCTAAGCTGATGATATATTGCGACGTGAATGGCTTAAAATAGTATGTAATAATTTTGAATTGAATTAATATTATTCTTTAAAGTTTTTTCGTGAATTTTAGTATTACAAAAAGTGTCCTAGTTACAATTTACATTTCAGAAGAAATTAATAATGTATTACAATATTATAAGCATCTATTTGCTTTCGAGTTGCTTTTGAGGCGAACTTTCTATAGACCCTCATCAATCTCCTTTGCTATTTATGCTTATATTTATATTTAATTGAGAGTTAGCTTTTCTTTGCTTTAATTAATAGTGTACGCTGTTTACTTGTTTTGTTTTAACATTGTATTTCACTGTTTTTGGTAAGCTGTAGAGTGTAGATGAGTCTTATCTATACATATAATAAAATCGTAGGAAAGTCATAACTGTACATGGAATATTTTTTTAAAAGAATGCTTGGGGCGTGATCAACAATCGATATCGAAGCCAAAAATATAGTTTTTAGAATTTTTGTCTGTTTGTCTGTATGTATGTCTGGGGTAAACTCAAAAAGTACTGAGTGTATTTATTTCAAATTTTGCATGAATATTACTAACAGGTCGGGTCAACATATAGGCTACATATTATCACGCTATCACCTACGGGGGAGGAGCAGTGCAGAGTAAACGAAGTCCGCGCGGAAGAAGTCGATGGCAACAGCTAGTTAGTGATAAGCTCGCCTTTTGTATTTTTTTTGTTCGTTATTTTCTTTAATCTCACTTTTTGATTATAATAGAGTATTAAATAAGTAAATATATTTAAAGTAATTCATAATTCGGTATAAAATTAATTTCTGTGTTAATTCTATATGTATATGAAATTCCATGTACATATGACATAAATGACATATGATGCCATACGATTGATCCATCTCCTCCATATTTTGTTTTGAATAGTGTACTGTTTAGCAATGCACACCCTATAAATTTGTTAATTAAATTAGCCCGAGCCAGCTGGTTTTACATTTTATAGTGGGATCCTGCAAGAACAACTATTTTTCCTGGATAAAAAGCATATGTGCTATTCCAGGTCATCATCTACACGTGTGGCAAATTTCATGCAAATCGGTTCAGCCGTTTTAGCGTGATTGAGTAAGAAACATCCATCCACCCATCCAAACTTTCGTATTAATGATATTAATATAGAAAAAGATAGATTTGTCGTCCGAGTTTGGTACCACAAAATTACTTTTCAATCAACTTCCCAAAAAGGAGGTTCTCAATTAGGGTAAGACTAATTGATGCCCTAAATAGTCTACACACCTTTGCGTCCTCCTGTTCATAATTAAACCAATATCTGTTTTAACAAAAGTTATGTATTTTTTCCAACGAAATAGAACATTACGTGATCCTGACATGAACGCTCTAGTGCAGTGTTTTTCAAGACACGACCCCCTTAGCAAGTTACAAAAAATTGCGACCCACTACCGCCTAACCTACATTAAAAAGTCAAATCCTTCTTAACATTTTTCTTTATTATCAAGTAAACATTTTGTCATTTCTTTTTTTTTTTAATAACACTAAAATACCATTTACGACCCCCTTGTAAAAGTCTCGCGACCCCTAGGGGGCCGCGACCTATACTTTGAAAAACACTGCTATAGTGAATTTAAAACTCGCAAATTTTTCAGCAGCCTTACTTTTCATGTGCTATTTCTGGTGTCCCCAAAGACGCGATGCTTAACTTTTCTTGTGGGATAACGCGGTTCTTTTTATGAGCAATGATTATCTATTTTCATCAGGAGAGCCGGTCTAATGATGCTAGTTAGCTATCCTATGATATTAAAAAAATCGTATAACATTTGGTTTCCTATAATATCAAGACAATTCTACTATAACAACACTCTGCTCTTTTTTATTTTCCTGATCATAAAAACACAAGGCGAAAAGATAGAGCTTGTCCGTACAACGAAGTGGCTAAATTTGCTTTTTCATCAAAATTTTACGTATGTTTAGGTCCACTTCTGTATAACAGAATCAATGCAATAACAAATATTTATTCACAAAATTTTAGGAATTGCAAAAATATTGTAATTGACATTTTACAAAGTATGTCTTATGATGTCACTGAGAAGTTATTATTAGTTTGGAAATAGTTAAACGAAACTTAGAGTTATATATTTTAATTACGTTTAATTTTTCTCTTCTTGTTATTATTTGTGATAGTTTTAAAGAATTACTCTGTTTTCCTAAGTTATATTATTTCTTAAGTTTAAGAGTTTAATAACACTGTAAACTATGCTCACTTAATTTTTTATCAGTGATTATTAGAATTATTGTATTCCAAGCCCCTATCGCCTGAAACACAGGTCAACCTAGTTTAGGCAGATACATGTTAAATTAGATCATAAGATAGTTTTTAGATATTTTATAATTCAGTGTAATGCACAATTTATTTATCTGAATAAATATATTTTATTTTGATTTTTGATCCGTTATGCATGGATCAAAAATCAAAATAAAAATATAAATGCAAGTACAAATGTTTTTCTCTCTGTGTGTATGTCAGATATAGACATCTTTAGACTACTCTTTCATTATGACTTTTAGTCATAATGAAAGATATAAGCAACGTTATGTTTACGAGGAGCTGAATCGTAATTCACGAAGTTTTTTGGTTTTGTTAAAAATGTTTTATTTGAGGTGTGTGCAGTTACAATTAGCAAATAATTAAAATTCCCAATTAAGTATTAAAATATTTAAGTGTACATGTACATACTTAACATGTTTCGTCAGTCGTGTCTAATTATGTACCTAGAAGTTTCAAAAATGGCGAATAATTTTATTTGAATTTTTTGTCGGTGATTGTACTTAGGCGACATTAAAATTAAAATATTTATATGTGTATATTTGCTATATAATTGTTTTCTAGCGGCATTTTAATGTTTTTTTCCATACATTAAATAGTTTATTTATATTCGTCTTCATGTATCTAATTTTTATATGCCAATAAACTAAAGCAGTGACGCAATTTGTTATGTAATTTCAAATTATAACGAGAGTTGATTTTAAAATAAACCCTGGATGAAAGCATGCATTCGTCATATATATTAGCTATCTAAAATACTAATTCCTAACATACCTACACACATATCTTAACGCCAAGTCTCTTACGGCGCAGGCAGAGAGAATTGAGTGCTATAGATCACGATCTTAAACAGACTTGCCTTGCTTCCTCCACATCCATAACTCTTCACACAAACACGCCGATTTCGGCGATTCTGGTCACAACCTTCAGACGGCACCTGACCATTTTTTTAATATAACAAAAAGTATCATCACGCCCGGTTCCCTTGCGGGGCAGGTAGAGTATATCCAACGTCTATAAACTTTCCGGTTCACCGTGATTTACTGGTTTGTCGGTTGGCGAGATAAGTGGTAATCCTCATCGCCGCATTTACCATCGTAATGATTATCGACTATTTCTATCGATAGCCGGGACCGACAGCTTTACGTGTTCATCCGAGACACGGGAGTAGTAGTAATAACCCTCCGTCAGACTCCGACTACTACGAGATTTAAAAAATTTCGAGAAAAACCGCGAAAAACCTCAATTAAACTTATGCCCGACCCGGGGATCGAGCCCTGGTTTCATGATCTGAGCTGAATAGGCTACCCCTAGACCACGAAGAAATATAAAATAACATAAATTTATTTCCAAAAATCATTACAACTAAAGTACAGTTTTAGTAATTGTATATTACACAAGTTATTTAAGTATGGCCCTCAAATAGTGCGAGTGTTTAATGCCGGTGCTTAGTATAAAGCTTCGTTTTCACTTTGATTAGTGCCAGTGCGAGCGTTTAATGCAGGTCCTTAGTACTAAGCAAAAAATACGTGAAGACAGCCGTTGTGCAGTGGTGATTAGTAATCAGCGCCTATTCACTTTTACTAAGCTGAATACTGATCACTCGCACTGATCAACGGCTGTCTTCACGTATTTTTTGCTTAATACTAAACACGTGCATTAAACACTCGCACTCGCACTAATCAAAGCGAAAACGTGGCTTGCAGCAAAAAATACGTGAAAGCAGCCATTGATTAGTGCGAGTGATTAGTAATCAACGTAGTGAAGTGAATACACGCTGATTACTATTCACTCGCACTAATCAACGGCTGACTACACGTGATTTTTACATAATTCTAAACACTTGTCTTAAATACTCGCACGCGAACTAATCAAAGTGTAATCGGGCCCTAATATTATAAAGAGGAATTTGATTGTTTTGATTTGAGGGATTTAATACTCTTTCACTAATAAAAAGCTACTTTAATCTATACATAATAATATAATAAAATCGTAGGAAAGTCAAAACTGTACATTGAATATTTTTTAAAAAAATACTTGGGGCGTGATCTACAATCGATATCGAAGCCAAAAATATAGTTTTTAGAATTTTTTTCTGTTTGTCTGTATGTATGTCCGGGATAAACTCAAAAAGTATGCATGGATTTACTTCAAATTTTGTATGAATATTACTAACAAGTCGGGTCAACATATAAGCTACATATTATCACGCTATCACCTATGGGGGAGGGGCAGTGCGGAGTAAACGAACTCCGCGCGGACGAAGTCGCTGGCAACAGCTAGTTTACAATGAAATAGACAATTTTTTGCCTAACTAAGAAAAATAGGTAATGTTTTTTCGTTACACGAACGAAGTCGCGGGAAACGACTAGTTAATAATATAACAGAAATACACGTGTAAAGTTACAACAATGTCTCTATTTGCAGTATAAACTATAAATTATAATTTTACTAGCTGCGACGTGCAGCCCGCTACATTACAAAAGTTTTTTGTGAATCCTGCAGGATCGCCTAATTTTCCAAGAAAAAATAACCTGTGCTTATCCAGGTCATCATCTACTTGTATACCAAATTTCATTCAAATCCGTTCAGTAGTTTTTGTGTGATTGATAACAAACATCCATCCATCCAAACATCCAAACTTTTGCGTTTATAATATTACTGGTCAGCTAGTAATATTATAAATGCGAAAGCAGCTTCTAGTCCAGTAAAAAGTTTAACGAAACCATGATCGACCAGTTTTGGCACAATGAGTAAAAATGTGTTCATTAATACTTAAATAATGATATTATGAAAGAAATTTTGATTAAAATTAAGGGGAAAGGGATGAAAAAAATAAAAAAAGGGTTGAAAAATGCCTTTTTTTTAAATAACTTAATAACGGTAGGAAATAGAAAAAAAAGTTTCAAGTAAAAGCTGTAGAGAAAAAAATTCTACACAAAAAGTTCCTCTTCATTTTTTTGTTATCTGCTTTAGTTTAGCTACAAAAAATAAAAATTAAATTTGTAGTAAAATATGTAAAAATATATAAATATGGGAATACATGTGTAGTAGTGTTAGTACATACTAATGTGATGCGCGCGCTACATGGTACAGGGCCGTAATAATTCTGGTAAGGTTTTATAATTAATTACAAAGCAAATTTAATTTTTATTTTTTGGAGCTAAACTAAAGCAGATAACAAAAAAATGAAGAGGAACTTTTTGTGTAGAATTTTTTTCTCTACAACTTTTACTTGAAACTTTTTTTTCTATTTCTTACCGTTATTTAGTTATTTTAAAAAAAGGCATTTTTCAACCCTTTTTTTATTTTTTTCATCCCTTTCCCCTTAATTTTAATCAAAATTTCTTTCATAATATCATTATTTAAGTATTAATGAACACATTTTTACTCATTGCGCCAAAACTGGTCGATCATGGTTTCGTTAAACTTTTTACTGGACTATTCGCCCGCAAGTAGATTAACTTGTCGTCTAGATAGCTTTTCATACAAATTTCATCCCCTATTTCACCCTTTAGGGATTGATTTTTGAAAAAAAATTAGCCTATGTTTTACCCCGGCTCTTCAACTACTTCCATGCCAAATTTCATGAAAATCGGTCCAGCGGTTTAGCCGTGAAAGCGTAACAGACAGACAGACAGACAGACTTTCGCATTTATATTATTAGTATGGATGGATAATTTATAATATAAAATATAATATAATATAGAATATAGATTCCGTAGTATTGACGTTGACAAACAGAAGCTCTAAAAACATGTGAAGGAAAAAAACTCGAAAGTCGAAACTACTTATTGATAGTGGCAATGTTTCAAACATTTCGTTGAATAATGTACAATGTACATGGTGTCAAAAGTGTAAGTATTTGTCCTCCGTGTTGGTCCGGGCTTTCTTTGAAAAATATACCATCTTCTATTAACTATGCCTGGCAATTCGTAAAAGGCGAACGATTAGTGGTAGTCCTGCAACGTCTCGCCCAGGTTTTGGTGCACCGTGTGTTTATCACTGTGCTTATCACTGTTGTGTTCCAGTTTGGAGGGTAAGGTAGCTGGTAAACTTATACAAGTGGCATTACCATCCCGCCATGGATGCAACGCACCATTACCTTTTGGTGTTACGTTTTTTTTACGTACGTGTTACGTACAAAATTACGTTGTTTTTCGCAAACTTACTTTTTTTTTTTAAATAACTTTCAAGTTAATTCACCGATTGATTTTAAAATAGTATTAGCTTTTTTGATTTAAAAACTGCATCAAATACCGTTAATTTAATCAAAATCTGTCAATTTGTTTGGGATTTATCAATGAAGAAAATTGTACGACACATTATCGACATTGTACGACATTGTATCGAAATTTTTCAACCTATTCGATTATTTAGCTAAAGCATAATATATTACATCTCAAAAATTGTGTTCAATGCTATTCTGATCGAATTTGATCTTTCGAATAGTTTTCTTTTTCGTTTTCAAAATATACAGCTTTTCAAAAATTAATATACCTACTGCTATTTTTAACAAAAAAAGATGTTTGAACTGAAAAATCTATGCTTTTATTTTTTACTCTTTTGAGCTTAAAATACCTTAATTTAGTGGGAAGTTTCAGGGATGGCCCGTAGGGTCAACCGTTTACACATTTTTTTTATATCATAAGATAGCAAACAAGCAGATGGGTCTCCTGATGGAAAGAGTCAACCATCGCCTATAGACACCAAAGATGTTAATGGTGCGTTGCTATTTTGTGGCGAGGTCTAATGCCACATGCATAAGTTTACCGGCTACCTTACCCTCCAAACCGGAACACGACAGTGACTAGCACTGACGCTATTGCAGCAGGAATAGGTAAGGTGCTGGTACCAGACCCGGTCGAGCCGATGCAGAACTCTACCACCTTGTAGTCACGATGGTAGTGACGCGCATAGCCACTCGGTCGCCTTTTACGACCTGCCTGGCAGAACGGCAGTTGGCCTATTCTTCAAAGGAGCCCGGGACCAACACGGGGAAAAAATCTAGCAAATAAGTAAGTAGTAACTATAATGTTTAAAATATCGGTATTTAGTAATAACTTCTTTAACTAGTTGATTGATTGATTTAAAAAAACATGTAAATATGTAGTGTCTGTCTGTGCATTCAAATTTTGTCAAATTTCGTGATTATTCGTCGCATGACTCTCTAACATATTCTTTTAAACATTTGGAAATGTTTTGCCTGTCAATAATCACTAGTTTCGTTATAATTAAAAAAAGCTTGACCGATCTTAATGAATAGCATGGAGACAGAATACGTGGCTGCAAAAATGATATATTCATATCCATACTTTTTGAGATAAACTCTGATTGCAACGGTGGTTTTTTTTTGATTTTTTTAGACATCCTAGGAAACATACCGAACAAGAATCAAGTTAATTTTTGAGGGAGCAAATATTTTTAATATCATTGCAGCTACAAATTAATATAATAGTGAAATTTTTGGCTATAAAATCTTATTACAAGGATGGAATATTTCAGATTCTTAATATATTTTATGTGTTATCAATCTTAAGCTAATTCAGCAGGGCATTCACGAATTATTTTTTAAGGTGCGGAGCCCCAGGATTTTTTCGCCCCTGGTATTCCCGACTCTGACGCTCAGTTTTTGACGGCAGTTTTACCTTCATACTAATGTTATAAAAGCAAAAAACTGTCTGTCTGATTGATCTGCTTCCACGGATAAACTACTGAACCGCGTTTAATGAAATTTGGCATGAAGATAGCTGAAGATTTGAGGTCAAATAAAAGATACTTTTTTCTTTAAGGGGCTGAATAGGGGATGAAAATTAGTGTGTAAACTATATCGACGACATATTATAGTAAGCTCGCGGGTCAGCTAGTAATTATATTTTATTAGCTGCAGCAGCGTGCGTGCATTATAAAAATTTTCGGCGAATCCCGCGAAAACCTAACTACAAATCTATGTGGCTGGATTCGATTTCAAGGGACAAGCTTTTTTGTGATGAGCATAGATGTTTGTATTTCTGGGCCTATTCCTATGAATAAAATTTATTTTGTTATTGTTTTAATTTTCGATTTTATTTTAAACTATCTAGTACTGGCGACTTTGTTCGCATGGTCCAAAACCATAAATTTCTTTTAGTTACCCAGTCGAGTAGTTTCTCTTTTTTGTCACTCCTCGATAGTAAGCTCTTTAAAAGTGAAAGATTTTTAAAATCGGTTGAGTAGGTTTTAAGTTAAATCGTAACACACGGATAAAAAATCAAATATTTCCTTTTTATAATATTAGTATAGATATAAAATTAAGTACAATATGTTTATATAAAATATTTTATTTCTATTTAATTAAAACTTTTTGCAGATTTATTGCCTTGATTTCAATTTAAGACATCCCTTACTGGCGGCCGACATTAGGGAAAAAGGAGGCCGAAGTTAGGGAAACACTGGCCGACAATAGGGAAATAGACCCTTTGAAAATTAAAATGCTTATATATTTGTGTTTCGTTATTGAAGTCAATTCGAAACATCACTACTGTACAATTTAAATATTAAATACCTACCTAATAAGAAAAAGCAAATGAATAGGTGTTGTGTTTTTAAGATAAATAACGGTTTAAGCCTAGTAAGGTCCGAAAGTTGCGTTTTTCGTTAGGGGGCTGACATTAGGGTACTTTACCCTATTATTAGTGTGAATATTTGTATGTTTGTATAATATATTAGCTGTTGCCTGCGACTTCGTTCGCGCGGACTTCGTTTACTTCGCACCGCTCCTCCCCCGTAGGTGATAGCGTGATAACATGCAGCCTATATGTTGACCCGACCTGTTAGTAATATTCATGCAAAATTTGAACTAAATCCATGCAGTACTTTTTGAGTTTACCCCGGGCATACATCGACTTTCCTACGATTTTATTATATGTATATAGATGTAGCACTTAGTAACGCGAAAAGTACTGCATTAATTTGGATAAAATTTACACACGGGTAGATTAATACGACATTACGAAACATACAGCCGGTTTCCGAAACGGAAATTAATTTTAACAAGCATTTAATCGTTGTTTAACATATTTTTACCAGCAAATTACCTGGTAAACACAGATTAATTGCTTGTTAAAATTAATATGCGTTTCGGAAACCGGCCGATAGGATTCTTTTTACCCCGGATAAATACATTACATTGTTCTTGTGGGACTCATCAAATATTTTTATAATACAACAAGCAGGGACCTAATATTAAAATTGTAAGCTATAAGAAAAAATTGACATTTTCAAACATTAGTTGATCTAATGTTTTTTTACTCAAGGCTCAATAAATAACACAATTTATGCTAGCGAAATCAGCGGAGCGCGGAAGCTTTTAGCAGAAAACACGTTCTTATAATATATTTTATTTTATACTGTAATTTATTAAATTACTCAGTATTGCATCACAGATGAAGACAGCGTTATCTGAAAAAAATTTAGTATTTATCCAGCTGTTCAAACGTATATTGACCATCGCGGGTATCTAAGATTCTGCTTTCTATTTAAACAATGTTGAATAGAAAAAAAGTAGAATAAAAAAAACAGAAATAGAAACCTATAGAAAGAAAAAAGTATAAGTATGCTTAAGTATATATTTGTATTTCGTTATTAAAGTCAATTCGAAACATCAATTACTGTAAAATTTATTTACATCGCAGACACCAAAAATGTAAATGTTGCTCTACAGTCTATCCGTGTGGCGTGATGGCAATGCCACATGCATAAGTCTACCGGTTAACTACCATACCGGAACACGACAATAACAAGCTATTGCAGTAGGAATAACAAGGTACCAAATACACGGGCGAGACGTTGCGAAACTCTACCACCTAGTAGGTAGTTACGACGGTAGTGACACGTACAGCCAATCGGTCGCCTTTTACTATTTGCCAGACAGAACGCCAGTTAGTCTATTCTTTAAAGGAGCCCAGACCAACAACCAACACCACTAAGTATTGGTCTACTAAAAGTGGTTTTTGAGTTGAAACCGAAACCGAACATCAGTTTCTGTTCTACCTTCGGCCGAAATTCATTTCTCTGGAAGTAGAAGTTTACAGACTTGTTGGAAAACTTGGTACCTAGGTAGTAGTAGTGTTAAACTTAAGACAAATTTAATCTAAGATATTATTTCGTGGGAAGTGTATGAAAATATATTGTGTCGTGTATTTAATTAAATAGTAATTGGGTAGAACTTCGTTTTTTTCAAATATTAGGTATATTTGTATCTATTTAGGTATATTGGTATCTATATAGAAAAACCAAGCATCGAGTAGGTAAATTAACATGTCGTCGTTATAGTTTTACTTTCTTTTATTCACTATTCAGACCCGTAATAGTTGATTTTTGAAAAAATCTAGCTTATGATTGGCCCCGCATCTTCAATTATCTCCGTACCTAATTTTAACAAAATTGGTCAAGCGATTTAGCCGTGATGTGTAACAGGCAGTTTTTTTACAATACAATATTTGCTTTTACAATATTGATTTAGGTATAGGTAAGACATTAAAAATTCAATACGCGTACCTAGTTTAAAAAATAAATACTTTAAAAGTTCCGTTTTTCAAAGTTTTGAAATAACTTTCAAACTGCCATATTTAAAATGTAGGTTACGTTTTGAGTTTTTATTTTCTAAGAACATTACGTTTTGGGAATTAGATTATGTAAACGAAAATTAAGGCATTTGTTTTCTATGCACTATAGTAAAACCTCTTCCAAATGTCTTCTAGAGAGTCTAAAAAAATGATAAGGTTGTCCCATTTCCAAAAGCTTTACACTTATTAAAAACGAAACGTCACAAAAATCGCTTTTATAACTCAGTGCTTAAACCGGTATTGGCAATTAGCAATAAAATTAATAAACGCTTACCGTTTAGTTCCTCGCATTTGTCCATCTTTTGTCCTTGTGCGGCTGCAGCGGACAAAGCCAGCGCATACTCTCGATCACTTTTCATTTTTGCCTGCAAACTTCTTTTCATTGTTTCCATTAACCGAAGCTCGGCATCTTGGCGGGCCAGTAAGGCTTCGTGCGCCGCCCGCCCAGCACCATTCGATGCATACCCCATGTTAAAACACCGATTTCACTACACGCACATCATAACAACGAAATCACAACGTAAACAACACTATTCACATAACTCCCCGTTATCACTACATCGGTTACGTCACTAGTAAGTATTTTTGGCAGCCGCACTGAAAGTCAAATGCCGTAATTCAACAATAATAACTATGATAAACTTTTACTTGAGCATTCGGTTGTGGTTGTATAAAATTCCATATAAAAAAATAGAACGCGGCGAGACGTCCGCACAGTAACGGCGCGCGACGGAAATGCCATCTATCGCAATATCGGAGATCGCTGAGTCTGGCTCAATGGCTGGCCCAGTCAGTGAAGACTGAAGTCACCCGTACGAAAGCCGAAACGAAACCCGAAGATTCAATTCAAACTCAAGTTGCTCTAGAACACGAAACAAGTTTTTTGTACGTTCATCCATCTATATTAATGGTTATTATAGGTTGGAAAAGACCAATTATCTCGTTGTCTTTACGTTAAATTATCGAGTCTGAAAATCAGAGACAACGAGCTTTTATTAATACAAAACTATTCAGTTTTCTTTGTTTCTATTTCATGACATGGCATAGATTTATTACGCAGTATATTATACACGTAATAAAAAAATAATAGGATATTTTAATATTTAATTTAAACTATATAGCGATTACCTAGTGGTCGAAATTTGCCCATAATTGAAATAATAATCGTTATACATATAATGGTTATTATTTAAATTATTATGATCTCATATTTCTTCCGCCGAATCAATGGCCGAATCTTTTCAATTCTTGGCAGCTTAGATACCTAACTTGTTTCTTTAATAGTGCCTGTAAAGATTTATTTGAATATAAATTTCCTTAAATTTTCTATATTATATTAGTTTACTAATTTTCTTTTCCACAAAAAGTAAAAACACATCTTGTTTTTTTTTTCACCTCTATTTAAAAAAAAAAAATTATGACAAATAAAAAGTCGCAATAAAATCTTTTTGTTTGTACTGTGTTTATATCTGCCTAGTTTTTAAACTTTAACATGAAAAGTATTTCTTGAATGGAACTTAAATCGGAGTTTTAATATGACAAACATATGACAAAACAGAAACATAAAAAGTAAAAACAGCTTATATTTTTTTTTTAATTTTTAATTAAATTATTAATAAATGACAATACCTATGCGCTGACATCACGTTGTCCTCAGGGGGAGTACTATCCCCACTAATATGGATTTTTATTGTAGATGAACGAATTCATTAGAATATTAAATAATCGAGGATTTCCTACAACTAGATATGCTGATGATTGATAACCATTAACGAGAATTTAGAAAATCTACTGTGTAGCCTAATGAGGTCAGTCATGGCTATAGTAGAAAAATGGCGTTATTACATACCTCTGTAAATCCCATTAAAACTGAGCTGGTACTTTTTATAACAAGAGTAAAATAGAAAATTTAACACAAACCTAAACTATTTGGCACTGGATTAAAACTGTCATCAAATGTTAAATATCTAGGTGTACACCTAGATAATAAACTTAATTGGAACACTCACATAGAGCATGTTATTAATAAGAAAGCATAGGTACATCTCGTTTTGGCAGTGTAAGCGAGTAGTAGGTAAAAATGGGGAGCTAAACCTAATGCCTTCCATTGTTCAGACGAAGAAAACTAGTTATTTTGCAAATTTCCGCGAACTTTTAAGTGTACCTTTGCGATGTCACTGAAAAGAAAAACAAATAAAAGCCGTGTAAGAAATGGAACAAACTTATCGTAGGTCTGAAAAATAATGATAATGAAATCCCCGTGTTGAGCCGGTCTCCTTTTGAAGAATAGGCCATTTGCCGTTATTTCAGGCATGTTGAAAAAAGCGTACGATTAGCTACACGTGTGGAGTTGCGCAACGTCTTGCCCAGGTACCATATATTCATGGGACACGTGACAAACCAAAGTAAGCAAATTATTTGCTTGTGTTATGGGTGTTAGTCAACGATACTAATACATAGAAATACATATGTAACTACAAGAATATATTTAGTAAACACCCAAACTCGAAAATACAAACATTCATGCTCATCACAAAAATGCTTGTCCCCGTCGGGGATTGAACCCGAGCCCAGTCGATCGTGTAGTTAGGGTCGCTAACCACTCGACCAACGGGGCGGTCATGGCCTTACCTTTTTTGCTGCAATAGCGTTGATGCTTGTCACTGTTGTCTTTATGTAGGGTAAGGTCCATCCATCCCGCCACACAGTTAGTAACGCACCATTAACATCACTGGTGATTTTACAATCCCGCCACACAGTAACGCACTATTAACATCTCTGGTGATTATTATTTGGTGATTATTCATTATACATAGGTGATTGTTATCTCTTTCCGTCAGAAGAGCCACCTGCTTATTTGTTATTTTATGATATCTTTAGAGTCTAAATGAGGTGGTTGTCTCTTTCTATATTAAAAATCCTCGAGGGTGTTATGTCACAAATCGGTAAAATTGAGTGTTTATACACTATTACATATATATATACACTCGTATATGAGTAAAGACGAGATTCGGTATAGAAAGCTCTTCGGTCGAAATTCGACCATAGACTAATCAATAAAATCTTTTTTAAGTTTGACAACTGACTTCAGCCATAAACATAATAGTATACATGTATATATATTATAATCAGGGCGAGCGAAGCGAGCCCTATGCTAGGCCACTTTGTATGCACTTTTGTGGTATCTATTACTGAAAAAATATCACACTTCGAGGTTTGAGCTTTGACGTGGTTAGTTTAAATTCATGTCTAGATATGATCTACAATTAAAGTACCATTTTATAAATATTAAGAAAAAAAAATTAAAAATACATGTATTAGAATTTTATTACTACTACCGCCATCTGTTATGAAACTAACGAGTAACCGATCGAAATGCGGTTGATGGCATTCGATTGGGTTACACTCAACTTAGACTTTCTGAAAATTTGAACCAAATGGGCCCAAGGGCTTTTGATGAAATTTTGAAAAAACCCAAAAAGAAATTTTGGTGAAACAGATTTTTTTTAATATAACTTCCAGATTAATATATGATTGAGTATAAAAACTAATCAGCTATATTCTCAAAAAAATTAAGTCTAATCCATAAATTGCATCAAATCGGTTTATCTGATTGGACGTTGACGAACATTTTGAAAAAAGTCTTTTTTCGACATAACTTCGAAATATTTCAACCAATAATTTTTTAGTATTCTACAATATTTTAGTACTAAAAAAATTACGTCGAATGCTTTTTTTAAAATCAAAATCGAATCTTATTTTCAAAAGTTATAGCTTTTCAAATATTAAAATTATGTTGTTTTTAGCAAACTTACTTAATGTTTTTGAAATAACTTTCAGGCTAATATACCGATTGACCTCAACATCTTATCAGCTTTTCTCCTTTAAAAACTGCTTCAAGTACCGTTAATTGGATAAAAATCAGTCACTTTGTTTGGTATCTATCAATGACGAAATTTTTTGAAAAAATGTTTTTTGACATTGCTTCGAAATTTTTGAACCTACTGATAATTTAGCTATAGCAATAGTTAAATTGAGTTAAATGCCATTTGAAATTTGATGAATTTGATCATCGTTTCCAAAATATACAGTTTTTCAAAAATCAATGTACTGCCATTTTTATCAAAATAAACTGCATGTGTGATTGTTTCGTTGGTTCATTCGTGTTTTCTTGCTATTTTTTGTGACTTAGTAATTGAGATATTTCAATATTTCTTAGAACTGAAAAAAAATCTATGCTTATAGTTTTTACTCTTTTGAGCTTAAAATACCTTAATTTAGTGGGAAGTTTCAGGATTGGACTGCAAGGTAAACCGTTTACAGATTTTTCACAATATGATTATTGTGAAACAGTACAAGTGTATTAATTGATTAATATTGTATTGAGATCAATTTTCAATCTTAGCCCGGGGGTAAAAAGCTAAGAAAAGGTATGGTCATTCCCGTATCCCCGAAGAGGTGGGCAGAGGTACGACGTGTGCATCCACGATTAGCCGAAGATAAGTCTTAGTTCCACAACGTGATAAGTGACCAGCTTATCACCAACCGGGCATCTTTCCAATCACGGGCATCGTTGTTTTTATTAGAAAATTAAAAAAAAAAACACACATTTTTGATTTGTCTGACTCGGGAATCGAACTCCGAGGGTTTCACTGAGAGAAAAATTCGAAAAATTTATTCGCTGGGTTTCTACCGCCAATTCTTCGTGTCTGCGGTAAGTCCAATATTAATCCTAAAAATTTTGAAGATTAATTAAATTAAAAAAAATATATATTTCGAAAATCGATCTTATCTTAGCAAAATGTGGAAAATAGGTTTTCTGTATAAGATTAACTTTCATTTTTAATACCCATTTTCCTTGAAAACTCTTTTGCAAGAAAGCTACCATAAATGAAAATTGATTTTTATCAATATTAAGCTTTAAGAGCGGCGATGATTTGGTGGCGCGAGATGGATCTTGAGTTGCTACATATTATAGGTAGAACGAACTAATTAAAGGTAGACCAGAAAATATGGTGTAAAATTTTAGTAGATAAACTTTATATTTGTTCTGTGTAGATAACATTGATAATAATAAAAATCGTGTTTTTAATAAATCAAAAAAAAATTAAAGATTTTTTTCTTGTAAGTTTAAAAAAAAATACTTAGAAACATGTTTTTTTACTTTGGTTTTCTTTTTCTGCGCCCTTCTAGACCAAAGCCTGACGACGCCTTTGATGGGAATATAATGTTTGGATAAAAATACGCTGGCTTTTTTAGGTTAGGTTAGATAATTATAAATGAATTACAAATGTTATTCTCATAAAAATACTTTCTTAACAATATTACTAGGTAGTATAACTTTGCGAGCCCTTACAAAGCTCTGCTTTTTGCTAGTGTATGTAAAATGAACCTAGTGCGTGCAGTGTTTATTTTTATTAATTTAGTGTATTTCTAATGTATATTATATAAAAATATTAGGTCTCTGCACTCCTCCACAATGTAAACTTTAACCTAACCAAATTTCATACTCCTCCGTTCGCGACCGCGTAATTGTCGTAAAGTGGGGCACAAAGATTTTGCTTTACATATTAATATATAGATTATCAGCGTAATGATAAGCAAAGGCTGAAATAAGGACATGTCACCCTTTAATATTATTGCCTCTTTGTCTAACTACTCCGTTGGCCGAGTAGTTAGCGATCCTGAATCAATCCTGAAAGCAATCAAAGGGGCTTACCGCTCGGTTCGATTCCTGAAAAAGACAGGCATAATATTTGTGATGAGCAATAGATATTTTTCTAATAATTTTATTACTTTTGGTTGGGGTTAGATTAACGTGAAAAATGTGTAGCTTGTCCACCAATAATAATGGTATAATGCATTTAAAGAATCCATTATTGTTTGTTTTGTTTGCGAATTACTAATAACTGTTGTCTGTAAATACTAAATACTGTACTAAATACTAAATAGGTACTATTTAGTACAGTATTTACAGATAACAGTACCTAATACCTATTTAGTAAATAAGTAACTATATTACAAAATCGCTAAAAATTATAAATTTACCGATTATTAATAAATGAAAATGGAAAAATTTAAAATATAATTCTTTTTTGGTTATTTTTAATACTTATTAAAATCTATGCGTTCGTTTTCTGGCTTTGTAGCGCCATCTCTTTAGTGTTACGTAAAACTAACAAAAACTAAAATATTTTTAACTAAGTAGGTAGGTACCCACATTTATTATTCAGTCTATTAGACTTAAATGTTTATCTAGTTACTAGTAAGACTTATATAGTTACTAGTCTAACTAGTAACTACATAAATATTTATTGACTACTAATTAAACTCTACCACGCTTCGATGTGAAATTCTTCGAAATGAAACGTCCTTTGAAAATATTTAAAATTTTTCGTTTCTGTTGGAAAGAATAAATCGTTCTTCTGTTATATAGCTATGTTGTAAGCCGACGTCATGACACTCCGTCGTCTAGTGTTTATGTTTTGTGGGCACAACATACAAAACTTAGAGCGTTATTATTCTATGATACAAAAGCTAAATTTTTATACATAAAGATTATGTCTTTTTCATTTCGTCAAATACGATGGGAGGGATTTTGATAAGAAAATTTTATATTCGTTTTTTTTTTTCATTGACATCTTCAACCAGTGCCGGTTTTAGCACTACCAGCGCCCTGGGCGAGATTTTTTTGGTGCGATTAACTGCAATTAATTTACATACGAAAAAAGGCAAGTGGTACAATGAAATAACCATCTAAAAAAAATATATTTAAAAAACTATTGAAATTTCACTTTTCTAGCTTTTCTAGATTTCGGCCAAAAAATACCATCGTAGCTACTAGGTGGTAGAGTTCTGCATTGTCTCGCCCGGGTCTGGTGCCACCGCCTTACCTATTCCTGCCGCAGTATCTGTCGTGTTCCGGTTTGAAGGGTAAGGTAGCCGGTAAACTTATGCATGTGGCATTAAAACCTCGTCACAAGATAGCAACGCACCATTCACATCTTTATTATTATCTTTATTCTTTTATTATTATCTATATTATCTTTATTCACGTCTATAGGCGATGGTTGAATCTTTCCATCAGGAGACCCATCTGCTTGTTTGCTATCTCATGATATAAAAAAAGTCGATTCCCGAAAAAAATATTTATTATACGCCCTTATGGTTCCCGGTTGCCATAAGGGCGTATAAAAAATTATACTCCCTTATAGCAGCTGTAAATACAAATGTTATAGAGATTACTCTGGTTAAAAACTAGAAATAAAAAGTATCAAAGAATTGAAAAATTGCATTCTCCGGAGAATTAATTCTCCGGGAGTATTTGAGAGTATTAGAGACAGATATCACAGAGAGAAAAATATAGTAGTGGGGCGTATGTAGTATAGATAGTAAAAATAAATGTGTACTTACCTAGTGAAATGATCCGTCAAAAACAAATACCTCCTTTTAAACTGTTTACATGCCTACTTTTAAATTAAAAGTAATGTCACTCTGTAGTTAAAACAAGAGCATCGCAACGTAGCGCGTTATACGTCAAAGTGCTAAGTGTGAGTTTTTCTTTTCGCATTCGATCGTAAGCGCGTTTGGAGTTTACTAGGAATTTGTATGTGATTTGTACAGCGCCACCTAGTGGTAAACGTGAGAAACCAGTTTACCACTAGGTGGCGCTGTACAAATCACATACAAATTCTTAGTAAACTCCAAACGCGCTCACGATCGAATGCGAAAAGAAAAACTCACACTCAGCACTCTGATTACTGTGTGTGTTTTTGTTTTAAAACGATCGAATATTTTTTTAAGAGCGCCCACTTGTGTCAAGAACATCACATCTTGGGGGCACCAGTACCAGCACCAAAATATATTTATTATAATTGTTAGTACACGAAAGGTAAGGCGGTTTGACAATCGGCTATTAACGCTCGGGGTTACGTGATGCTCTAAATCTTATTATAAACTAGCTGTTGCCAGCGACTTCGTTCGCGCGGACTTCGTTTACTCCGCACTGCTCCTCCCCCGTAGGTGATAGCGTGCTAATATGTGGCCTATATGTTGACCCGACCTGTTAGTAATATTCATGCTAAATTTGAAGTAAATCCATGCAGTAATTTTTGAGTTTACCCCGGACATACATACAGACAAGCAGATAAACAGACAAGCAGACAAACAGACAAAAATTCTAAAAACTATATGTTTGGCTTTGATATCGATTGTAGATCACGCCCCAAGTATTCTTTTAAAAAACTATACAATGTACAGTTTTGACTTTTCTACGATTTTATTATATGTAATATGTATAGATTTATATTTATTAATATTGATAAATGATAATGATAGTTATTGATTGGGTATTGAGAATTATGAATTTATTAATTTGATGACATAATGTAAAACTGATCAGACTTTGTCTGATAGCAGTTTGAAAAATAGTATGTAGCTTTACATCCCAGCCTCTTAGAGGATAGCAACGTCTAATAACTTTAGCATGTTTAATACATTATATAGTACGAAATACAAACGTGCGCGCGATTTAACTTAGTATAATGCCATCTATGTACAGTACTTAAAACTAAAATCTTGCATTAAAATTAAGTTCTTCAATATATTCATTTTGTACCTGATAATAAGTGATAACTTATAAATTATAGACTGCCTACCTGATAATATATAAATTACAGTATAATAATAAAGTACTACAATTTATAACGAACAATAAGTTTTTTGGAAACCCCACTAGAACATTGTTTTATTTAAACAAGTGCGATTTTGTACTCGCTAGTTTTTATAACTTCCGAAGCAAAAAATGCGACATTTTTTATTTGAAAGCTGGCTTTCCAGCGGTGGCCCTTAGATATGTTTTATCAAAATTAGTTCAGCCGTTACAAGATCGTCATGAAAGAAAAGAAGCAACTGGTTCAAGCCTGACTCTTGAATGATACGGAATTTTGTAATCTGTTACTTCAACGATATAGCAATGACGTGGTTACTTTGACATCCGGCTGCAAGATTCCTATTCCAAGATCATCAACTCTTTTCGTGTTATGCGCTGAAGATAATGCACACAAGGCAGGAAGGTGATGTTATGATAAAATGTGTCAAAGAATTTTTAAATTTTTAATTTAGAATAATTAACTATCGATAAAGATTCTAGAAATGCAAGATATCTACGTGCCAAACACTGGCAATGCGTCATTATTAACGCCTTACATACCCGCGCGTAAACATTATTAATGCGCGGTGTAATCGGTTTTGAGTTACTGCCCCGTGACCGAGTGTATACAGAATGCTTTGTTAATTCCTTAATAGATTAATTCATCAAAATAATACTCTTCGATTAAATTATATTTGAATTTAGAGTGAACTGGTGATATGTTATAATGTTTAAAAAATACGCATAGTTTCATTATTTAATTTAATTTTAGTGTCTGTTTGTATTATTTTTTTAGAATTTTAAGTTGCAGTTTGAAAATTTGATTTAAATATGTAATATACGTGCGGCCGTAGCTACTGAGACAATATTGAATATGCGAGTCCGCCAACGAATGGTATAATAGTAGTCTAGTCGGACATGGTATACGGCACGAAATAAAGTTCTTTTCTTTATTTCGTGGTATACGGTCTTTTAAAATAGTGATATTGGCCAAAAATTTTCTTAATTTTTACAGACATATTCAATATGACACTGTATCAATTAAATTATCTATAAAATTAATCCCAAATACTTGGGTTTTCACGATGTCTACGGGTGAGTAATTGCAAGATCCAGTATTAAGTATGGCATAAAGACACGTATGGTCATGTATTATTAGATTTTGAAAAGGTAAATTTAATTTAATGTAAGGGGATTTAATTATTACTAACTTGGTTTTATGTACATTTAATACTAAACCGGCGTCATTGCACCATTGTACTAGCGAATTAAGATCAGATTGTAAATTATCTCTGGCTATATTTTAATTTTTATTGGCAGACAAAAGGCAAGTGTCGTCAGCAAACTGGTAACAAGTGCTATAATTAAAGCAATTGCTCATATCATTTACATAAGATAGAAAATGCAAAGGCCCTAAACAGGTCCTTGGGCTGTACTTACAGTAACCGCCATTGGATTAGTTACTGTGTGTTTTACCAATTTTGACGGTAAATTGTCTGTTATGAAGGTAATCTTCACACTATTTCGATATCCTCTTATTCCACAGTTATCCAATTGCTTTTATGGTCCAAGGTATTAAAAGCGCGGGAAAAATCTATGAATAGAGCCAATACCACAGAATATATATTGATCATTTATTCATGGCGCGGGAAAATCTGTGAATAGAGCCAATACCACTGAATATATATATTCTGTGGTGTTGGCTCTATCAAGGAAGTTACATTCTACCCGGAATGCTTACACGCGCTTCAAAATCGTTCCGAAGAGTACCACGACGTGAGTGGAGTGTGTCACTTTCTACTAAATAAAGCGCCAATCAAGGATTTATAACGTTATTATTTCGATATTTTTGCTGTTTCGTGATTGGTTCCCTGCGTTGCATGCTGTTTCGTGATTGGCTCGCCAACTAGCGCTAGAAGACAACGTCATAATATCATATACCATAACCAATCACAACGACGCAAATATATCGAAATCATAACGTTTTAAATCCTTGGCGCCAATCGCTATATATAAGTGTGGCCATGCGTAGTTTGCAAATTACTACTAAGTAATTCTACTAATTTGAGAAACAGTTTTTGCATTGCATAAATAATTACGTAATAATTAAAATAAGCATATTTTAGAACTCACTATATATGTTAATGTATCTATCGACGTGTATGAATAAAAGGGATTTAACGATTAACGAATATATAAAAATCTACCATCCGAAAGTTTTATTTACACTGGCAATTGCAAGAAAGGGACAACATCCACTCATGTCGTTGTCTTGCTCAGAACCTTTTTCCCCTCTGTTATATAAGAAACAAATATCAACTTTATTAGGATCGAATTAAAGTACATTTTTATTTTTCAAATATTTCTTCGTAGTAATTCCAGTTATCATTTATAAGTTCCTTGGGCTCTATTATATATTAGCTGTAGAAGTGAAGTAAAATTTTTAGTAAGTGAGCGGATATTTATGTGTATACATGACATGTTTAAATGTCTTTTGCAAAAAAATGTTTGTAGAAGTACAATCAAACAGTTCTTTTTGTGTTTTCATATTAGTTCTAATAATTTATGTAAAATATAATTATAATATCTGGTTGACCGAGCTTTGCTCGGTTTTTCACATATTTTTGGAACCGATCTTTTCTTGGACCTTGAACCTTGATAAATCGATTCCTATAGAATATTTTTGAAGTGAAAACTTCTTTAGGCGCGTTGAGCGTTTTGGTAGAGGGTAAAATCCTCGGGTCGCGTCACCGACATGCTAATGATAATAGTATATCTATAGCTATGGAGAGCCAGACTAGCGCACGCGCAGTAGCCTGTGTACACGTATACACTAATACATCGACTATTTCTGACTATATTTTATTATTTAACCCATCATATGTAACTAATAAATAAAACATAAAAAATTTCATATAATTTTTGCATACAGTTTTAATTACTTTCAACTTAATAGTTCCGTTTTCACTTCTATCGGCAGTCCCACGACTATATATATATATATATATATATATATATATATATATATATATATATATATATATATATATATATATATATATCTCTTTTTACGAGTCTATTTTAGTAAACAATAATGACGGACCAGTGACTTACATTAGTCATAGACAATTAATATGGTTGTGAAAAATTAAAAGATCTATTGAACAAGTATGACGAACTAAATTGAATGAATGATATTTATTGTAACAATTATCAACCATTTTGTAATATTATTACAAAGTATTATAATTTTTATAATCTTTAATCTACCTATATTAATGTTATTCATATTCCATATTATAATTTATAATATTACACATGCGAAAGTTCGAATGGATGTTTGTTACTCAATCACGCAAAAACCACTGAACGGATTTGAATGAAATTTGGCACACATATAGATGATAACCTGAATTAGCACTTTTTATTCCGGAAAAATTGGTTGCTCTGTGGGATTCACCAAAAACTATTATAATGCAGCAGCTGCACTTTGCAGCTAGTTATAAATACGAAAGTTTGGATGGATGTTTATTACTCAATCACGAAATAATTTCTGATCGGATTTAAATGAAATTCGGCACACAGGTAGATAATGATCTGGAATAGCATTAAGTTTTTTTTTATCCCGGTAAACCGAGTTCCTACGTGGTTCATCAAATTTTTTTGTAACGCAGAGAGCTGCGGCTGCAGTTAGTATGTTATGCGAAAGTGTGTTTGTTTGTTTGTCTTTCTTTAAGTTAAGTTAAACTTGTTACTATGCTGTAAAAAAACTAAAATACTTCTGCTGGTAGATACCACAGAATTTTTCCTTGTCACTAAAGGCATCGAACTTTCTGCGATTTCAAATTTTTGTACCGACGTCAGTACACTCAAGAGAAATCGAAATCCACTAAACCCAAGCCAAGTAAAACAGTTGAGAATGAGATCGAAGTCCTAAAAACAGTCCAAAGTCACCAAAAAACCACGAAAAACAGGCTTAAACACAGAAACCACATTCTCGCAACAAAGAAGGAAACGGAATGAGTAAATTTTACTTTCACTTTTTAGACCTTAATTTAAAAAAAAAAGTTTGCACAGTTTTAAATTGTGCAAACTTCGTTAATGTTGCGTCATTTTTACTGTTATCGTAAGTGTCATTGTTACTACTAGCAAAATGGTGGATTTGTATATAATTCTAAATAATTAAATTATTTATTTAATATTATAAGACAGATGAATTTAAATAGAAGAACAATTTAATAAAACAATAATCACTTTTTTCTAGAAAATAAAGACACGTAATCAATAATCGTTTTTCATTTATTACTAAAATTGTTTAGAAAAATAAGTATAAAAAACTAAGAATCTTCGCAGGATGGGAGGAGTATAATTAGATACATACATCCTAAATAATTTAATTAATTTTATAATATTATGGGACAAGTGAATTTAAATATAACTATTAACAAAAAACAATATTTACGTTTTTTTGCGTTACAAGATCATCGAATTATTGTAGTATACAATGATTAAATAACCTGCCTTTAATAAAAATAAGATTTTATTTTATTAACAGCAGGTTACTTTACTATTACAAAATTATTTAGATTTAAGAGCAAGGATTTAAAACATTATCAGATATTAGATAACAGAACTTATTTAATGATACTTAACGTTATTACTATAGCGATACCTCAATTACAAAATTATTTTTAAACACTATAATATGTATCGCTACTCATATAATAGCACGAAATTGTTAACGCTAAATAATGTTATGATACCGATACTGTTTTGTGATTGGTTCACCGCGTTTCATGCTGTTTCGTGATTGGTGCGTCTAGCTCTAGAACTAGAAGGCAACTAACTAGCTCTAGAAGGCAACGTCATAATAGCATATAACATAATGTTAATTCGTAGTGTATAAACAGAGTGTAATGAATAACTTTATTAAACTGTAACAAATTCTGTATCATTTTTGGTTAATTTTATACTTGAAAATAACGTTTTGTCATGCTGCAAGCAATAACGTTACCACAAAATACCTATATTAATAATCTCTTAAACAAGGATTATATATTTAAATCCTTGTTTAAGAGATTGAAAAACTATATTATTACTTTAAGTGTTAATCTTTGAAAAATAATGATTCTATAAAGGGGATATTTTAAATTCTACAAGTCAGTATTTAACATTTAGACAGTTTGTATATTTTTCTATATATTATTTTAACCTATTCGTCGTAGTTTAGGAATATTTATCTTTGATAAGAATCATTCAATTAGTCATTCAAATTCGTTCATTAATGCACATGTCTATCAATTTCATAGACAATCGGATATTCGACATGTCAAGTTCACATGGTATTTTTCAACTGTGGAAATAAATTTTGTATTCTAAGTTTTCGTAAATTAAATATGATAAAATAATATATTACAAACAGTTTTTAGTGCCAAACAAACCGTTTACAATAAATGAATACAATAATCTAATTATATTTAATTCAATGTATATGATTGATATGAAACTTTGGTGTTTTTACAACAAGTGGACTTTGTTTACCTAAAAAGACACGTAAAAAGAAATAGACTGTGTATATATATATATATATATATATATATATATATATATATATATATATATATATATATATATATATATATATATATAATCTATACATATAATACAATCGTTGCAAAGTCAATGTATGTCCGGGGTACTGTAACTGTAAGTACTGCATGGATTTACTTCAAATTTTGCATGAATATTACTAACAAGTGTAGTCAATATATATATATATATATATATATATATATATATATATATATATATATATATATATATATATACAAGAATTGCTCGTTTAAAGGTATAAGTTATCGCTCTAAAAGAGAAAAAGTGAAAATGGTTATTTCATCGAGATTTTAATCGATTTTAAACATATGTTTATTATCTGTGTGTAGTAAGATATTCATAAATGTTGCCAATTTATCCTTTTTAATTATTTATTTTCATTTAATCAAATTCATAATACCTGGAATATAGCTGACGTAAACATTCAGAAGTCAGAAGATCAGGATGCCTAAAAATTAAAAAGGGAGCCAGTCACCCATCTTTTATATATTTTAAGGCAAACAAACATTATAAGGTTCACTCAAAAGTTCGATGTTTGCATTTCAATGCAAATTCTCTTTAAAATGTTTTAGATAATATTTCATTAAACCAGTATGTTCCTACACATTTTTATGAAAATATGTTATTTATTATTTTTATTATTGGATAACAATGATATACTGTGTTTGTATCTAGTCAGGATTTATTCTTTTTCAAATTGTAATAGCTAATTTCTGTATTTACTTAGAGATTATTGTGGCCCAGCAACACATTTAAGTAGTTGATTGCCTTAAAAAATATATATTTATAAACTTTTATGCAAAATAAATAGAAAATTGTAAAAAGCGGCTGTATATTGAATGATTATTTTGAAATAATTCATCAAATCGAAGTAGACTTGTGTAACTCCGGAGTGATTAACGCAAAAAGATATAATCTTTATAAAGGAGTGAATATATCAGTAACTCCGTAGTATTCAAACTAACTCTCTATATCCTTATATCATAGAGTGATTGTATTACATCTAAGCGGAATAGAATGAAAGAACTGATATGTTTATCAGGGAGTAGAAAGAGAGGAAACCATCATTCGGAGAGAAGAATGTTGTAGCATCGAACTACATACTGTACACACAAAACTATACCTTAAACTAATGGGGATTAAGATATTTTTAATATTGTTCAAATGCGGATAGTCATAATAAACAGCGGTGAGAATTATTTTCTTTGTAATTTGTTTTGAAAACGCACGCATAATAAAAAGTAAGTGCAATTGTTTTTAAATAATTTAATAAAAGAATATCGATTCTGTTCGATATACCATAAATACATTATTTATTATAACTGTTTATCTTGTCATTACACCGCACCGGTTAAACTTTTAAGACTAGAAACTTGAAATCTTTAATATATCGGCGAATATACCTACTTCTCATTTCGAAAACATTAAAAGTCGGTTAAATGTAATTTACATAATTCTTTTACACGCAATGGAAGCCGCGGTCAATTCTTAGTACCTATCAAATAAAACAAGCGTGATTGCTTTTTAAATAAATAATTTAGTAAAAGAATACCAAACAGAATCCATAAATACATATCGTTTATTTCAACTGTTTTGTTTCCTTAAATCTGTAAATCATTTCATTTCCTTATATTATCATTAAATCTAAATATGTCACCAATCCCAATCACTCTGATTTCTACTGAGTTATAAGGAGTTGAAGATATATCTGAAAGATACATATCACTCTTTTCTTTTCTCGGATATATTTTGCGCAAGTATAAATTGAAGTTCTTAGAGAATGTAAGATTCTTAGCGTGTATTAAGAACACGGATAAGGAACATATAATTTACATATAACTGTCAGTACATGTGACATAGTACAACATTGCACGCTATACGTCTAGTATCATTTAAAATAGGTTTAATTTTAATTAATAAGGATTTATGTACGTTATCTTTGCTGGTTAAGAAGAGTAGCTTGCTAAAAAAAAGTTATTTGTTGAAATTTTTAAATTCAGTTGCAACTGGCAACACCAGCTTCAGCCTTGTAATATGGCCGCTACAGGTTAGTTTCATTAATTTTGTAATGTTAAAATATCTCGTTATTTCTATATTTTTTGTCAATATGTACCTTTTTCTTAGTTTCGTTCGTGCATTATTATTATTGTGCATATTTTAAAAACTTTGATTCTATAAAGGTTTCTTGTAAAAATGCAAACGTGTCATGAATTCACCTCTGCAGACGTTTGGTTTTACCGCGTGGCCACCTTATAAAACTTTTGAATTCGTTTTGTTAACCCAATTTTGATTTACCGAGGTACTTCATTTTGATTTCCTTGTGTAAATTCATCTCTCAGTAAAAGCTCAATGATTTTTCCATATGACCACTAATAACCGCTTTCCAAAATCAGTCTAGGTCGTTCACTTACTATGCGTCATCTATGTCCTCTACGCGTTCATGAATGCAGTTAATTATACTTCGTTTGGTAACAATAACTAAGCCGTATATTTGTTTCATAGGCAAAAAATCAAAGAAAACAAAATGGATCCCAGCCAACGTCACAAATTTCATTGCGGATACGGCAGTTATTCCAGCGACAAACAATTGGGCCGATTCTGTAGATGAGGAACGTAAGTAACAGCTTCTATATTTTCGATTGTTATAACATCACCCTATGATGATTGAACAGGGCAATGGCAAGTTAATGTAAATCTCGTACTTGGGGCACACTAGCAGAGTGCTTGTCGCTCTTTTCGCCTCGGGAAGGTCTGAGTAACGGCCTAAGTGTTTCTGTATACAATCTAGCCGGTTGCTTTCTTAACAAGAAAGACGAGGGAACCAGAAATCACAGTACTGTGTTTAGCCTAGGAAGCCTTACCAGTGGGTTTAGGTGGAGGTGTATACATATGTCCTGTTGGAAACCCTTGTGGCCAGCAGTTTTAGTCCAATTTACGAGATGACTTAGGTCACAACTCAATTCAGACTAGTCTTACATTGGCCTGCTCCCTAAATTTTATCTGAGGGTGTTTTGAGTGTTATAATTTTTTTCACTAATATTCACTTTACTGTGAATTTAAAATGCTTGTTCTGTTAATAAAGACATTCTATTATGTAAAATGCTAGCTGCAGCCTGCTGCATTATAAAAGGTTTTGGTGGATTCCATGAAACTACCAATTTTTCCAAGGTAAAAAGTATCCCATGTGCTATTCCGGGTTGTTAACATGTGTGGCAAATTTCATCCGAATCTGTCCAGCCGTTTATGTGTGAAAGAGTGTCAAACATCCATCCATACAATTATACTTACAAACTTTCACATTTATAATATTAGTGGTATTACTAGCTGTTGCCCGTGACTTTGTTCGTGTGAACTTTGTTTACTCCGCACAGCTCCTCCCCCGTAGGTGATAGCATGATAATATGTAGCCTATATGTTGAGCCGACCTGTTAGCAATATTCATGCAAAATTTGTAGTAAATCCATGCAGTACTTTTTGAGTTTACCCTGGACATACATTGACTTTCCTACGATTTTATTATATGTACACTGCTGACCGAAAGTTTCCGGACAAGGTGAAAATTTATTAAAACAATTATTAAAAGTAAATTAAATCAAGTTAAAACAAGTTTTATTTTAAAAATATTAAAAGATAACATTCTGCGATTAAAACTATCAACATTTTTTATCTCTTTCATTTTATACTGCTACACTTTCTTTTCATTAAAGAAACCACCTCTGACCGCCACTAATTTTTTAACTACACGTGGCATTCTTTTTATCAGTTTTTCTAACACACTTTTTGGTATATTATTCCAAGACGTTTGCAGAGCCCTCCAAAGATCATCCGAAGAAGTGGAATTCAATTTTCTAACTTTCCGATCCAGTTCATCCCACAATAATTCGATTGGATTTAGATCCGGAGACTGTGGGCGCCATTTCATTATTTTTAATTCTCCACTATTTTCTTTATTTTTTAAATAGTTGAGAAAAAGCTTAAGTGTGTGCTTTGGGTCATTATCTTGCTGAAACACAAACCCACGGCCAATTAGGTGCATCCCAGAAGGGTTAGCATCCATTTTTGATATGTGATGGTAACCATTTCTGTCCAGGGTTCCTTTAATTTTGTAGAGATCCCCTACTCCTGCATATGAAAAACACCCCCACACCATCACAGAGCCACCTCCATGTTTAACAGTTGGAGTTATAGTATCGGGATGCATTTTTTCTGAAGATTTGCGACAAACATAAATTCTTCACTTTTGTCCGAACATTTCGAATTTGGAGTCCACAGGACTTGTTTCCAGTTTTCTACTGTCCAATCTTTATGTGCAAGGGCCCATTCTAGTCTTTTCTTTCTATTTCCGCGTCGCAAGAGTGGTTTCTTTGTAGAAATTCTACCATTTAGGCCAGCTTTTTGTAAGCGTTCCTTTACTACACTTACTGATATCTGTTTACCATGACTTTCATTGAACCACATTTGAATTTCCGGTGCTGTAAGCTACCTATTCATTTTAGACATGATGATTAGGGACTTATCCTCTGCTTTAGAAGTTACACGGGGCCTCCCACTGCATTTTCTGTCTTGATTTGAACCAGTTTTTACAAAACGTGTGATGGCATCTCCAACAGTAGAACGCGGTATTTTTAATTTTTTCACAATATAACATATATTAAAACCTTCACTGTGAAGAGCAACAATAGATGCACATTGTTCTATACTTGTATTAGGGTGCCTTCCCATTTTCTTAAATAAATTAATGAAAAAAAATTAATTATTTTGTCTACAAGATTACTGGAAATAATACCACAAAACAAGGAAATTTACTTACCTTAAAAGTATTATAATTATGTGGAAATAATAAAATCGCTACTAAAAAATTGAAAAAATACAAAAAATAATCCAATTTTTATAAGAAATAGCAAAAAATAATTCAAATACGTTCACTTTGTTGCATGTCAAATGCGTACTAAATGTTATGGATGACTATTTTATTTTGTTTTTCACAAACAGTGCGCGGGGCAGGGAGGAAAGTTGAAGATACAACGTGTTTAGGCATCATATTTCAATTAAAAAGTAAACAAGAAGCTTGTCCGGAAACTTTCCGTCGGTAGTGTATATATAGAGATATAGATATATATACATTATTCCTCTTCTCTTGAAATAGAATGGATAGATCAATTTTTTTGTTATATTTACCCTTATTCAGCAGGTCTGCTGGCAAGAAGGGTATCAATCCTTAATGCTACATAATGCTTTTAACTATTGCTTGTTATTTGTCCATATGGGGATAACATTTTTGTTTTACTTTCCCGATATTTGGATAACGATAACACTACTTGAACCATGAATTGAATATGGGATCTAATGATCTCAACCAAAAATGCTAACTATGAAGCACCTGAATGTTTCCACTGTTTTATTTTCGTGACTACTAGGTGGCAGAGTTCAGCATGGTCTCGGCCGGGGCTGGTACCACCACCTTACCTATTCCTGCCGCAAAGCGTCAGTGCTTATCACTGTCGTGTTCCGGTTTGGAGGGTAAGGTAGCCGGTAAACTTATGCATGTGGCATTAGACTTTGTCACGAGATATCAACTCACCATTAACATCTTTGGTGTCTATAGGTGATGGTTGACTCTCCATCAGGTGACCGATCTACTTGTTTGCTATCTTATCAATCCCCAAATTGAAAACTGTTTTAAGTAATGACATTCAAAATATGACCTTGAAATCCAATGGGTGCCCTTTGTAGGGTCAGGGATGAAATACTTTGTTGTGCTTAAAATGTAATTAATTACTCTTAAACCAAACCACATTTTATCATTTTGTAAATGACTATTTTTAATCATATTCTGTATCAGAATTTTATGTTTTAAATAATAAAACAGTACTTTATTGAGATATATATAAAAACACAGCAACCAAATTACACTGAACTGCTACTTGAAGACAAATACTTCGATCTTCCAAAAATGCAAAACAAAAAGTGATAGATGGCAAGACAGGTATTTTGTTAAGTGGTTCATTAAAAAGATTAAAAACCATTACACTAGACCAGGGATGGCCAACTTGATTAGACATAAGATCTGCTTTTTACTAACGAAAGCCTGTGCGATCTACCACTTACATATTTCTTGAAATCTTAAATGAAACAGTATAATTTAGTGTTTAGTATACAATCATGTAGTATTTTATATTGAACAGTCTTAGGAGTTCCTTTAGTAGAATAGATGATGAATACTGTGACGGCACAGTGATTGAAAAATGATACAAGATGATGCTGTAGTAGTTGGTAATAAGTAATTACTTGCACAGTCTGGTCTACTTATTTATATTTTTTGCCTTGCCACGATCGACTGGGCTAATAGTGGTGGCCAACAAGTCGATCACGATCGACCGGTTGGCCACCGCTGCATTAGACCAATGAGACAGTCATACTTTTTTGTGATCATAATAAAATACTGCTATGATGATCCAAAAAGTAGCTTATGGTAGACTTGAACAGTTTAAGAAAATTACCTTTAACTCACTGTGAGCAAAAATCCAATTTATTGGCCATTGGCCCAAAATTAGTGGCCATGTTTTACGTGTGAGAATGTTAATGCTATTTGTTATTAAAACTATTGTTATAACTTTATTTCATTTAAATAAGGTCATAACGAAAGTTTTATTTATACCTATAGTTAAAATTATACCATCACCAAAGGCATTCGGTAGCTAAATAAAATCCGATTCTTTTTTCTCTAGTTAGTGAACCTAACTACAAATTAATGGTGCATGCGTTCAATTCCAGACAGGACCAAATATTGGTGTAACGAGCATAGATATTTATTACAGTGTCAGTGTCATTGACTAATAACACCCACAACACAAGTAAATAATTTGCTTACTTTGGAGTTAGATCAATATGTAATTTGTCCATCTATATTATTATACTAGCTGTTGCCCGCAGCTTCGTCCGTGCAGACTTTGTTTACTCTGTACAGCTCCTCCCCCGTAGGTGATAGCGTGATAATATGTAGCCTATATGTTGACCCGACCTGTTAGTAATGTTCATGCAAAATTTGAATTATATGTATTTATGTATAATATAGATTATGTGAAATCACTTTGTGGAAATTGATAGATAAATTTTCCTGATCAAAATAATCTATACATATAATAAAATCGTAGGAAAGTCAAAACTTTACATTGAATATTTTTTTAAAAGAATACTTTGGGCGTGATCTAGAATTGATATCGAAGCCAAAAACATAGTTTTTAGAATTTTTGTCTGTTTGTCTGTTTATCTGTATGTATGTCCGGGGTAAACTCAAAAAGTACTGCTTACTTACTTCAAATTTTGTATGAATATTATTAACAGGTCGGTAGGCATATCATCTAACATTTGCAATTCGCCAGCGATCAACGATGACTCTTAAACGTAATGAAAAAAATCATCAAAAACGTCACCAATTGCTTGCTGGTCACTAGATGCACTTTTTGCAATGTCACAGCATCAAAACTAATCATGCGGCAACGACTACCACTAATGTACAAGGCTGTTATGTGTCTTGCAATAACTAAACAATCACGATAATTTTGCATTGCGAGTTATGTGATCACCCCGCGGGTCAACATATAGGCTTCATATTATCACGTTATCACCTACGGGGGAGGTGCTGTGCGGAGTAAATGAAGTCCGCACGGATGAAGTCGCTGGCAACAGCTAGTCTTGAATAATATTTTAAAATGTTAGCTATGGTAAAATAAAATGTGACATATAGACAAGAAAGACAAGGCTCCGTGTGACTTAGTGATATCTACTTTAAAATATTTGTTCTGTTTTAGGAAAATTGAAGGATAAGCACAAGCATTTTAAATTAACATAGTACTTTTAAAAATTGAATCATTTCATTATTTTTTCTGATAATTATTTTTTATCAATTTCTGATAATGTAAAGTTTGGGTTGGATAAGGGTTGTTGTTACTGTATATTAGTATAACTCAATTATTTCTGATTGTTTAGATAACAGCTATGCATACAATTCGTCTCGGCCCCGTGCGCCAGTCGTGCTGCCGTCGGCTTCACGAGCGGCTCGAGGCGATCTCGGTGTTGATGATGAATCCATTCCACGTCATCCTCCATATATTGCACACATTTCCAACTTGCCTTACGATGTGGACGAGAGTGCTATCATGGAACTATTTGCAGGACTCAAGGTAAACAGCAATTTTAATTATTGCCATTAATATGTTTTGACCGCCCCGTTGGTCGAGTGGTTAGCGACCCTGACTACGCAATCAATGGGGTCCGGGTTCGATTCCCAGCAGGGACAGGCATTTGTGTGATGAACACAGATGTTTATATTTCTGGGTTTGGGTATTTATTAAATATATATATATATATATATATATATATATATATATATATATATATATATATATATATATATATATATATATATATATATAGAGTATTTATATATGTATTTCTATGTATTAGTATCATTGACTGACACTAACACAAGCATATAATTTGTTTACTTTGGGGTCAGATAAATTTTTTTTTTATAACATAAGATAGCAAACAAGCAGATGGGTCGCCTGTTGGAAAGAGTCAACTATCGCCTATAGACACCAAAGATGTTAATGGTGCGTTGCTATCTTGTGGCGAGGTCTAATGCCACATGCATAAATTTTCAAATGAAATTCTCTGCACAGCTCCTCCCACGTAGGTGATAATGTGATAATATGTAGCCTATATGTTGACACGACCTGTTAGTAATATTCATGCAAAATTTGAAGTAAATCCATGCAGTACTTTTTGAGTTTACCTCAGACATACATTGACTTTCCTACGATTTTATTATATGTATATATAGATGTTGTAATAACCTCATTGTCATAATTGTCAAAATAACAATGTTTAATATCTAACAAGGTTTTTGTATAGTGACAAATATAAAAAAAAATCTTAAATATTAAAGTAATATATATTATAGATTCTCTAAAGTGTATATAGTTATGAAAGAAAAAAATGTTCTGAATACATTCATTTTAATAATAAACACAAGTCAGGTATTCCCTTTACCTTTTTAACTATATTGCTAGATTTTATGTTAATTTTGTAAGTGATAACAACGTAACATCTCTATAGTTTGGTACCCAGACAGCTAAGTCAGATGACATAAAATTGTGTGTTGCATAAATATGAAATTTTTTTTTTAGAAATATAATGATAAATTAGGGTTTGGTTTAGAAACGAGCCGCATAGATAGAGGAAATCTGTACCTGTATGGGGCTTCTAGAAGGTCTTCCAATAACTGACGTTTTTTTTTTCAAAGCATTAACTTTCGTTCATTTTTAGTTTAGGCGCGTTCGTTTTTTTTTTTTGTAATTGATCTGTACGCAAAATTTCAATTTGCAGAAATACTTATTTTTTTAAACATTTTGTTTTTTCTGAAACTTACGAAATATTTGCGAGTTTATTTCATGGTGTAAAAGAACCATAACCCGTCCCTCCTATCGATGCAGCATGTTTCTAAGTTGTTACCATTAATTCATTAAGATTAATGTGAAATAATTAAAAGTGTAATTTTTAAAACAACATACATTTTAAGACTGTTAAGTATCTTCACGCCCGTATCCCCGAAAGGGTAGGCAGAGGTACAACAAGTGCACCCACGATTAGCCGAAGATACTTGGTCCCACTGTGTGATAGGTGGCAAGCCTATCGCCAACCGGGCACTTTCCAATCCCGGGCAATGTTGTTTTTATCAGAAAACTGAAAAAACACATTTCTGAATTGCCCGACCCAGGAATCGAACCCGGGACCTCTGTGATCAACTCCGACACCGGACCGCTACACCACAGAGGCGATTAAGATTGTTACTTTATTTATTACTAGCTGACCTGCACAGCTTTGCCCGCGAGTAGATTAACATTTCGTCAAGATAGCTTTTCATACTAATTTCATCTCCTATTTCAACCCTTTAAGGATTGATTTGTGAAAAAAAAATTAGCCTATGTTCGACCCCGGCTCTTCAACTACTTCATTTTACATAGTACCAAATTTCGTGACAATCGGCCCAGCGGTTTAGCAGTGAAAGCATAACAGACAAAGAGACTTTTGCATTTATAATATTAGTAAGGATTGCTATGTATGCAATATTATATATACATACTCCCATCTCTTTCACATTCATAAATCTACGAAAATTGAAATGTTGCACAATAAGTGCATTTTTTTTTTGGAAATATGATTGTTTCCAAAACGATGATGGCTAATTAAATAGGAGAAGTTAAGGGTTAAAGTT
This sequence comes from Apodemia mormo, assembly GCA_036924255.1. Taxonomy (NCBI): domain Eukaryota; kingdom Metazoa; phylum Arthropoda; class Insecta; order Lepidoptera; family Riodinidae; genus Apodemia; species Apodemia mormo. The sequence goes on from JAUPFN010000011.1 coordinate 10,389,677, forward strand.
AATTGATGTCATATTTTAAGCTTATGTATGTTTTTAACAAGTTTTATAATATTTTAAAGTTGTTAAGGTCATTTGCTTTCACCTTTCACCTTTCACCTTTCACCGCCGTGTTGGTCCCGGCCTCCTTTGTAGAATAGGCCAACTGCCGTTCTGCCAGGCAGGTCGTAAAAGGCGACCGATTGGCTAACAAGTCACTACCATCGTGGCTACTAGGTGGTAGAGTTCTGCATTGTCTCGCCCGGGTCTGGTACCACCGCCTTACCTATTCCTGCCGCAATAGCGTCAGTGCTTGTCGCTGTCGTGTTCCGGTTTGGAGGGTAAGGTAGCCGGTAAACTTATGCATGTGGCATTAGATCTCGCCACAAGATAGCAACGCACCATTAACATATTTGGTGTCTATAGGCGATGGTTGACTCTTTCCATCAGGAGACCCATCTGCTTGTTTGCTATCTTATGATATAAAAAAAAAAAAAAAAAAACCTTATTTTTTATGTATCAGTATTTTTATTGATCGAACATGTAGGCAACCTTTCTCTTGCTATAGTTTCAATATATTTCCTTCACATATTTTTTTAGTATACGAATGTCAAATTTGGGTCTTCCATGACTAATATTGGAGGATTAGCTACTAAAAATACTACATTGTAGCTAGACAAAAAGTTCCTAGCTATAAATTAGATACTTGTAAATTGCCAGGTTAACAATAACTATCATTTAATGATTATTAAAACATAACATTATATGAATTGTTAAACTTTAGGCTTGATAAACTAATCAGTACGACAATATGTATATACGAAATTTTATGTGGTTAGTTTTCAATTTTAATGTAATATAATAAAATAGTTTGTCATAAAAAACTATTTCTAATATTTCATCTGAATATTTCTATTTTTCGTACCTAAAAATACTCTTCATATCAATTGTTGTTATGATGGTTACGTATTATTGTTAGGAATAGGATGTATCTAATTTTATGTAAATCTATCTGTGAATTGAGTTCCCAACACTGCCGTACTAAGCGCAAAAGCGGTATCTCAGTGATAACTACTTTCAAGATAATGGAAGTTATATACTCGTACTTGTTACCTTATAGATAGTATTTTTAGTTACTAACTGCAATTCTTATATAATATTAGGTATATTTTCTAGCTCAATAGTTAAAATATGAAAAACTAGCTGCTGCATCAGCCCGTTGCATTATAGAAGTTTTTGGCAAATCTCGTGGGATCACCAAATTTTTCCGGGATAAAAAGTAGCCTATGTGCTATTCCAGGTTATCATCTACCTGTATGCCAAATTTCATTCAAATCCGTTTGGTAGTTTTTGCTTGATTGAGTAACAAACATCCATCCAAACATCTATCCAAACATCCATCCAAACATCCAAACTTTCACATTTATAATATTAATATAGATATAGATGTACGTAGATATTAAATCATGCTAATATCCTTAGTAATTTAAGGTAAGAGTGAGATAGAAAAAACTTTCTTTTTTACTTTAAAAATAAAATACCGCTATAAGTTTTAGTTCATTAGATGCATAACTTTCTAAGCTATTATATGGCATAAAAATCAAAGTTACAAATTTTTTTGAGATACCACTTTTGCACTTAACACGGCAGAATAATGAAACATCATATTAATCATCATGTGGTATAGTATAAAATAGGTGGTAATAATATATGGTATAGTATTATTATCTTTGACTCAACTTGGACTCCAGTTTAAAATATTCACTAAATAGACATTGAAGGGTAAATACACGGATTACAAAATACCATAATAAATAAATAAATTCATGGGACAAATTACACTTATTGATCTAACCACAAATTAACCAAATTATTTGCTTGTGTTATGGGTGTTAGTCAAATTCAAATTCAAAATATTTTTATTTCGTAGGTAAAAATTACACTTGAAATAGGTACGTCATTAGTTTGTTATACTCACATACATTCTGTTATACATATAATATTTCTAATAAAAAATCATTTAATTTTTGTGGTACACAAAGATTAGATTTTACATTAGAAATAACAAAAATCAATAAGTTGAGTGATGGACTTCCTATGGTACAGTTATGACTTTACTTGTTACAGATAAACAACTTGAGGCTTCCACGAGAAGGAGAACGACTAAAAGGTTTCGGAAATGTTGATTTTGAAGACAGAGAAAGTCTTGTCAGTGCTATGAATATGCCTGACTTGGTAAGTGTTATTTTAAGTGATTATATCTACCTTTTTATCTGATCATAAAATCAAAAGCAGGTTATGAATTCAAAGAGTATTTATGTGTAGAACTTTTATTTTTCTTAGTTCTAGAATTAATATAGTTAGAAATGCTGGTTAAAAATGGATTATAGGCTATGTGATTTGTACTCCACATTAAATGATGCTATAGAGGACATAGCCATTAATTAAAAAAATTAAGCAGTACCTCGAAAAATATCAAATGAAATTGCTTAACTCATAGGTTCTCTCATTGATTTTTATGTAGCCTAGTATAAGTTTTTAGGCTTAGTGTTTAAAATTAAAAGATATAAAATATAATTGTCTAGTTGTTAGCTTATTTGATTCAGAACTTGAGGTCCAAGGTTCGGTCCTCGTGTCAGGCGAGTATATTGAGGTATATTCAATGATATCCTCGAAAATCGATATTTTTAGTAGCTGCTGTGATACATACAAACTGATAAAGTGGTGAATTATGTTTTTCCCTGTGTTGGTCTGGGTTCCTATGAAGAATAGACAACTTCCATTCTGCAGGGCAGGTTGTAAAAGGCGACTGATTGGCTATATGTGCAACTACCATTGTGATTACTAGGTGGTAGAGACCCGCAACGTCTCGCTCACGTATTCGGTACCACGGCCTTACCTATTCCTGCTGCAATAGCATCAGTGCTTGTAATTGTCATGTTCCAGTTTAGAGGGTAAGCTAGGCGCTAGGCTTATGCATGGGGGGGGGGGGGGGGGGGCATTGCCATCTCGCCACACGAATAGCAACGCACCACTAACATTTTTGGTATCTACAGATGCTCTGCTTGATTGCTATATTATGATATTACAAAAAAAAACTTAGACTTATTGATGCCAAGCTCACACTACTCACCTTACAAGGGTGACAACTGACATAATACTATAACACTTAATTACATCACTCCACTGTGTCATCAGATTTTTTGTGCTCAAATAATTTTTACAAACACATAATTTTTCCACTGTAAAATGTAGCCTATGTGTTAAACTGCAAGTCTGGTTCAGTGTTTGGTACAGTGCCTTACATTTTCCCACAGCAATAGCCAATAAGGGTGGTAAATGTTACTGTCATATACCAGTTTAGAGGGTAACACAGCCTGTAAATTTAGTGTAGTTTAAAATTTACTCCACACGAATAACTCAAAATCAAAAAAAATCTTATTCAACTAAACTTTTACAGGCACTTTTGTTGAGTCAACATTAATCATTGCGTCAATAGTAATGCACCATTAGCATCTGTTGGTTGTTGTGTTGGAAGTTGGTGTGGAAAGAGTTAACCTGGTTACTTCTTTACACAAGGAGAGCTATTTGCTTGTTTGCTGTCAGAAAATAGATTAATTTATAAGCCAAATTTCATGAAATACAGGTTTTAGGTCATTAACTCACAAACATTCATGTAACTGTTTTTTTATTTTAAAGATTGTTCAATTGGGTTGATTTATAGACTATGCTTGAATTAATGTTGTTAACAGGACATATTAGATTTCGGTGCACTGTTTTAGGAGTCCTTAGACATTTAATTTAGAGTTATATCTAGAATGTTAACATAATTTTCAAATAAAAAATTGTATTTAGACTGTAGGTGGTAGAAGAATAAGAATTGAAGTATCCACACAAGACGACAGACGTATGGGGCGAAATAATAGATCAGATAGAGACAGGTAAGATATTTTTATATAACTTTGAAGAATATAATATTTTTCTTTTTGCTTGGCAGTTTGTAAAAGGTGAAATGGTTGCCAAATATTTCAGTACTGTGACTACAAGGTGGAAGATTTGAGTATTTTTCGGGCCCCCTTTCAATTGGGCATCTGCCATTCTGTCAGAAAATATGTAAAGGGTGAACAATTGGTTGTATTAATTACTACAATAATAATTACTAAGTGATAGAGTTCTGCAACGATAAACTAGCGTGTGATGTGTCGCGCGCTATAAAAGAGGTTTGATCAATGAGAACTATTTATATTTTATTTATTCAACATTCAGCATCAAATAAAAAATATATTTTTACCATTAATTGAAATATGCATTCTTATTGGTCAAACCTCTCTTATTCCGTGTGAAATATCACATGCTATTTATCCTAAGCAGGTTGGTATTACTGCCTTAACTATTTCTGCTTATTAATTAAATTAAGTAAATATTAATTGAGATTCAATGATATTTTGTTGGAAAATGATATTAATCGCTCAACCCGCAAGAAAGATCACATTAAGAAATAATTACTAGATAAAGCGCGTTTGCACGTCTTTAACAGTCATGACGTCACGTCGGCGCGATGTATATTTTTTATACATCGCGCCGACGTGACGTCATGAACAACACAAATTCTTTATACTAAAATAGTCCGTATTATTATTTTTGAAGATTCAAAATCAAATGCGTCCGTGGCTCGATCGGACCTATTGATTGTCAACCAAATTTCACAAAATATCGGTGCGGCTCGATCGGGCCTCCCTGGTGCTTCAACGGTTAAACAGCAATGGTTTCTTGTAGTTGAAACTTACGTTTCCTCAACAGAAAAAAAAAACTCGCCCATCTGAAATCCCCTGCGCTTGATATCGCCCATCAAACAGCAATTATCTCTTCATCAAGACAGCCATTTGCTTGTTTGTTAGGCTGTGATATAAAAAATGCTAATTAAATGGGATTTAATGATATTTTGTTGAAAAATGATATTAAATAACAATGGTTTCTTGAATGGCCCCCTAAAGTCCACTGCTTGACATTGTTCTTCATCATACTGAACCATATGTTCGTCCAAAATTATTGGCTGAAGCACCCTAATATTATTCCCTCCAAATGACCAGAATTCAACTCGAATGGTACAGCTTGTTAACAATCCTGCTCGTATCCATGGTCACACAAGAGGATTATGACTCAGAGAGGTGGTATTTCTATTAATAGTAATTAATATTCTAAGGACTTCATTAAATAAGTGTTGAAGATTTGTAGTGACTCTACAGCTTCTAGATGCTTAGCACCGGCCACTTGATTGTTTTGTACTAATATACGAAAAGTGAAACTTTGGACCAAGCATACCTAGCATGATTTTTGCATAGTATTGATGTTGGCATTTTTAAGAAGATTTTCAACTGTTTTTAAAAGTCTGTAACATATTGGCAACAAAATGTTGTGTGGCAAATGTCTATTGGGTGAAGTGATTATTTTCTAGTAAATGGCTTACTCGCTCTTATTCTCATATGTTATAAAAAATGGGGCAGTGCGAGCAACAATTTGTAATTCGTAAATTAATTTGATAAGTCGGTTTTCAGGGAATATGATCCAGAGCGTACAATGGGTGATTGGAGGTCTGGTCCCCGAGCTGTACCAGAGCCCACAGGACGCTCGAGACCTATGGAGCGGGATCGCGATCGCGACCGTGATCGCGAAAGAGAGCGGGAATGTAAGTAGCCTTAGAGGAAAAAAATCCTGGCATTTGATCCATTAACTGAAGTGTCAAATATTGATTTCTTTGAATAAAATTGTGTATTATTTTACAATTATTATATTCATTTAAAATAACAGGTTTTACTTATTAAAACATTACCTGGGCTTTTATATAAACATAAATAGACATATTTTATTCTTTGACTATGTTCTAGAGCAGTCTAATTTAAAGTTCATGACGTAATAAACAATACTGTTATACAAATTGATATCGAGTATATACTGCAATTTGGTATGTTAAGTACTTTTAACATTTTTTTATTTAAACACAGTTATTATAAAAAATGCAACAAAAATATGCAGCAGGTTTGCATTTATACATATTTAAATGATGTAAAGAGAGCCAAATAATAATCTATCTCCTTGCTATGTACAAGAAAAATAAAAATGATGTTAAGAGAGCCCAATAATAATCTATCTCCTTGCTATGTACAAGAAAAATAAAAATGATGTTAAGAGAGCCCAATAATAATCTATCTCCTTGCTATGTACAAGAAAAATAAAAATGATGTTAAGAGAGCCCAATAATAATCTATCTCCTTGCTATGTACAAGAAAAATAAAAATGATGTTAAGAGAGCCCAATAATAATCTATCATCTCCTTGCTATGTACAAGAAAAATAAAAATGATGTTAAGAGAGCCCAATAATAATCTATCTCCTTGCTATGTACAAGAAAAATAAAAATGATGTTAAGAGAGCCCAATAATAATCTATCTCCTTGCTATGTACAAGAAAAATAAAAATGATGTTAAGAGAGCCCAATAATAATCTATCATCTCCTTGCTATGTACAAGAAAAATAAAAATGATGTTAAGAGAGCCCAATAATGATCTATCATCTTGCTATGTACAAGAAAAATAAAAATGATGTTAAGAGAGCCCAATAATGATCTATCATCTTGCTATGTACAAGAAAAATAAAAATGATGTTAAGAGAGCCCAATAATGATCTATCATCTTGCTATGTACAAGAAAAATAAAAATGATGTTAAGAGAGCCCAATAATGATCTATCATCTTGCTATGTACAAGAAAAATAAAAATGATGTTAAGAGAGCCCAATAATGATCTATCATCTTGCTATGTACAAGAAAAATAAAAATGATGTTAAGAGAGCCCAATAATGATCTATCATCTTGCTATGTACAAGAAAAATAAAAATGATGTTAAGAGAGCCCAATAATGATCTATCATCTTGCTATGTACAAGAAAAATAAAAATGATGTTAAGAGAGCCCAATAATGATCTATCATCTTGCTATGTACAAGAAAAATAAAAATGATGTTAAGAGAGCCCAATAATGATCTATCATCTTGCTATGTACAAGAAAAATAAAAATGATGTTAAGAGAGCCCAATAATGATCTATCATCTTGCTATGTACAAGAAAAATAAAAATGATGTTAAGAGAGCCCAATAATGATCTATCATCTTGCTATGTACAAGAAAAATAAAAATGATGTTAAGAGAGCCCAATAATGATCTATCATCTTGCTATGTACAAGAAAAATAAAAATGATGTTAAGAGAGCCCAATAATGATCTATCATCTTGCTATGTACAAGAAAAATAAAAATGAGGTTAAGAGAGCCCAATAATAATAATCTATCTCCTTGCTATGTACAAGAAAAAGAAATTTAAAGATGTTTACGTATTGTTTGACTATTAATGTACTTTTCTGTATCTGACATAGTGACTTCTATTCTACTTACTTTCTACTAAGTTTCTTAATTCAGACATAAAAGATCACTATTTATTACCAAAACTATTCATATTTTAATCATTTTACATGGAATAGTGATATAATACAAGAGTTTAAATAAAGAAATCAATTCAATACTGTTTCAGCAAGAGACAATGCTAAAAAATATAAAATATGCATAGGTACTCTAATATCTGCCTAGTAATAATATTTGATATAGTTTGCAATGATGAATACACGATTGTTGTTTGAGTAAGCTGTAATGTCACATTTGGGACTCACAAACAGAGTACAGGGATTATTGATTCGCACTACATAACTTTTTTAATTTACATTTCTGATTATAATTTGAAATGTTATATCTCATGAGTTTTTTTCAACATGAATGTTATATAGAATTAATAATCATTGTTACTCATTTATGTCTCGGGAAGGTCTGAGTAAAGGTCGCAGTGCGATTTGGTCACATTTTTCACCCTCTAGACGGGGGCGTTGCTTAAAGCGACGATGGAGACACCAGAAACACTGACTTTAGAGCTAACCGAGGACTCTGGCTTACATAGAGGAGGTGTTGTTCTAAAATCATTGGAAGTATCTCCATGATCTGCAATTTTAGCACGATCTGTGACACGGATTTGCCGTAACTCAATTCAGACTAGTCTTTGGCTTACTCTTACGCAATCGTTTACTGAGCGACTATTTTATATTACTTGTGATTGCATGAATTCTTTTAAATTTGTCTATCTTAAGTTGTTAATTGTTGACAATCATGATATTAATCTTCTGGAGTAAAGATGTGCACACACACACACACACACAATGTAAATGAATGTTAGAATTTTTGTTTTGATTATTAATTACTTTAAATAAATTTAGCATTTTTATATTACAGCAACAAACAAACAATGCCTCAGAAATGAATTGTTAATAAACATCGAAGATGTTAATGGTGCATTGCTATTTGCATGTTGAGTTGGTAATGCCATGTGTGGTTTTCTAATGTATTATTTGCCAAATCGCCTCTGTGGTCTAGTGGCCTGGTGTCGGTGTTGACCACGTGAGATCCTGGGTTCGACTCCCAGGTCAGACAATTCAAAAATGTATTTTTATTGTTGAAAATAATGTTGCCTGGGATTGGACAAGTGCCTTTTTTGTATCATAAGATAGCAAACAAGCAGATGGATCTCCTGATGGAAAGAGTCAACAATCGCCTATAGACATCAAAGATGTTAATGGTGCGTTGCTATCTTGTGGTGAGATCTAATGCCACATACTAGCCACGATGTTAGCCACGGGTGACTCGCATAACCAATCGGTCGCCTTTTACGACCTGCCTGGCAGAACGCCAGTTGGTCTATTTTTCAAAGTAGCCCGGAACAAGCACGGGGATAATGGCCTGGTTGGCGATAGGCTTACCCTCTATTGTTGGCACTTCATATGGCTCTTTGTATTCGCTATTGGCGGTTTGTTGAATTTGGCAAAATATATGATGACATTCAGTCAAATTTGCTAATACAGGCAAATACACACGGCAGTCACATATCAAACACAATCCACACATGGCAGTCACATAGCAGTCACATAGCAAACACAAACATTTCCCAGTATCAACACTGGATGTTTCAACTTGCAGTGTGTTTGTATTATTTAAATTTATGTTACTATTATACCTATGCTATGCGTAAGAAAATATAAAGTCTACTATTATGAGATTAATTCTGGAGGTCCCATATACACAAATTAATTTGGTACAATTCTAGAAATTTTAGCACTGTTTCATTGTCCCAATTCATTTTCAATATATTGTTCCAGTTCACGTTAACAACACAGATACAAACCTTGTATGTCTGTTATACAGGTCCAGTGTGTGCGCTTCTGAATGGCCATTGTGTGGACGGTTTGTTTGCGTATTTGCCTGTTTGACTCCTTTGATGTGCTGCAAGAAATCAACAAGTGCATGGTAAAGCATATTTGGTATTGGCCTTATTTGTCAAACACTTGGGCAAATAAACTCCACACATGGTAATCGTTAGTCAAACACTCCAAATACGCAAATACAAAGGAATGTGAAGTGCCACCATATGACATTGTGGGAATATTCGGTTATTTGTGGGTGCACTGGTTGGCTCTGCCTATCTCTTCGGAGATAGACTTGAAGATTCTTTTTTTTTATATCTAATATTGAAATATTTGTAAATGTCAACTAGAGATGCGCAAAATTAAAAGAATCATGTATTTATAAAATGGAATGTATATTGTCAAAAAGTGTTATAGTGTGTGTGTGTTGTGTATGATGTGTTGTTGTGTCCAGCGAGCGCGGACACCCGGCCGGGCGGGTGGCGCGACGGCGAGCGCGCCGAGCCGCCGCGCGCGCCATACGGCGGCCGGGACTCCTACGGCCGGGACAGGTAATGCTACTAAAGTTATTTGGATAAATACAAGCATTTTGAAATACCATATTTTTATGAATAGAATAATTTCAACATTTTTAAATAACATTGACTTATCTATCGAATTTTCCTTTCAAGTCAAAAAGAGTCTTCATTATTTACTGTATACAATATTTATATGATGCTGTAAGATACTGTAACAGTATTATAAAGTATGTTTTATTCTAGAAGAAGAGCTAAGATTCAGAAGCCCACCAATAGAATGTTCAGTAATAAACAACTTTTAGGTATATGTTATTTATAACCTATTATGCCAGTGAAGCCTGGTGATTTCTAGATGCCTAGAGAATTTTTAATCATAGAACCATAAATAAAAATTTTGTTAAGATGATGAATTTTTTTTTACAAAAATATTGTTGGATTATTAAGTAATATTAGTGCGCATATACCACAACCTCAATTTTTATAATTTTGATTGTGCATATATTATCTGATTGCGCTAAATTAAAATATGGGTTAACTAGACAACATATTGAGTTCTTTCTATTCAGTATGTTCGATTTATACCTACAACAAACTTGTGATATACCTTTAACTAAAACCACACTTTGCCTAAATAAAGATATTGTAATGGTGGACAGGGTAAAGATAATTTCAGCTTGTGTTATTCACAATTAAAGGAATATAGCAGTTATCACCTGCATTTTAATTCTCTAATTACATCATTTACAAGTTGCTTTCTTATAAAAATAGTAAACAAGATTAATACAAAATCAAATTTACAAAATCATTACATACTACACACGCTACACTTTCGTTTATTCAGTGTTTTTTTATATTTTTTCTTTCATAAAAAGATGTATGTTCTGACTAGTTTCGGACCTTTGAGGTCCTTCATCAGCGTGAAGCGACCGCGCAAACGTCCAACTTGATGAAGGATCTCATATAAGTTGGGGACTAGTTTGAACCTATACCCATTAAGCACTTTAATTATTTAGTTAATTGTCTGTTAAAACTGTATCACGAAAGTTTTAAGAAATTTAAATTTGTTAAAAGTTTATTTCTTTGTCCATTTATTTTAAATAACCAGGCCACCTTAATATTACATATTATAACAATAACAATTTGTAACATTATCTATATACATATAATAAAATCTTAGGAAAGTTAATGTATGTCCAGGGTAAACACAAAAAGTACTGTATGGATTTACTTTAAATTTTGCATGAATACTTACAGGTCGGGTCAATATATAGGCTACATATTATCATGCTATCGCGTACGGGGGAGGAGCTGTGCGGGGTAAATGAAGTCCGCGCGAACGAAGTTGCGGGCAACAGCTAGTGGTGTAATAAATACAATTTTGACAAACATCATAAATTTTCTAGGCTGGTAGCAAATTGAAAAATATTTAATTCATAACAAATTTTAACATATAGATAAAATTATGGCCAAAATCTTTACTCTGCAAACATTATCTAAAAAAAACTATGCATAAATTAAATTTCATGATAAAGGTGAAGGTAACCTGCATCAGTTTTTAATGCTTATGGTAAAATAAACTGTTACAGGGAACAACGAGGTTATGGCGGTCGGGATGGCTTCCGAACTGCTGAAAGAGATGGATTTAGGTAATCAATTTTAAACATTTAATAATGGTGTATTATTTTTTTAAATTATTTTATTAATTTTATTCATTTATCTTTCAGTCGTGATAGTAGAGGTTTTGGTGGGAGAGGATTTGGAGACAGGGATCGTGATCCACCTAGAGAAGGTAATAATTACTATTACAAAGAAATTTTCATGTCCCCTGAAAGAAAAACTGCAACTTATCATATTTTTTGTGGGGGAAACTATTAGATGATTTCATTTTGCAAGAGAAATATTTAGATCTGAGATTTCCAAACTTGTAAGTTTACAGAACACTAAATTTGTGTAGTTTTATAGAGCGCACCATCAAATGATTCATAGAGACATCACGGTTTAGATAAAAACAAAAAGTAAGGATAATTCTCACCAACTACTCAATAGAAATGATTCTTTTTACACGTCATATTTTTAAAAATTTGTGGTCTGTAACTGTGCAATTATTAACAGCCAAAAATACTGTAAGTAATTTTGCGGGGAAGTATTCCATGGAAATCAATTTAGGAATCACTGACTTAAATCACAAATACTTGACTTCTGTTTGTCTCCAGTATCCTGTGCTTAAATGATCAAATTTGTCAGGAAATTAATGACTTAGAATATAATTTAAAATTATGTTGGAGAAATAATTATTTACCTACGTTAATAAATTGTTGGAAAAATAATTACTTATGTACTAACATAAATTATAAATCATACAAATTGCTGGGGAATTAAAACCTTGTGTATATGACCTTATCTTACTGCAGGAATTGTTATATACAATTAAAATATACAAATGCGTTATTAAAAATACTGAATGTATTTTGATGAAATTGAATTAAATATAGCTTATACATTGTAATAATATTTGCATTACATACAAACACATATGTGTTTAGATTTACGCGAAAGAAGTTGCGTTCTGTCTCTAGTGTGTTTACTTTTTAAACTTGTTTGTATCAGTCAAGAATAGTTTTTTTCAACCTATTCTTGCATTCAACAGATTGTAAGAAAAGGTTTAAACTATTCTCTTTATTAAACACTAGCTGTGCCCGCGACTTCGTTCGCGTGGAAAAAATTCTAAAATAAAAACCCGTATAGTTCACGTTCCCGTGGGATTTCCGGGATAAGAACTATCCTATGTCCTTTCTTGGGTCTCAAACTATATTTGTACCAAATTTTATCCAAATCAGTTCAGTGGTTTGGCCGTGAAAGCGTAACAGACAGACAGACAGACAGAGTTACTTTCGCATTTATAATATTAGTATGGATAAGCTTCTTTTTCATCAAAAGGCAGGCAGTTTATTGACTGTGGCCTTTATCCATACTAATATTATAAATGTGAAAGTAACTCTCTCTGTCTGTCTGTCTGTCTGTTTGTTACGCTTTCACGGTCAAACCACTGAACCGATTTGGATAAAATTTGGTACAAATATAGTTTGAGACCCAAGAAAGGACATAGGATAGTTCTTAACCCCGAAATCCCACGGGAACGGGAACTATGCGGGTTTTTATTTTAGTATTTTTTCCACGCGAACAAAGTCGCGGGTACAGCTAGTGTATTATATTTCTTTCAAATCAATCATAAAGTATAGAATAGTTAGTTATGTTTGGGTGATTATCTAGTATCCAGTTATTTGTCAAGTTATTTATTTAATCTTTTATTATGTTTTCATTGAATGGTTAATATCTTCCTGAACTGTTCTGATTTTAAGACCATGATGTACTTATTGGTTTGTTATGAACCAGAGAGCCTTTGTGAATATCCTGAGTATTTTGGACTGGAATCTCTCGAGTAATTCTATATGGGAGTTGAAGGTTGTGTCCCAGAGCTGTATTCCATAAGTCTAGATTGGTTTCAGAATACATTTATACAGCAGTATTTTGGGAAAGTAGCAACTGTGATTTTTTTGCCAAGCAAATAAAACATACTAGTTAATCAACTGACTTCCTCGTGTTGGTCAATGCCCCATTTGAAGAATAGATCAATTGCCCTTTTGCCACTAAGCATGTGATATTAAGACCCGGCGCAAGGATAGCAATGCATCATTAACATCTTTGGCGTCCGTAGGCGATGTTTTCTCTTTTCATCAGCAAAACAACTAAATATGTTACCTTTCGAATTTGTTAGAAGCCAAACCTCGAGAACGTCCCAAGCTGAATCTCTTGCCGCGCACGATCCCGCGCGAGGTGGAGACCCCAACCAAGCCAGCGGATGGTGCACCAATCGACGATAAGCCAGTGGACAAACCCAAACCCGTTTCTGCAGAGAAAGTGTTCGGGGCTGCCAAACCTGTGGACACTGCCGCTAAGTGAGCATTGTATTATCTTAGATTTTACACTTTCGACTGTTGGCACTTGGTGAAATTCCATTTAAAACTATGTGATAATGCACTTGTACCAAATATATAGACAAATAATTATAAAGTAATTAACCGGTTTCGCTTTTTAAAGCATCTCTTCACGTAATATTCTTTACAGAGTAAAGAATAGTGTAAAATGTGAAGATGCCGAATGTCGATTAATTTATAATTATTTGTAGTGAAATTAAAATACAAGTGCATCATAACATAGTTTTAACTAATCACTTAAATATTGACTTATTGTACATTTAATCTGCTTTTAATTTTAACAAAGTACATATTATACGTTATAATAGTATATTTATTGCAAAGGCCAATCAAATAGAGGACATCTACTAACAATAAACTATCTATCTGTCAAATTTCGATTTTGTAGCACAAAGAATGAATGACTGGACTGTCATACCAACTTGCGCGAGCCCTTAGACCCACTTTATTCAGCCCTGTCGCAAAATTCATTCTTAGCGGATGTCTACTATCTATAAACTACCTCTACCAAATTTCTAGTGACATAAAATAGTACAGTCGCCTCTGTGGTCTAGTGGTCCCGGGTTCGATTCGGGGGTCGGGCACATTAAAAAAAAGTGTTTTTTCAGTGTTATGAGAAACACAAAGTTGCCCGGGATTGGAAAGTGTCTGGTTGGCGATAGGCTTGCCACCTATCGCATTTGTGGCACCCAGTATCTTTGGCTAATCACGGGTGCACTTGTTGTACCTCTGCCTACCACTTGGGGGATATGGGCGTGAAGATATTATTTTTTATAAAATAGTACATTATTGCAAAGGCCGCGAAATAGGCAATTGCAGATTGAGTACGAGTTTGAAAACCGAACCGTAGGCCAGGGCTTCAATGATACAATACAGGCAACTTCAATTTTCATTCAGGTATATATAATGCTATTCTCAAAAAAAAAATGTAATGAAATAAAAAATACTTTTTGTGTAATAAATTTAATTTACCTATTTTTGTTTTTACTCCACTGAAAGCAGATTTTTTATTGTTAATTTGGCTGCAGTGGACTGCAGTCAATATCCATTTCTAATTACGTTTATTATTAAAAATTAGAGTATTGAGACGAGCAAGGAGTTCCCTTGCTTTACTGCAATGTTTGAGACAAACATTTATTAAAAAAATAAGCTCACTTGTACAAGAGTTTGTACCACTAGATAATCTGCACAAGCATGCATTAAATTAGAACGCTGATTTAATTTATTTCTGTATATTAGAACACTGATGTAATTTATTTCTGTAGTATATTAGAATGCTGATATAATTTGTTTCTGTAGTATATTAGAATGCTGATATATTTTATTTCTGTAGTATATTAGAATGCTGATGTAATTTATTTCTGTAGTATATTAGAATGCTGATTTAATTTATTTCTGTAGTATATTAGAATGCTGATATAATTTATTTCTGTAGTATATTAGAATGCTGATGTAATTTATTTCTGTAGTATATTAGAAGGCTGATGTAATTTATTTCTGTAGTAGGATTGTAAAAAAATTGGAAAAAATTTAAATGCGCTAAAATAATCACATCTGTATTACTATAATATGGCTTGTTTGAATTAACTGCATAGCGCTACACCAACTGGGGTTAACTTGACACCAACTCTTACTCTGTGTATGGTTTGGTCGCTCTATACCCACATGTTTTCTCCATGTTGATCCAGGCCCCTTTCGTAGAATATATCAACTGTCTTTCTGCCATACAATGCGAAATAATAGGCAAATGATTGGCCTCACATATCACAACCATTATGACTATTTGGTTTATAGTTCTGTAAAATCATGCTCGGTTTTGGTACCCACCGCCTTACCTGAATAGTAAAGTGCCTTGACCTAACGTGTGGCAGTGGCAATTTGTTGTTTGTAAACAATGAATTTTAATATCTCATCATTTGACATCTCGGTTCATTTATGCCAAAATTTAAGTACCTATGTTTTACATATTCGGTATCGGAATCGAGCAATGAACACCTTCCTTCAGTATGTATAATTTTTTAACAGTCAACCAGTTTGTGTATCAATGAATGATGCTTTGCAGGGAACGTGAGATTGAAGAACGCTTACGAAAACAACAAGAAGAAGAAAGCAGGAAAGCGAGTGAAGAAAAAGAGCGCTGGGGTCGGAAGGTAAACCTCTCTCTCTTCTTTCAACTCTTTTTGGTCAACATTCCCATAATTAATCAGTATATCTAAACTAATATTATAAGAAGAAAGATTTGTTTTTTTTTGTTTGTTACAATTTCACTGGAAAATTATTAGACTGATTTTAAAATTTATTCACCTTTAAAAAGCTACTTTAAATTAGTCTTAAGCGACATAGGTTTTTTTTATCCGAGTGAGCAAAGGGAAGTAATGATTTTTGATCATGTGAATGAAGGTGCGAGTAACTCCTAGTAATATACACATATACTTCTCATATTTCTTTTGCTTCTTCTTAGTGTGCGTTTTCGATCTGATCTAAGATTAATGGTAAAATGATTGATCAAGCAAAAGCAGTGATGTACAAAATACCCTGTGAAAAGTATTTGATATACAAAATTCAAAGTACTTTTAAATTAAGTATATCAGATACGAAATACAAAATACAGAGAAAGGTATTTGAAATACTAGATATAAAATAAGTATTTTATAAATACTATTAAATACAAATACTTTTGTAAGAAAACAACATTTGAATTTAAGGTTTTTTATTATAGATCAGCAGACCCATTATTGTAATTTTAAGTAAAACCAGCTCTTCAAACATCTTATCTGTCATTTTCCTTCGATGTGGCCTCATGATTAAAACCCCAAACGAAAAGTCTCTCCACAGGGGCAGAGCTCGGCAAACAGAGCACAGACTATAAATCAATAATAATAGCCGATGTCAGAGAAAGAGTCGCCATCTACCAATTTTTTCTCACATTAATAACGTCACGTTCAATTCTACGCATTTATTTTAAAAAATGACACCAAATAGTATATTTTTTATCAGAAAAAGTATTTTATCAGAAAAATTATTTATTAAATACTACAATACTACATAAAAGTATTTAAATATAAGATACAAAATCCTCTCTAAAAAAGTATTTTAGATACAAGATGAAAGTATATATTTTGTATATTGTATCTGTATTTCAAATACTTGTATCTTAGATAAGTCACATGCCTGAGCAAAAGTACATATTACAAGGGATTATTTATATGAAAAAATATGTATTAAGCGTGTTGTACACTCGCGAATATAGAGGGTTTCGCGACTTCGCGTTTCGAAATGTTCGCCGGTCGATGTCGGTATTTTGTCCCGCAATAAAGGATTAGCGATTGGTGCGTGCAAGCGCGTCTACATTCGCTTTGTTTTCGCGGTAGCATGCGATACGTTGTGACTGTCTGTCTGTTCTATCAACAATCATCCTTTTTTTAAATTTTTTCGAGTTTTATTTTGAACTAGCTTAGCCTGCGATTTCATCCGCGTGGAAAAAATCTAAAATGAAACTCTCGGGGTTTTACTCTAATAGTTTCCGTTCTCGTGGGATTTCCGGGATAAAAACTATCCTATGTCCTTTCTCGGGTCTCAAACTATCTTTGTACTAAATTTCATTGAAATTTGTTCAGTAGTTTAGTAGTGAAAAAGAGACAAAGTTACATTCGCATTTATATTAGTATGGATATGCATATAATTTGAGCATGGTGGGGCTGCGTAGATTCATGGCAGCAGCGACTTTGACGTTCATTACTTTCAAAGGCGCGAACGTTATTGCAAACGAATCTGTGAACCTTACGAGCGTATAAGGTATATTTTTCGCGTAGAGTTTACGTGTTAATCGTGGTTGCGAACTTTGCGATTCGTGAGCGAGTATACAGCCCACTTTGTATAATATTTTGCTTTCTATCAATAATAAATTCTTTTTTTTAATGAAATTGTCTAGTATGCAAAATCTCGCATTTTTTGTTGTTTTCATGTATAACATCCACCAAGCTGATCAGACAATGTAGAACAGTACCACCACCTAATAATCACGCTGGTGACATGTTAAACCAATCTTTCGCCATAAGTTCACTTCAAAAGTATTGATATTTTTAGTGCAATTAAGACCCCAACAAAATGTCTAATCTTTCTATAGGTGAGCAAGAAAAGTTTCATAATATGTGAGTGGTTACGCAAAAAGGGACCTGAAGGGATTGGAAACGGTTTTTTTTTTTTGATAAATTCTGATTCTATGGTCCTTCATCTTTGTTTTGTTCTAATCAAAATAATTTTAGGTGCCGTAGTTTTTTTTAAATGATTTTTTATGTAAGCCGAGGCAGTTTTGAAAATATTACACCTTATACACAGCGCACACTAGTTTCTTTTTCTAGCGCGCACATAAAGACAAGTAAAAGACGAATAAATAAGTCACCAATAATACAGCTATCGCAAACACGTGCTATTTCTCACTGACGAAGTCGCTCACTAACGACACTAACATAAAACACCCCGCGCCTCTCTCATTTCGACTCAACATTTTAAACGTGATTTACTCGAAATCAATTATTTTCCCTTGAGGTCCCTTTTTGCGTAACCACTCACATATATTTTAGTAAATTTTTTAAGATTCTACTTATTGTTATTCATACACTTTCGCCACTTTGAACTAGTGGACACTGGTTCAGTTGGCTAGAGCGTGCCGACTCGATGGAAGTTTGCGGGTTCAAATCCTATCGTGTCGAAATGGGGTGAGTGCTAAAACACATGATTAGAAACACGAAAGTATTGATCATTATTATAAATGTGAATTTCATTTGTAACAATGAACTCATTTAACTAGTTAGTATGTAAATCTAGCGATCAGTACAATCGACAAAATCGATCACATCGCAAAGATGAATTTCACCACATTGAACTAGTCGACTACCTCAGTTGGTTAGAGCGTCGCGAATTGAGAGATGGTCGCAGGTTAAAAATCCTAGGGTGTCGAAATTTTCCTTTGTTGTTTTTAAAGATTTTCACATTTATTCCGTACGATATTGAACTAAAGTCTAGTTATCTCTTGGTTTCTAGGGTGATGATTCAAGTGACCGACGCGGTGGAGCAAGAAAAGGTAAGATTACTTTTTTACAACATGCAAATGATATTATTGACAGTCTAAAGAAACTTCAGTATAGCAGTAACTAATAGCCCCCCTGTTTCAATGCAACTATTTGTTAACTCCATTGGAATAATGCATTTATCGGGCATACAAAGTAGTATATATGTGTTAAATCTGACCAAAGATTACTTAAATTATTTTACTTTAATTTGTTTATTTGTGTTTAAAAATTACATCAAGAAGGACTAAAAAATTCAAACTTCCGTATCTATGAGTAGTATTAGTGAATATATTATTAATAGGGTAGCTATAATATGAGTTAAATAAATTTTGCTTTCGTATCTTGACTATGCAACTGATTAATTTATTTTGCGTTAGCATAGTCCCCTGACTATGAAGTAAACATTATTATTAGCCATTTATTAGCCACTTAAGGCCGCGATATTAAATCTGGTTATTTTTCAAAAGAACTTTAAGCCGATAGTTATAATTTTGTTTAATCTGAAATATCTCAAAGGATTTTAATTGTTATACTCCTATAGACTAACAAAAATTAAACTTGGAAGTTTATAGAAAAAAAGTATTGTATAATTTGGTTTCAACTAATTTGTAATAATTTTATCTCTGTGGTCTAGCGGGCCACTTTCGGTGTTCTCTCAGGTTCGATTCCCGGGTCGGGTAATTCAGAAATGTGGTTTTTCATTTTTCTGACTAAAACAATGTTGCCCAGGATTCATAAGTGCCCGGTTAGCGATCTAGGCTTACCACCTATCACATTTGTGGGAGGGACTAAGTATGTGGTCGTCGAGTTGTGGAGACCTGCCCATGGTGAAGTGAAGGGAGTAGGTAACTTTGGCAAATCGGGGAGGTGCACTTGTTGTACCTCTACCTATTTCTTCGAGGATACGCGTGTGAAGATATTGTAATATTTTAAAAATATGCTCCACTAGCTTTTAACTTAAGGTTTTGCTTGGGACAAAATCATTTTTTTCTATATCTCCGGAGCAGTAATTATTCCCCGGAGAAATGGTCTTGATCTTTGCTGTACACCTCACAATTTGTATGCAAAATTTGATTATCAATAATCGAGTAAATAAGACGAAAGCATATCATTACTTATTACAAATATATTCATTTTCGCATTTGTAAATAGTATTAAACCCTGTACCCTTGAATTATATTTTTGTAATAAATTTTATTACAGATGATTGTGGTTTACTCTGACATTTCTGTAACAAATTCTATTACAGATGATCGTGGTTTCCGTAGTTATAATAAAGACAGACGCGATTACTCGAAAGATGATAGAGATCGGCGTGATTACTCGAAAGATGATAGAGACAGACGTGATTACTCAAAAGATGATAGAGACAGACGCGATTATTCAAAAGACGACAGAGATAGACGCGATTCGAGAGACAGGCGTGATTATTCCAGGGATGATAGAGATCAACGCGAATATTCCAGAGATGATCGGGAACGCCGCGATTACTCGAAAGACGGTAGAGATCGTCGTGATTACTCGAAAGATAGAGATAGGCGCGATTACTCTAAAGATGACAGAGATAAGCGTGATAATTCAAGAGACAGAGACTATGCAAGAGATGATCGAGACCGTCGCGACTACAGAGACGATAGAGACCGTCGAGATGATGATGACAGACGCGACCGAGATGATAAAGATCGTAGGGATGATAATCGTGATTATAGAGATGATGATAAGAGGGAGTATAAAGATGAGAAAGAGCCTCGATCGTATTCTGGCGAACGAAATGGAAGAGCCAGTCGGTCTCGAGACCGACGGGACACTGATGATGACCGGCCACTGCCCAAGATGAAGGAACAGGAGAAACCGGTATGTCTTATTATTATAATTTATGAATAGAATTTATAGACCATAGTCCCACGAACAGACCTTTTTTTTATTAATAATAAGCTGAATTATTGTGAACAGCTTTGTTTTGACGAGACAACCATCTTGTGCTTTCCTCGTGCCTATTTGTGGTATTAAGTACTTGTGTATCATATATAGATAGATAGTTATTGTTGGTTTTTTCTAAGAGATAGATATAATTACTTGGTTTTTCACTGTTGTGGAGTTCCTAGGTACTTCAAATCCCAGATTGAGTGAAAATGTAATAAGTGGACTAAAAGAATGCAGATTAACTGAATTAATTTATTTCATAAAAAAGTTAAAAAACAGTTGTTTATCAAGATCTATATTGATGTGGAGTATTCCATTCGCGCCCTTGTTTCTATAGTATATACACTTCTACTAAAATAGAAACAGTTGATGGAAACAGATTATCGTCGTCTATAGATATTTCCTAAACTCAAAATCAAAACTAATGAATCTTATTCATTGTATAAAACTGTTGAAAACTTATTTTTGGATTATCCGATCTAAGTTTCTCAGTTTCTCAAAGACAGGAGAACAATAAAGTACCCCTTGAAGTTCTCTTGGGCTTATGAAATTATCAGAAATTAGAAGTACTTTATTCAATAAAACTTTTTCTAGTTATTTTGACTCATCAACATTTTTTTTAAACTACTGGATCGGAAATGTCGCCACTCTCACTCTCAAACCTTATGAATGTGGCATTTCAATCTGAGACAGATTGATGCATGCATCATTAATAACCTTAGTGTGTATTGATTTTTCTCCTTCGTCTTTACAGACTACATACATCCCCTGTGTATGAACATATTGTACCTTACATGCCTACTTAGAATGTAAAGCGTGTGATATATTGTGCATGGTAAAGGAGGGGTTTGACCAATTAGGGGAACTTATATCTCATTTATTCGACGCGACGCAATAAATAGTAAACTTTGTCATAGACTGGCATTTAACAAGATGTAAATATCTCATTTTGGCCAAAAAACTCGAGGTACGACATATACACTATATTTCCTAAGGAGGCATCCACAAATTACGTGAGGGGAGGTGACGATGTTATTTTACAGGAAAAGAACTTACATTATAAATATAACGTAACTAGCTGCAGCGTGCAGCCCGCTGCAGTATAAAAGTTTTTTGTGAATCCCGCGGGATTACTAAATTTTTTCGGTATAAAAAGTAGCCTATGTGCTATTCCAGGTCACCATCTACCTGTGTGCCAAATTTCATTCAAATCCGTTCAGTAGTTTTTGCGTGATTGAGTAACAAACATCCATCCAAACATCCAAACTTTCGCATTTATAATACTAATATAGAATATAGATTATGCATTTTAATAAATATAAACTTCTTTTGCAGAATTTCGTTGCATCAAACAAGTTTAGCTTCCTAGATGCTGATGACGTATCCGAATAACACCTACAGATATTGAGTGCTTCATATTACAGTGTCCATTTGACAGTGGCTAAAGTGTAAAGTGTAAATTACTGAGTAAAATCTGTAGCGTAGCAAGGCTGAACATAGCGCAGGACGATCCTAAATTGTGTTATGTGATAGAACTTCATTAGTCTTAGTGCAGTGTGATATTTGTGTGTGTTAGGGGTGTTACATGCTCACACTGCTTCGAGACATGCCCCAGTCTTTACTGTGCCTTTCTTATATCACTACAGTGGACGTAATATGGACTAGGTCCACTGATCGTAAGTATCAAATTGTTTTTGTATCTATTGCTTGTATGTGCTTCTATAGGGCCTAGCGTTAGCGATATGATTTTAAAGTTACGATTTTATTGTAATAAGAACATTTAAATTGTGATGAAATATAATGCTATAATTTATAAGGCATTAAAAATTCAAAGTAGTTAGGATACATTTTTGTATACAAACGCAAATTTATTTTAACAAGCAATTAATCTGTGTTTGATATAATTTTTACACGCAAATGTTAAAAACAGATTAATTGCTTGTTAAGATTAATTTGCGTTTTGGAAACTTACCGTTAGTCAAGCTTACATCAATGATCTGGTTTCATGTCGTCTATTGTATAAAAGCATTGCAAATTGTTCATCTATGTAGTATAGTTAGGTTTTCTATTAGATTGACACGTAAAGGCTGGGGCAGTAACCATGTACTGATCGGTGTAAATTTTTCTAGGGGTTTATTACATATAATGTGTGAATGCAATTGAATCGAACGAGAGTGGTCAATCATAATTATTCCTGCAGGTGCTCTACTTGTGAATATTTTGTTTATCAAATATCAATACAAAACGTGCATTGCATTGCCAACAGGGATCCTATTTTCCTTATTTTAGAATATGTCTACTAAATATTTAGTCTATATAGAATAATAGAATGTTAATAGTATTATTTATGTTTACACATCAAAATTTGTGTTGTATCATCGCTGTCTAGACAATAGATGCGGTTACAGCTGTATGCTAATCGGATATTAGTTATTAATATAAAATAGTATGTAATATATTATGGGATGACAGTGGCATAGCTGGATTCAATTGGCATTTAAAGGTTTAATTAATGTTACTGCCATCATCTCACTGATTATCGATTATAAACTTTCATGTATATATTATTATAGTGAAAATATTAAATAATGACTGCTAGCCAATTTACCATTATGATATTTTTGTTGTTGATTCTCACATTTGATATTTCGTATTTTTCTTAGTCAATTCTTTTATATATTGAATTTCGTTTAGTTTTCAGTATGGTGACGAGTAGACTGGCTAAGCCACTGTTAAGTCACAAGTCTCACGTCAATAGCCGGTAAACATTGACAAATATATTTTGTTTGTAAATCTCCTGAATATTGGTTCATATAGTTTAAATGTGAATTATAAATAAATAACTCTTTTTACCACAACACGATTTTTATTTGGCGTTTTTAGTATTTAATTGTTGTGATTATGTTAAAATGCACTCCGCTTTTTACATTATCGTTAGAACAGTCCTGAAGATGCCGCGAAAAGCAAAATGCATTAAGTGGCGATATATAAACTATGTAAATAAAACGTCAATTCAGTCATTATATATCGCCAAACCAGTGCATTTTAATGTAATTAGAAATGGAATTTTTACACAATGCCGACGACAAAAAGCGTAAAATATCTCTCGGCTCATTGTATGATGTTATGCGCGAAAGTAGGCGGGTCTTCAAGTCAGTCAAGATAATGAACACAAAATAAAGCTAGATATATTAGCGCAACATCAAGCTAGCAAAAATTTTGGCAGATTTTGGAAAAAACGAATAAATTGAACCCAACATCGCAAAGCCATCCTGCAAGTGTGGCGGGCCTGTATGAGCCCCACGATATAGCAAACCTCTTTAAGCACCACTTTCAAATTGAGCCACAGGGAGGTAACATGCTCCGATGCTCGAAAATGTAGAAACTAGGGGGAAAGTCAGTGTTAGGTTTTCAGCTACAGAAGTTAACGCAGTTATAAATCAGATGGTACAAGGGACGTCCCCAGATCATGATGGGCTTAGTGTCGAGCATCTGAAGTACGTCGGGGTTCACTTGCCGAGAGTCGTTGCTATGTTTGTCACAGCTACCTACCGGTGTATACTGTGGTGGTACCCATATTAAAAAACAAAACGGGGAATGTGTCCGATGTTACCAACTATAGACAATCTCACTGGTTACGGTCATAGCTAAAGTACTGGATAGTTTGCTTGATAAGCGTCTGGATAGGCACATTAAGCGCCAGGACTCACAATTTGGATTTAGACCAGGACTTTCTACGGAGAGTGCAATCTTTTGCCTCAAGCAGACTGTGCAGTACTATACAGCTAGAAAAACTCCAGTATATGCCTGCTTTTTGGACCTATCAAAGGCCTTTGACTCAATATCATATGAGGTTTTGTGGCATAAACTGAAACAGGAGACGGATGTACCCTGTGAGATAATATCTGTTTTGAAATATTGGTACCACAATCAGCGTAATGTAGTCCGATGGGCAGACGTGCACTCTGATGTGTATGGGGTGAGGCAGGGAGGCTGTTCACCCTTTACATAAACGGGCTACTCAGTGAGCTAAGCAGCACCAATATTAGCTGTCATATCGGGAGGTCTGCGTAAATAACATTAGTTACACTGACGATATGGTGCTGCTGAGCTCATCGATCAGTGCGCTACGCAGGTTGATAGGTATTTGCAAGAAGTACGTGGGAGCCCAGGGTCTCGGATATAACGCGTAAAAGAGTGAGCTCCTAGTTTTCAAAGCAGTTAAAAATAGTATATGCAAATGTGCCGCCATTATATCTTGGAGATACTGCGTTGAATAGAGTAGATCAGTTTAAATGTCTGGGTCACTGGGTTTCAGACGATTTAAGTGATAAATGTTGATATGGAGCGGGAGCGTAGGGCGCTGGCCGTGCGCTGCAACATGCTGGCCCGCAGGTTTGCACGGTGTACTGACAACGTGAAGGTTACTCTTTTTAAGACATATTGCTAATCCTTCTACACCTGTAGCCTGTGAGTTAGGTATACACGGATCACGTATAACGCCTTAAGAGTCCAATAAAACAACGCATTCAGGGTGCTGTTCGGTTTGCCGCGTCACTGCAGTGCTTCCGACATGCTCAGGGAGAGGCGCGTCGATGGATTTCATGCTATTATGCATAAAAGGTGCGCGTCTCTGCTGCAGAGGTTGCGAACCAGTTCAAACGGCATCCTGAACGCGCTGGCGGACCACTGGGACTCTCCAATGCTACACAACTGGATACGGCTACATAGCCTCTAGCAATGACTGATCGTATTCAAAGGCCGATTAATTATTTGTATTTTATTATTATTGTTATTAATAACTAACACTAGATTTAAGAATTATTTTAAATAACTAACATCAAAATGTATATGGACAATTTAAGTCCGAAATAAAAAGTTATTATTATTATTATAAATAATAAAATATATTTAATTAACACCCAAACCCAAAAATACAAACATGATCATTACACAAATGCTTGTCCCTGGAAATCGAACCTG
This sequence comes from Apodemia mormo, assembly GCA_036924255.1. Lineage (NCBI taxonomy): Eukaryota > Metazoa > Arthropoda > Insecta > Lepidoptera > Riodinidae > Apodemia > Apodemia mormo. The sequence goes on from JAUPFN010000011.1 coordinate 10,415,431, forward strand.
AGCCCCGTCGATTGTGCAGTCAGGGTCGATTGTGCAGTCGCTGACCACTCGAGCAACGGGCGGTCATAGCCGTGTAATTATGAATTTTTTTTACAAAATCGTTAATTCTCGAAGTTCTGGATTATTAGATTAGTTAGAAATATGCACAAATAATAAGAATATTTGTGTATATTTCTAACTAGGCTAGTTTCACGCCGCTGTAAAAGGCAATTTTTTCATTCCCTCGTAGTGACTAGAGGCCTAGCGCACTGATTTCCAAGTTTCGCAATTTTCCGATTCGATCGGTCCGACCGATCGAATCGCAGTTAACAGAATTAACTTAGAACCAACTGAACTGAAACCAAAAATTTGATCCAATAATAGTTTTAAAAAATTTTCCCCGTGTTAGTTCTGGGCTCCTTTGAAGAATAGACTAACTGCCGTAACTAAAAGGCGACCGATTGGCTATGTGAGTCACTACCATCGTGGCTACTAGGTGGTAGAGTTCGGCATTGTCTCGCCCGGGTCTGGTACCACCGCCTTACCTATTCCTGCCGTAATAGCGTTAGTGCTTGTCACTGTTCTGGTTTGGAGGGTAAGGTAGCCGGTAAAATTATGCATGTGGCATCAATGCATGTGGAATTAGACCTCGCCACAATATATCAACGCACCATTAACATCTTTGGTGTCTATAGGCGATGGTTGACTCTTTCCACCAGCAGACCCATCTGCTTGGTTGCTATCTTATGATATAAAAAAAAGAAAAAATGCCATTAAAACAATGGTTTTCTTTTTAAATACAAAATATAATAATTAAAAATTAGCTTTCTTTTGCAAAACTGCAAAAGCCGTAAACTGCATCAAAGTCGGTAAATTCGTTCGAGAGTTATCGTTGTACCAATATTTTTTTGGTATTCTACGATATTTTAGTAGGTAGTAAAAAATTACGTCTAATGACGTTTCAAAAATCAAAATTCTATTCTTCATAGGTACTTTTGACTGATTTGAGATTAAAATAACGCAACGGGAAGTTTTAGAGATGGCCTTCAGGGTCATTTTGCTTACAGTTTTTTTCTCATTTTTGATGCTTCGTTTGGTTGATGTTGATGACTTCATTAATTGTCAGTATCCAAAGAAATTGACCTTCCATTTATATTATGTCACATTGGTCCCAGAATTTATCATTCACATCAGAAATTAATTATTATTGAGAGTGAGGACTCTCGAATGATAATTTCTTATGCATACTCGCATAATTTACCATTATAAAATTTGCATTTGACCCAGTTTTCATGATCAGCCACATCCTCCATTGCTTTCTTTCTTGCATTTTCTTGAAATAAAATTCAATAAGATCTCGGGTGACTCATAGTCACCGACCACATAGCCCATGGACGGCTAATGTTTGATTTTCCGTATTGAATACATTCTGGCAACTAGTTGATGTAAGACAAAGCGGGGTTGCAACGCCGTGATTGGCTCAGACGCGGATGATGCGCATGCCCACAACCCTAATAAGTTTTTGATGTTACACTTTTACTCTCTAGATCTCATATGTATATAACAAGTATATAATAACAATATATAGTAACAAAAACCCTGTACGATTGTCAAAGGCAAAATAAATAAATTTTTACGTATCATAATAATTAATAACTTGTCTTAAATGATATCTCAAATATTAGTATATAAACACAGATACATGAGGCACACTAAAAGTTTTGCACTTCTAACTAATCGGAACTATTTGAATTTCGAATGTTATATTTTTAAAATGTTGCAACCTTCTTAGTAATAAAAAAAAACAATTGGCGAGAAATGATTTGTCAATTGTTTTTTTATCATACATCAAAGTTCTACGTACGCAACGAAAATGGAATTAAGTCGAAAAGATTTTAGAGCGATGATTTTTTTATGATTTTAAAAGTTCTCTTTCTCCGCAAGACTGTGCCGCTCGTCTTCAAAATGCTTTTGGGAGAGAAGCACCTTGTTTGAGCACCGTAAGGCGATGTTTTGCTGAATTTGAGAGAGGTCGAGTTTCTTTACATGACTAATTTCGTGAAGGGCGGCCTTCAACTGCCGTCAACGAAAATAATGTGGCTCATGTTAAGCGGTTAATTGAAGAAAACCCCCGGATTACCTATGAGACAATTCGAGGACTATTGGTATGAGTCAAATTAAGAAAATTTTACACGAAGAATTGACAGTTCGGAAACTTGGTTGTCGTTGGATCCCTCATGAACTGACAGTGGAGCAGAAGCGGGTTCGTGTGGAATGGTGCTCACAGATGCTACTGAAATACGACCACGGACATTCTAATGCTATTTATGACATTTTCACATGAGACGAAACGTGGATTTATTGTTTTGAACCGGAAAAAAACAGCAATCTTGTGAATGGGTGTTTGAAAACGAAAACAAGCCAACAAAAGTGAGACAGGCAAGAAACGTTGGTAAAATGATCGCGTTTTTTTCTCAGCTACGGGTCCCATCTGTACAATTCCACTTGAAGATCAAAAGAGTGTTAATGCTGAGTGATATTCTACCATTTATTTACCCAGGGTTTTAGAAAAAGTTCGCGAAAGACGACCCAAAAATCGCATTCTCCTACACCACGATAACGCTTCTTCACACACGGTCAACAAAACAAAGTCATTTTTAGCTTCCGAAATAGTACATCTCGGCAGTCATCCTGCGCATAGCCCCGACCTAGCACCCTGTGATTTCTGTATTTTCCCCAAAATTAAAGATTTGATCAGAGGTTTTACTTTTACCAACTCCGAAGAGGCAGTGATAGCGTTCAATCAGCACGGAGAAAACATGCCTTCAGATCTGTGGTCCTCCTGTTTTAAAAAATGGTTTGATCGCATGAAAAAATGTTTAAAATGTAAAGGAGATTATTTTGAAAAGCAATAAACATAATATTTTGCTTATAACATGTTTTTTTAAGTTACGCAAAACTTAGTGTGACCTACGTAGTATGGATTCTTCTGTGCATCTGTACGTGTTTGAACTTGAAATTGATTTTGATGACATTTGTGTGTTTTGAGTAGATTCAAGAATGCTTTAGATTCACAATTTGACAAGGAAGGTGGCATTTTGATCGGGTTCGGGTAGTATTCTATGCATTAAGTCCCGTTTTCACTTTGTTTAGTGCGAGTGTGAGTGTTTAATGCAGGTGCTTAGTATTAAGCCAAAAATACGTGAAGATAGCCGTGGATCAGTGCGAGTGATTCGTAATCAGCGTAGTAAAAGTGAGTAGATGCTGATTACTTATCACTCGCACTGATCAACGGCTGTCTTCACGTATTTTTGTCTTAATACTTAGCACCTGCATTAAGCACTCACACTCGTACTAATCAAAGTGAAAACGGGGCTTTATATCAAACGACTCGCACTTGACCGATTTTCGAGCGGCTGTGCCCATAACCGTTTTTAAAGGCTGGATCCGCGTCTGGATTGACTAACTCAAGGCCACAGTGAAAGAAAGTGATGTACAAGTGCATCTGATTGGTCGAAACTGATTCCTCAATCAATACCCATTGCCGCGTGGACATTTACATCGGAACTATAAGCTGGATGTGTTGACAGAAGCCATTCGCCTGTTAGGTGTCTATAGGCTGTGTGGTCGGTGGTCATAGTTAATGGAGTAAGCCAATGGGCAATGAGTGCTAAGCTTCGAACATCAGTCCACTGGATTTGTTTTGGATACCATATCATACATTATAATGCATGATATCATGTAACATCTTTCGTTAGGGGCAAAGTTGCAAGATTGAATTTACTTCTCATTGTTACTTTTACGGAACGGTGGTAGCAGACTTCTTTCAAGGATTTCTTTTTCATATTATTATCATACATGACAATAAGACAACATGTTCTATATTATGTTTTTCCTCTTAGTTCTCTGTGCTGGTCCGGCTCCTCTTTGAAGAATAGACCATCCACCATTATGCCAGGCAGTTTGTAAAAGGCGATCAATTGGCTGTACGTGTCACTACCATTGTGACTACTAAATAGTAGAGTTCTGCAACGTTATATCGCCCGGGAGTATGATACTACCGCTTTACCTATTCCTGCCGTAACAGCGTCAATGCTTGTTATTGTGATGTTCCTGTTTGGAGGGTAAGGTAGCCGGTAAACTTATGCGTATGACATCATCTCACCTGACATATAGCAACGCACCAGTAACATCTTTGGTGCTCTAAAGGCGTTAGTTTCGTTTTGTATCAGGAAAGCCATCTGAGTGCTAAGTGTGAGTTTGTTCTTATAATGTAAAAAAAAAACAAATGGGTATGTAGGTAGTTGATTGAGAATACCTTTAATAATACACATATTTATCTATGATTTATCTATGATTGAGAACTAAAACCTTATCCGACTTGTTAGATAAAATATATGTATTAGATTTTATGAGGCCTGAGGTCCCGCACCTTGAAAATTCTGCGAAGTCAACCGTTCGTGAGTTTTCGCCCCCCTCTCTCCTTTTGATGAGTAGTGAGATTTAGCGTGAACCTACCCTAACTTGTTTCACGTGAGATTTTTCAAACAGCGTATTTTAGTTTATAAACTATCAGGGGATAGACTAGATGTGCAAACGATATCTTGGCGCCCTCTTGTATGAAAATACGCGGTCAAAATGGAATAGGTACGTACAGTACCCGGCGATAAATATTGCACATCGACCTTTGGAAAGAGACAATCGGCTAATTTCGGCTTCGTAGAGTGTTATCTCTGTCGCACAAAATACAAACAGTCCGGTACCTATTAGGAGCTGTTAAAACAAGTATGATTTGCTTCTTTTGATATTTTTATTCTTTGTATAAAATACACTAATTTTTCTATAAGTGATGGCTTTAGGTTGGGGTAAAATAAAATAAAAAAACATTTTTACATTATGTTTACGTATTTAATTATTTTGGAACATTACAGCTTTAGTGTACATAATAAACACCATTATACCTATTGCTAAAATGAGACATTGCAATAAAAATAATAATAATTCTAATTCTCAATTACTTCCATTTCACTATCTGTGCTCTCAAAGAGGTCAATATCACTGTCACTATCAGCCGTATTTATTACTAATCTATCAGTGTAATTGTCTAAACTGTGTTGAATGCTTCTATATTCATTCTCACATTTGATTGCATGATCGCAAACCTTTTTCCACTCTTCAGCGCCGATCATGTTTACTTTTTCAGTCAATAATGTTTTTACTGTAGTTAAGTTCATACCCACATTTCTAGAGGCTACATAGCCTTTCAGTTGAGACCATATATTTTCAATTGGATTAAAATCCGGATGATATGGTGGCAATCGCAACACAGTGTGCCCATGTTCGGCAAGTATTTTGTCCACAGAAAACTCTGTATATCTCTCCTTGTGCTGACATATAATAGCGTAAATCTGGGTTTTTGTTAATTTTGGATCAACTGGAATTTCATGTCTGTTTAACCAGTTGATCATTTCCCGTTTAATGGTGTTTGAGTTGGGGGGTCTCTCAACATACTTGTTGTGATAGGGTGCGTTGTCGATAACTAGAACAGAATCACTGGGTATATTTGGGATTAATTGGTTAACCAGCCATTTCTCAAAGTTATCGTTATTCATTTCATTGTGATAGTCACCTGTAGTGTCCGTGGATTTATACGTTAAAAAAGCACCGGGTACAAAGCCTTTTTCATTTCCCGCATGAACTATTATCAAACGTTGACCATTTGAAATTGGCTTTTTTACTCCTTTTTTCTTATCGTCACTCCAAGATTTCCCTTTAGTGTGGGATGCATGTATATATGACTCATCCATGTAGACGATATTTTTTCCTGTTTCGCGAAATTTGCGTATTTTATCAAGGTATTCCATTCGTTTGCGACTACATGTATCTACTAATATAGTAATAATATCGTCTACATGGATGAGTCATATATACATGCATCCCACACTAAAGGGAAATCTTGGAGTGACGATAAGAAAAAAGGAGTAAAAAAGCCAATTTCAAAAGGTCAACGTTTGATAATAGTTCATGCGGGAAATGAAAAAGGCTTTGTACCCGGTGCTTTTTTAACGTATAAATCCACGGACACTACAGGTGACTATCACAATGAAATGAATAACGATAACTATGAGAAATGGCTGGTTAACCAATTAATCCCAAATATACCCAGTGATTCTGTTCTAGTTATCGACAACGCACCCTATCACAACAAGTATGTTGAGAGACCCCCCAACTCAAACACCATTAAACGGGAAATGATCAACTGGTTAAACAGACATGAAATTCCAGTTGATCCAAAATTAACAAAAACCCAGATTTACGCTATTATATGTCAGCACAAGGAGAGGTATACAGAGTTTTCTGTGGACAAAATACTTGCCGAACATGGGCACACTGTGTTGCGATTGCCACCATATCATCCGGATTTTAATCCAATTGAAAATATATGCTCTCAACTGAAAGGCTATGTAGCCTCTAGAAATGTGGGTATGAACTTAACTACAGTAAAAACATTATTGACTGAAAAAGTAAACATGATCGGCGCTGAAGAGTGGAAAAAGGTTTGCGATCATGCAATCAAATGTGAGAATGAATATAGAAGCATTCAACACAGTTTAGACAATTACACTGATAGATTAGTAATAAATACGGCTGATAGTGACAGTGATATTGACCTCTTTGAGAGCACAGATAGTGAAATGGAAGTAATTGAGAATTAGAATTATTATTATTTTTATTGCAATGTCTCATTTTAGCAATAGGTATAATGGTGTTTATTATGTACACTAAAGCTGTAATGTTCCAAAATAATTAAATACGTAAACATAATGTAAAAATGTTTTTGAAGTGAAAACTTCTTTAGGCGCGTTGAACGTTTTGGTAGAGGGTAAAATCCTCGGTTCGCGTCACCGACATGCTAATGATAATAGTATATCTATAGCTATGTTTTGCATATAGTTTTAATTACTCTCAACTTAATAGTTCCGTTTTCACTTCTATCGGCAGTCCCACGACTGCTACTGTTTTTTTTTTATTTTATTTTACCCCAACCTAAAGCCATCACTTATAGAAAAATTAGTGTATTTTATACAAAGAATAAAAATATCAAAAGAAGCAAATCATACTTGTTTTAACAGCTCCTAATAGGTACCGGACTATTTGTATTTTGTGCGACAGAGATAACGCTCTACGAAGCCGAAATTAGCCGATTGTCTCTTTCCAAAGGTCGATGTGCAATATTTATCGCCGGGTACTGTACAACACGATCGACTAAACTCCGAACCTCGCTAGAATGCGTTGCCGTAAATTTAATATCGTTGTTTTATCACCAAACCAGGTACAGAGTAAACTAGATCGCGTTGTGAAGTTACATTGAACATGACCACAGAGCACCTTACCTAAACTAAACCTGACACAAAATTTACATTGAAAATGAAAGGCGAAGCTAAATCACGCCATCGATCAAGCGTCAAAGTAGTTGATAAGATGACGATTTCTTTCCGAGTTGCAATGTATGTTATGACCCTAAGATTTGCAAGTTATTCATCTTTATATTACTTTAAATACTCGTATATAAACCAATATTATAAAACTGGTTTACCACACGGCTAATAAGAGCGGCTATTCACTGCATCCGATCTGAACACGTAAATTATGTCTTAAAGTAGTCTGAGAACTATTTGTATAACTACATCCGAGTTAAGTAATTAGATCACTTTGAAAATCAGGACTCCTATGAATCTCCATTCTGGAGCACTTGTCGGACCGAAGTGACCAGAATAAAAAACTGGGAAATGTTTAAAATGTACAATACTAGTGCCATGAATTGATGTCAGAACGTAATATGAATGATGTGGCACTTTACTGTTGCCTTGCGTTTAAATGATCAAAAAAAAACTATTTAAAAATGTCAATTTGAAATAGGTAAATAATTTATTTTTTCTATTTCAATCGGAATTCGGAAAACGGAACGGAAAAATCGGAACGGACAGCGTAAGTAACGTCCTTTGCAAGTTACAGTAGCTACCGTGGAATATAACGTCCAAGTGGAAGTACCTGTTGATATATTTTTCAAAAGAGACTCTTTTTTCAGATAGAGCCCTTTCTTTCCTTATGTTGGTTTGGCTGCCTTTGTAGAATAGGTCTGTGTGCCCTTCTACCAGGTAGTTCAAAAGGCAAACAATTCGCTTTGCGACTCTCTGCCATCGTGGCTACAAAGTGGTAGAGTTTTGCATGGTCTCGCCCGGGTCTGGTACTACCGTCTTCCCTATTCCTGCCACAATAGCGTTAGTGTTTCATTGTCGTGTTTCTGTTTGGAGAGTAAGGTAGCCTTTTCTTATATCATTAGATAATAAACAAGCAGGTGGCTCTCCTCGTGGAAAGAGAAACCATCGTCTGTAGACACCAAAAATGTTAATGGCGCGTTGCTTTCGGTGTGGCAGAATGACAATGCCACCTAAATAAGTCTCTCCAAACCGGAACACGACGTAGACAAGAATTGACGCAATAGCGGCAGGAATAGGTAAGTCGGTGATTCCAATACCCGGGCAAGACGTTGCGAAATTCTACCACCTAGTAGTCGCGATAGAAGTTACACCTATAGTCAATCTGTCGCCTTCTACGACTCGCCTGGCAGAACGGCAGTTAATCAATTCTTTAAAGGAACCTCGGCCCTCGACTGACACGAGGGTGCTGTACTGTAGCCGGTAAAATTATGCATGGATATCGACTAGGGATTGCAATTGCTGGATCCAGTATCCAGCAATTAAGCTAGATCCAGCGCTTTTTTTGACATGCTGGATCCAGCAAACCGTGCTGGATCTAGCAGCGCGGATCCGCAAACGTATCAAATTGAAAAAAAGTTACTTTACATCTTCAATCTTCATTAGCCGCCTTTTGAAGTAAAAACTTCTATATGCACGCTTGACTTGGGGAGTAAGCTGGTGAATGCATGACTGGTGCAGAGCGTTATGCAGTTCTGTGCGAAGTAGGTTAAACGATATGACTACTGATAAAATATGTTTTTTAAAGTCTCACTTCCAGAAAAGTCAAAAATCTAAATAATTTAGTTTTTTGTTTATATTGATTACTATTATTATATTTTTTATTTTATTTACTTCATAGAACATAATGAACAAGTGATTGTATTTGTATTGTTATTTTGACTCAATTACTTTGATCTCAGCTATTAAAGAATAAAGAAACCAAACCAAATTGATATGGTTACCACTAAATGATTATTTTATTAGTTTGTAGTAAAAAGCTTAAATAATAAATAAGCAAATAGAAATATAAAAATCATGTATTTATTTTGATTCCATATTTTGCTGGATCCGCGCTGGATCCAGGCTAATCTTGCAAAAATCCAGCTGGATTGAAAATGCCGCTGGATTGCAATCCCTAATATCGATGCACCATTAATTAACACGATTCTTTGTATTGGCTGTCTCTTTCCATCAGGAGAGCCATCTGCTCGATGCTCCTTGATATAAAAAACTCCCTTATACCGCTGCTACATATATCGACGTACGGCGAAGTATCGCGCTAGCACGATGTTGTCACGAGTTACATCACGATTACTGCTTACGTCATAATAACGTCGTAATCACTGGTCATCAAACCGCGGCCGGCAGATTATATTTGTGCGGCCTGCTGATCGTATTTGTGTAGCCCACGACAAAGCAAATAAAAGAATATTGTAACATTCCTTAAAATCTTTCCTTCTCAAATTCTCAAATCATTAACATTTGTTCCTTAAATTCTTCTATGCTACTGTATACTGTACTTTATTCGCCCAAAGATTAGGAACTTATGATACAGCTTCATAAACATGGAGGTTATATTTTCATATTTTATTTTTTCTACCATGGAACGAAGTAAATTAGCATACGTCGATACACTAGGTGAATTCATTATCATCAAAATAAGGCTTATACATGAAGTAACCTAAAAAATATGTATGCGGGTAAATTATAGTTAGCTATTATTATTTTTGTTTATCGTAATCTGTGCTCGTAATTATATTAGTTTATTTGTCGTGAGTCGCAAAAATATCACTTGCGGTCCGCAGTTTGACACCCACTGCAGTGATGCGTCAAGCCCTTCGCGATGCAGTTTCACGATAGCCCGATACATCGTGCTAGAGTGATACTTCGCCGTAGACCGATATATGTAGCCGGGGTATTACCATAGTCATTTCAAAGATGAGGGAAAGCTTAACACGTTACTACTAATTAGGCAATGTTGCTTTTGTAATTTTATTGACACGGTAGGTAGGTCGGTTAGTGCCGTTGTATTAGATACATCCCTGCCTCACGAATAGATGAACATATTTCATGACTATAGGTAATGGTTTTCTCTTTTCATTGGGACAACCGCCCTCTTGTTTCCTATAAGTTTGAAGAAGAGTTCTTTTTTAAAAAGGGACCAATACCAGTAATGAGGAAATAGCCTAAGTATTATTTCTTCAGTATTAAAATAACTATACCACAATTTCAACAAATCATTTATTTCAAAGACAACATAAAAACTACTCAAATACCATGCGTTATTTCAAAAAATTATCCTTATATTTATTGAATGCGTAGTAGTATTTATATTACTACAATTATTACTATAATTGGAACTAAGTTCCTTAATAATATAAATATACCTTTTTAAAAAATATTTTAAGGTATAATTTCTTAAAATTATTATTAATTCTTAAATTTAACTCTGACACTTTTATTAAAACATATTATAAGTGTTGATAATTTAAAAATTAAGGCAATAAACTTCTTATTCCTAAGTCAAATCCGTGTTTAATATTACGTCTTGTCCGTGCCCAACATCTAGCGAACAACAAAGCATGTCATGGTAATTGAAAACCAATTTATATTCATATCTACTGAGCGTTACTAAATAACACAAACTTATTTATGAATATAAATTAACAAATGAATTCACTAAAACACATTAACCTAATCATTAGCTACCCTTTTGCTGAGAAACTGCAGCCATAAAAGCATCTCTTAATTTTTTAGTCATATCCTCTAGGAGCTCTGCGCGTACTCTTAGTTTTTTATTTCTTTCTTCCAATTCTGTGGCCAATTGTTCCATTTGTAGCTCCTTAAGTTTTCTGTTCATTCTGGACCGTTTCGATGCTTCGTTGTTCTTATCCCTAAGCTCTCTGTATTTGTATTCGTGTGTGGATAATGTGGATGAATTTTCACTGATTGTGGAAACTGTGCTCTCCCTTCGCTTAGGGGGTCGTCCCCTACGAGCCTTCGTCAGCTGTTGTGACCCTTCCAGCTCGCGGATCATGTCCTTGATGGGTATGCTAGGCTTTCTCCTTCTATATTTCCGTGGTGTGTGTTCTGTGTATGGTGTGTATGTTTCGTCTGAATCTTCACTGTCATGGTGTCTTCTCTTCCTTTTTGATTTTGTGTCCTCTTCTGAATCTATGTGTGGTTCAGTTTTGGGTGTGATTGGTTCATAGTCTACGAGAGGCGAGTGTTCTATCTTCGAACTTTCTAGGATGACATCTTCTTGGACTGGTGGTGTTATCTGTAAATAAATGTAAACGCTTATGAATATAACGCTTCGACACTAGGTCTTAGTTTTTAAGACCCTAACACAGTATATTTTTACTGATTACACTAATCAGCGTAATAAGTAAAAATATATTCTATCCATATGTGTCTCTGAGCATTGCTGAGAGAGCTGAGATTGAGATCTAATCATGGAAAATGCAACTGCACGCTGTGTAAGTACATATGTATACAATATAATATGAATGTTTATTAGTAGTTATTTTATATTGTGATTTAGTTTCTCCAGAAAACATAACTTGTCCGAGATTGGATATATGCCCAATTTATCAACACGATGAGCACCTGTCACTTCATTGGCTTTTATACCATATACCAATGTTTACTAAGTAGAAATACACGTATTTCTGGGGGTACGTGCAGTTACATCAAAGAACACACGGAGCTATATACTGGATCAGTTAAGACAGTTAATTTAATCAGCAATAAACATTGTCAGAAACAACAATCGCCGATATATATTTTAAGTTTCAGCCTACTTGAGAATCTCTTAAAAATGCTGTTACTGCTTTTAAAGACGAAAAACTGCCCGATAGGAAATCAGGTCTTTTCTCAAAAGTGGCTTGTTCTATTGATACACGGGTAATACTCGTGTGTAGTTCGCGACTTCTGGGGTACCCAAGTTAAAGTTTTTGAAGAAGTTCGCAGAGAAAATTAATGGGAACCATTTCCATAGTCTTAACTTTTTGATTATAGATGTCAATATGGATCTATTATTTTACGACTTCTGTAATTAACACTTACCGAGTTAGGAATCGGGCACTTCTCTTTTTCTAATTGCTCGACAAAACTAAGAACTTCTGGAGTGCTTATCACATCACAGGGCCAAGGTTGTGTTCGTGTGTTGACATCGATAGATAAAGCTCCGACTCGCCGATCTACAATGTTATCTGCTCTCCCTTGAACCCCCCCTGAATCGATTACAGAATCGATTATATATTCGGATATGACAACGTCATTATTCTCCACGTCTCTTGGCGTGACTGATATTAGTTTCATATCCAGGGAGTCTTCTTGATCGATGAAAGGTAGAGTGTTTGTGTGTGTCAATGCTTTATCGTAGTCCATGTTGTATGTGTTTTGCCAAATTGGCTCCGTGGGCTGCCACGGGTTTATGTCAGTGTTTTCCGACGCTAAATCCCCTATAACCACAGGCAAATTGCTTATATCTAAAAATTGTTCTTGGAATGGTACTTTGTTAGCGTTAGGTGTGTATTGAGTGTCGAGGTAATCCATGTCGAAGTTAATACTTTCTACGGTTGGTGAGACTGGATAACTCGGCGGTTGGTTGTATGTAAATGCCTGGGCCGAAGGAGAGTTAGCGTCACCTACTTCCCAACCTTGCGGTGAGAATTGTGTATGTAGTGTGTCGTTGTTGAGTGCCCTTGCTTTAGTTATTTTGGGATGATCTGTGGAAGAAAATACATCTTTAATTTTTTTTTGCAACTGCAATTTTGTAGGCGATGATAATGCGTGGAAACTGTCTATACAAAATACTATGGTTGATATTAAGATAGAGGCGACCGAGTGTTCCTATATTTATAATTGGCGAATAAAATAACTCAACGCATAAAATAACGCAGTAAATCATCCCATCCCATTTCCTGTATCTTCGAAATCCTGCATCAGATCTTCACCAAATTAAAATGGGATCACCTAGGAATTTTAAAACGAGACGCTTTAGAATAAAAAAGGAATTTTCAAGTTGGTTTCGACATTTTCGAGTAATCAGTGAACATGCATATAAAAGATTTCGAAGAATTGAGACCCTGCTCCTTTTTGAAAAGTCAGTTGATTATTTACCATTTCTAATGGTGAAGTTCGGTCTTCAGATGAGATCGAAGAGGCCGAAATACAGTTTTTTGGTACACGGCCCAAATTACATCATTAGATGGTTTTGAATCATCAGACGAGGTGAGTGTTTATACTCCTAAATTATTAAAAATGTTTAAGAAATATACTAATATGTAATTTCTAATAAATAAGATGAAGATAAATATAAAAAAATCCGACCTTTATATTTAAGTAATATGGCAATATTTAATTTTCTAGGTTCGTGAATGACGAAATGTCTAAAAAATATCTAATATAATTTAGGAATAATACTGGTTATGGTTACAATAAATTAAATACATAAAATGGATTCTCATTGTCATGAACTATAGGACCAAACTGACAATTAGCCATTTTAAATTTAAGGGGATTAGAAAAATGGATGATAGTGGAATACAATACACATTATATATCTATATTTTCACGCCAAATCATTCAGTCAGATTTACTTTGCTTCCTCGATTCTCTACAAACACGTCAGTTACGGAGACTCTGGATTCTCTTATTTTATTACAAACAATTGAGATTTATATTAAAACTCACCAATGGACTGTGCTACTTCTAGTTCTGCAGGTGCGGCGCACCATTGAACCAGATCTTGGAAGAACTCGCAGTCCGAGTTGTGAAACATTTCGCACTTGAACTCTGGTTCCGGTTTTATAAATTCCTGAAATTGTAAAATGCATGTTAAAACGTGCTTGCTGAAAGACGGGGGCTATCAATTAAGACTTAAAAAATCAATGATTAACAGATTAGAAGTACTCACAGAACTGCCAGCACCCCCTTACCTCTGAAAAGCTGGTCGTGGCCATTGTAGCTGGCGCCGTTGATTCTGCACTTTGGTCGGCAATCACTCCGGTTGGACAATTCACCTGTTGATTCTTTCCGCACTTTAAGCGATCTATTTCTACCACTTTCAAAATACTGTGAGTCTTGTGACTCGTTTGCGAAAAAACCATATCTTTCGCAGTTTGAGTTGAATCGATATCCAAACTCGTCTCCTCGTACAGGGCAGACGGTGATCTTTGGCGTAACCATTTTGTATAGAACTACAAACAGAAACGATACGACGTAACATAATGTGATATTCATGATGCCAGGTGAAGTTAAAAAGATGATAGATTAGAAGATTAGAGTAGAAGGGAATAAAAATATTTTTCGAAAAAAACTAGCCAAAGAAACACCGGGTTTTTAACCGTACGGTTTGAAAATCGTATCTAATTAATGTTTTTGATGATGGTGAAATCGATATAAAAATACAGAAGTGAGAAAATATATAAATACATATAAGAACTGAAATTGATGAAGTGATACGAAATATGAAAATGCCTAAGGAAGATCGTCTTTCACCTGAAATAATGATTTTTATATGAATGTTAATACTTATAGTGTGGGGTGAATATAATTCTTTATTTATCGCCCCAAAAGCCAACCTCACCTACTTGGCCTCACGGCCAAAAACTTTCTTATAAAGTATTTATTTATATTTGTAAAATTATAGCCCATAATGCAAAGCACTCAAGCTATTTTATCTTTTATAGAACACATTATAATATTTTAACTGGTAGAAGCTAATTATCTCTACAACAGACATTAACAAATACTATCCAAAATTATACATTTAAAAGGCAGAGGAATGAAAAACATGAAAAGATTAATAATAAAATAACAAATAAAAATGAATAAAAACTAAAGAAACACATGAAATTTTAGAAGGCATGCAAGAGACTTTGTGATTTTAAATATTTAAATGCGATACGTAAAATGACTCTATAAGACGATATTTTGGTACAAATATTACCTAATTAAAAAGTGAATTTCATATTAGTATTATGTATTGCATACAAAGTTTATCTACAAAGCGTGTATTATACTGGAAAAAATATTGAAACTCTAACGAGATTTATTCTTCATTTATTGCAATTTGTTAAAAGAAGTAATGGAAGTGTTAAAAGAATTAGATATACTAAATTACTTTTTCTCAAATCATTTTAAAAATATAAACCCTAACTGAATATTTCGCTCTTTAAAAAACCAATACATTCTTTTTTTGCTAATTTTTACATTCTAAATATGTAAGAGTTTTGTTATGATATTTTTAATCGCTTGCGTTGTCTTCCATTACTCCAGCGGGCTCTCGACACTTCAAGTTCTGTAACAGAAATGTGATTAGGGGAACAAACCGCTATAGCGGCATTACTTACTTTTTTGAACTCTTCCTGAGCTCCTAAGGAAATCGTAACCCTTTAGGCTCTCAACCAATGAACTCTTACAGATGTAGACCTGCAACAAAGAAATGCTGTTGGATTAAACCAATTCATGGAGACGCATTATATAAATAGAAAGGCGGACAAATAGAAAGAAGCATATTTTTTTATAATAAATTAACTAAGCTAATGGGAAAGCCATTAGCTTAGTTAATAGATTATCAAAAGAGTCAACCATCACTTATAAACATTAAATAATATTGTAACGAATAATCTAGAAACGTGTAGAGTTGGAACGCTGGAGAGATCTAGAAATAAAAGAAAGAGATAGCTACTCCTATTGACATACAAATAGTTGACCTAAGCTATGCCATAATGGACTTTGTGGTATAGGGCATAAGGTTGAAAATGTTGGAGAGTCTATATAATTATTTATTATTTTAAATAAGAAAATTTGGTCTCTATGTTTACGGCGCAACTCTAACGACACAAGTTGTGATGTGATTCGGTTACCAAATATAATGAGAAGATTTTTACAAGCATCTTTACCACGCTTCTTTAAGCAATATTTTCAACCACAATCAATAACAACCAGTGTTATCTATGGCATTGAACTGTGAATTAATTGGGTCTGGGAAACAAATAAAATTGCTTGTGGCCCGTGACGAATCCAACAATAAAAGTATACCCTCTTTAATAATTTATAATTGCTCAACAATCTTGACTAAAAGTGTAAAAATGTGTTGTTGAATATATAATTGTTTATCGTACGTAATAATAGATAATTTATATCTGCTGTCAAAATCAAGGTAACGATGTTTGTACCAGGCACCTGTTGTGACGCGTATATTATATATTTTATATACCGGTTGTCCATGTAAATGTGGAAACTTTTGAAAATGAAACGCTGGTAATTTTCCATCGAGTGTTGCGTCGTTGGAATCGTGCGACAATATCTTATCTACAAGTTGTAAATCGGAGAAAATGTGATAAAAGCATGATACCAAAATAGCAATGGAAAAAACCAATAGTGTAAGATGTTTTTATGAAAAAACACGTGTTTTCACTTTAACTAGATAGTTAACTTTATAATTAGCATAATCGTATATAGGTATGCAATTTTTATCGTAGAATATAGAAACGCCTACGAAAAACATTTATTCTTCTTAAATTCTTTGCTTAATATAATTTATGGAATCTTAGTCGTAGCGCTTAAAAATAGCACTACGCCGTAACATGTAACCACTAAAGCCGGAAATTGAACTCTACGAAAATTGTATTTTTTATTTTATTACGCAATATAGATAGAATATAAGATTTTTGAAAATCGAATCTTAATCTCATAAATAATACAAGGAATATTCTTCCTTGTATTATTTATGAGATTAAGCTTGGAAATTTAAATTCATATTTTCAAAATAAACAAATGTATTTTATTTTAGGCCTGCATAATTCATACAGTTCTTTGAACTTAATACAATAAAAAAGATTTTACCCGTTTGTTTATAATTTAGTTACATATAAAACATGTTTTTGATTTTGAGGGAGACACAAGAATAATTTTTACTCTACTGATGCAGGTGGAGATTTTTTTTATTAAATCTTATATAACATCGTTTAAAATCGGAGCAGATCCCTATAGAATTAATATAAATATGAATATAATGATTATTATTCACGACACGACCACTAATATCACGACTGATAAGTACTTGGATACATTGTTATCGCAATGATAACTGAGCCAAGTATTTCTCCCCCTTATCTCTTTATAAAGCTTTAAGTCAGTCTACATTATAGCTTTAAAAACGACAATTATTATTCCTATTTTACTTGAAATATCTTTATTGTTCTAAAACATTAATTACTTCAAAATGAAATTAAATTTAAAACAATTAAATGTAATGGAATTTTAGCCTGAATCGTTGATAAAGCCCAAAAGCTATCAGCTATTGTCATTTCGAAGAAAAATGTAAGGGAATTAGTTGTGCTTAAAAAGTTTATAAAGTTTTGTACAAATATTTTAATTATAATTTAAACGAAAAAAATATGATTCCGACACATTGGGAACCTCTTTACTCTTTTTTGAAGTTGGTTAAAAAAAGGTAATAAACGCATGTAGCGAAACAATACGAAAATGTTGCTGGACGTATAGATAAAGCTGCGGTTTGCCCGAAACTAATATTTTCATTTCAACAGGTCAACTACCCATTATTGATTTTACTACGAGTAACTTGATCGAGTAGAATGCGCCTTATCCAGGTCTCCTAATACCTGCCACTTGAGCAGGTGTGTAAATTTAGTATTCCTTTTATGTTTATAGTAATTACTATAAATTTAATAAGAATATTAACTTCCTCCTTCTAATTAGGAGGAACATCTGTTAGGAGGTTTCTTCACAATACAAAAATGTCAATGGACGTATAGATAAGGTTGCGGTTTGGCAGATACCAACATTTCCATTTAAACAGGTCAACTAATCGTTATCGAATTTACTAACTTGATCGAGTAGAATCAAAAATACGCCTTTTACAGGTTTCCTAAAACCTGCCATTCGAGCAGGTGCGTAGAGTTAGTATTCCTTTTATGTTAACAGTAATTAGGCCACAATTTCTAAAAGCATTTAAGCCTTATTTACCAGACGTTCAAGCAAAGTTTTACAAGGAATGTGCACGACGAAAAATGGTTGCTAGGATGTCAACCAAATATAATAATAGCGAACCAAACTAATAGCGAATAGAGGTAGTTCCTTCAGTTTTATGTTAAAATTAAAATCCATTTATATCAACTATTTCACTGAACACTTTTTATTTAGTTTACGCCTACCGACTTTGCTTTTTATCGCATATTTTCTCGAAAAACTGAATTCGCCCTAGACTTTATGTCTGAGACAAAACGGGCCCGAATCAAGGGCCCGTTTTGAAGAATAGAAAAGCTGCCTTACTGCTAGGCATCTTGTAAAAGGCAAGCGAATGCTAATACGTCTCTCTAGCATCGTGACTATTCACTAATTGGTAGAGTTCTGAAACTAATCGCCCGAGTTATTGCTTGTCGTTGTTGTGTCCTTGTTTGGAGGGTAAGGTAGTCGGTAAACAACCATTAACATCTTCCGTATCTATAGGCGATGTTCGCCTCTTTCAATCAAGATAACCATCAGCTTGTTTACTATGATTTAAAATATATATTATGAAATAAAAAAACTGGTTATGTCCCCTATTTGTCAATCGGCACACCTGTCACCTTCTGGGACTTAATACGTTGTAATATGTAATGTTGATGAGCCGTAGGTGAACTAGTTTTCACCACTTTTTACCTCTTCGGGGTTATGAGCGTAACGGCGAGCGTGTTTACTATTATATGAGTGGAAAGATTTAAAGTTACGGATAGTTACAGAATGTAGTGATCATAAAGCGATTATATCGTGAGCGGTGGGCGGTTACAAGGACATTATAATAGACTTGAACATTAAATAATTTATACCGGAAAATCTAGTTATAATAATCACATTTTAAAGATTCGTGTATTTTAATATAGAGGCAGGTACCGAAATACTTATTGTAAAGGTCAGAACGTTTATGTGTTTTTTAGAAGTCTTCTGCATCTTTTATAAATCCATACTATAATTATATTATTATGAATTTTTAATATCATAACATCTGCAAATGTTTATTGTGTCTATCTGTTATGCTTTCACTGCTAAACCGCTGAAGCAATTTTGATGAAATTTATCATGGAGGTAGTTAAACACCTAGGGGTCATACATAAATTACTTTTTTCCCAAAACGAAGGTTCGTTTAAAGGGTTGAAATAGGGAATGAAAATTTGTATGAAAGATTATATTGATGTGAGTGAAGCTGCGCGAGCCAGTTATTACTATACATATGATTCCATGATCAGGTTATAGGAAACAAGCAATACTTAAAAATATTTTATTAATATTTTTTTTAATTTTTTTGTTTTCAAATAAATACGCAAAGAGAACGTGCGGATAAGCGAATATTAAATAAGAATAAGATAATTAGGCTGTTATTTATAACAAACCAAAAGTCCATGTTGATTTTTTGTGATAAATACTTTAAAACAAACCAAAAGTCCATGTTGTCAACCAAAACCAAAATGTTTTCTGTAAGACCATTGGCCAAAGCTCTAAGGGCCCGTGAAAGTTTTGGGCACTTAAAATAAACTTCGATGGAAAAGATTCAATTTGCGCGTATTGAAAATATTTATTTATGGAATTTTTTTTTTTACCTTTTTCTTACAAATACTTCAGATATAGTTATATTCTGACAAATTAAGTCACAATGGAAAAGAGGACAAAGAGCGGTGGGAAAAGTACGTCAACCCTTACGCATGTATCGAAACATCGCAAAGAAAAACTTATACATAATCGAAAATGTCTTAAAAACTTATATATACATAAGTAAAAATGTCTTAGCATTAGTTTCATACCTGCTGAAGATATGTGTATATCCAACTGAGAAATACTGAACAAGTATTAAAAAAATGGCGTCTCAGAGCATTTTTATTAGACGAGGCATTTTTATTATTGTGACCCTTGTAGGTAAGTCGTGGTATAATTTAACTTATTATCCACTAACCGTGTTCACGATGTAACCTGCGTAGGTTTCATCCCACGGGAAAATTTAGCATAATATAGCTTTCTACTAGTGAAACCATTTTTTAAATCAGTTCAGTATTTCTAGAGATTTTTTTTTAATAAACTTACAATAAGTTTGTGTCTTTGGAAATCTTATCTTTTTATAATATTAGAAACTTTACCTTTTAGAAACTTAACCTCTTTATAATATTATATTAGTATAGACTTACACATTAGAAATCGCTTTACATATAAGCCAATTAGCTTTACATCCATAAAATCCATTACGAAATAAACAAGGAAACCTTGGTTATAAAAAAAAAGCATCTTCACGCCCATATCCCCGAAGGGGTAGGCAGAGGTACAACAAGTGCACCCATGATTAGCCGAAGATACTTGGTCCCACAAATGTGATAGGTGGCAATCCTATCGCCAACCGGGCACTTTCCAATCCCGAGCAACTTTGTGTTTCTCAGAAAACTGAAAAAACACTTTTTTATGTGCCCGACCCGGGAATCGAACCCGGGACCTCATGTGGTCAACGCCAACGCTGGACTACTAGACCACAGAGGCGACTTGTTTATTTTTTTATTAAAACTATGTTTGTAAAACTTGCTTTACATCCTTTACATACGGTTCAAAATAGTTTTCTTAAAAAAAACCACATTCACTCTGACCTTTAAAATGATATCACAACAGCATGACCTTAAGACACCAAAATTTAAAAGTAAAGGCGCATTTAGTTTCATAATAATTACGAACATAACATTTTAGGTAAAAATAGTTTCAGACAGTTTTAAGTTACTTAATCACATACTTTGTTGTTCCGGAAAGTACTACAATAGCCAATAGGTAGAGCGTGCTCTACATGTGGCACGACTGACAAGTTGAAACTTGTTTGCTTGCTCTTTTTACTTTGGAAATATTAAATAATAATGAAGACAATGTCTATAAGTGTATATTACGTAACACTACAATTTAATAATATTTATTATGACTAAAACTTACCTTACAAAAGATATTCTTTTGTAGTCTCCAGCCTTTAGTAATGTATGAAAGTCACTCTTTAAAATTTATGAAAAAGAAGAACTTTTAACCCGTTTAAGCAGTAAACTGTTAACTTGTAACAATTAGAGAGTATTAAAATTGACAATATTAAAAATTAACACTTGGTGAGATTTGGGCGTGCGTCCCTCGACACGTTTGAGAAAATATTGTGCAACATTCAAGCTCGTAGCATTTCATACGATTTTCCTGTTTCCCCTACCATTTGCGTTCGAAATCTAAAAATATCTTACGCGCCTTCCTATTGGGTGTCAAAAATGACGTCAATTGTTTGGGCCAATGAATGGGTAGCGATTACACGAGTCACGCGACCGTCACGTCTATTATATGTATTATAGTATGGATATCTGTATTCTTTACTTCTCGCGAAAGGCCGAATGGATGTGTTTTGCACGAGGGTTTTACCGAAGTTTCACATTGCTAAACTACACATAACTATTCTATACGTACTTATGTGTTACAGCTAGCGGATTGTATGTTTCAGGAATGACTCATGTCATCTAATCTATACAGGTTTGAACTTGTACATTGAAAGTTTATGACTAAAATTATGAAGGGTTAATGTTCTGTCAACAACAAAAACATGATACTAAAAAGGTTTTGTTGATCTAGGCCACTTTTAAAAGAATAGATCAACTGTCCTACTGCAAGGCATATTGTAAAAGGCAAGATAAGGCTAATACCTGTCACTAATACCGAGACTAGTAACTAAGTGGTAGAGTTCTGCAATATCTCGACCGGGTCACGGTAATATTATCTACATAACACATCTACATTACTGTGACCGAGTTTGATACAACCGCCTTATCTATTCCTACCGCAATAACGTCTGTGGTTGTTGCTCTTCTGTTCTGGTTTAAAGAATAAGGTAGCCGGTGTCATCGCATGGTATTTCAGCTTCGCTACCCAAATAGCAACGCACAATTAACATATTTGATGTCTATAGACGATGGGTATTTTTTCCATCAGTAGGGAACTATCTGCTTATTTGATATCCTATGAAATAAAATAAAAATAAGGCCTGTCTGTACGTATCCTGTACCTAATTAGTAGGAACTCTACATAACATTCCTTAATTGAATGTAAACTCACTATAGAGTAACATTTTTAAACAGGTAAGATGTGCGCTTTGACTTAAGCTATTTCGGACGGTCTTAGAAATATTTTTAGACGACTAATAAAAAACTTAAGACGCATGACATAAATATATCCATTACTACAGTGAGAGGCACAGAATGATTTTTTTTCATATCATATGATGATAGCAAACACGCAGAAGACTATCCAATTCTTAGACAGATCTTCACCAAATGTATACAGAGCCAAACGTGAAGTAACTCTCCTAAACATAAATGATATTTTGGTAGCGTCCTTTTTTTATTTTTCATAAAAAATAGCCAACTGAATTAAAAACCTCCTCGTTTTTGAGGAGTAGGTAAAAAATAAACTATTAAAATCGTTATATTATGTACTACGTGAAGTAAAAATTATTATAATAATAATAAATTTAGCACAGTTAATTATTTTATAAATTAACTCACAATAAGTTTGTCTCTTTAGAAACTTTACTCCTTTATAATATTATTTATATAATAAAGAGGTAAAGTTTCTACAGATAAGATTTTCATTGTGAAGGAATGCAAAAATCTAATATTTTTAGATAATATGCATTAGAAAGACATTACATTGTTAAAATAAACATTAAACGCACTAAATGTTGACAGACATTATTATATTCAAAAACGTATACCTACTATTTTCTTTTCAGTTTTAAAGTTTGTTATTAAACTTAATATTATTGCTTAGTCTGTAGTCCAATTTTGACCACAGGGCGATCGCCAGTGAAGTTAAACGGAATTAATAGTTTAGGTAGAGTCGGTCACATTATTGTTGAGTTATTGACCACAGGGCGACCGCCAGTGAAATTAAACGGATTAATAGTTTAGGTAGAGTCGGTCACATTATTGTTGAGTTTTTTGACCACAGGGCAACCGCCAGTGAAATTAAACGGATTAATAGATTAGGTAGAGTCGGTCATATTATTGTTGAGTTTTTGACCACAGGACGACCGCTAGTGAAATTATACGGATTAATAGTTTATGTAGAGTCAGTCACATTATTGTTGAGTTTTTTGACCACAGGGCGACCGCCAGTGAAATTAAACGAATTAATAGTTTAGGTAGAGTCGGTCACATTATTGTTGAGTTTTTTTTACCACAGGGCAACCGCCAGTGAAATTAAACGGATTGATAGTTTAGGTAGAGTCGGTCACATTATTGTTGAGTTAAGGACTATAACCGTCTCAATGGTCTTTAATATAAAATAGTAAACAAGCAGATGGCTTTCTTGATGGAAAGAGACAACCATCATCTGTAGACATCAAAGATGTTAAAGGTACGTTGCTATCCGTATATCGGGGTCTTAATGCCACGTGCATATGTTTACCAGCTACATTACTTTTCATATCGGAACACGACAGTAATGAGCATTTACGCTATTGTAGCAGGGATGGGTAAAGTGGTCGTACCAGACCCAGGTAAGACGTGGCAGAGCTTACCTAGGAGTCACGATGGTAGTAATCCTGCAGCCAATCGTTTGCCTTTTGTGAACTGCCTGGCAGAAAGACAAGTGGTCTATTTTCAAAGGAGACTAATACAGGGATGGTCTAGTGGTTAGCCTGATTAAGTCCCCTTTGACACCTAGGTTCGCTAAAGATGTTATTTGTTTTTGTCTATTTTATTCATTACACTTGTAATACTTTGACTTTACAGTTAAAGCTCCTTTAACTGTAAAGTCAAAAGAGATTTAACTGTAAAGTCCTCCTCCCCGTGTTGGTTTCGAGCTCCTTTGAAGAATAGGCCAACTGCCGTTCTGATAAGCAAGTCGTAAAAGGCGACCGATTGGCTATACGAGTCACTACCGCCAAGGCTACTAGGTGGTAGAGTTCTGCATAGTCTCACCCGGATCTGGTACCACCGCCTTACATATTCCTGCCGCAATAGTGTCAGTGCTTGTCACTGTCGTGTTCCGGTCTGGAGGGTTAGGTAGCCGATATACTTATGCATGTGGCAATAGACCTCGCCACAAGATAGCAACGCACCATTAACACCTTTGGTGTCTATAGGCGATGTTTGACTCTCCATCAGGAGATCCCTCTGCTTGTTTGATATCTTATAATATAAAAAATAAAATAAAAATAAAATCCTTAAGATTGTAAAACTGTAGCGGGGCAATATTCGTAACAAATATCACCAATATTTGGATAAAATAGAGATTCCCATGATTTTATAGCCCTATTTTGCAATGTGAAGTGACGACAAAAATGTTCCACTTAATGAGTTTCTTACTGAATATCTGTAATGGTGTCGCCCGCGACTTCATTCATAAGACCTAAAATCATTAATCCCTTTTGCTTAGTCGGGTAAAAAGTATTCTATGTTACTCCGGAATAATGTAGGTTTCCATAAATGAAAGAATCCATTACAAACATACAAACAATCCAATCTTTCACAGTACAACTCCACTTACAAAGAAAATGAAATCAATTCCTCCTTCACAGTAGTAATATTTAAAACTCGCCTTTCTATAAAATTAATCAAATATTTGTATACTAAGCTTGACTTGAATTTATGAATTTAACAGAAAAAGAAAGAAAAAAGAAAGATCAGAAAAAGCTGAGATCATTTACTAAAACAATCCATTAAATTAGATATAAAATAACAATCCATTAACTATTTAAATGAACTAGCGAATGCCTGTAGCCGAAATAGACTAAACAAAAAAAAACCCTTTTGAATTTGAAAATTGACTTTAGACGAAAAGAAAATAGTATGGGTACATGTGTGTATAACATCATGTATGTCACATGAATGTAGTGTGTGTAATGTTTACTTTATTAATTTAATGTATTTCTAATGCATTTTATTTAAAAATATTATGTTTCTGCAGTCCTCCTCAATGTAAACTTTAACTGTGGCTTTCATACTCCGTCGTTCGCGCAATTGTCTTAAAATGGAATCCAAAGTACTTCCTTCGCGTATTAATACCTATATGTAAAGATTTAAGCTCGGTAAAAGTTATTCAAAAGTTATTTGAATAATATTGCTAGTGGACCTTAATGTTTGAAATCAGTACTTGAACTTAACGGGGGTACAGCTGATACAAAATATTAAAACCGTGATTTATGTTAGTTTTGATCTAATCCCAAAGTAGGCGTAATGCCAGTGGTTTATTAGTCACTGATATCAATAGAGTATCACATACAATTTGCTGTTACGATGTTGTTGTTGTCGTTTGACAATGACTCAACTATTTTCCTAGACTTTTTAATTTAGAAAAGCGTTTTTTAAATAAAAGATTGAGAAGTCGCTCTATGGAAATCCATAATTTGTGAAAAATATAGTAGGCGTTGGACGTTTTGCTATGCCACGTGATTCTCCTTCGTTTTAAGACTTTCGATAAGTTTGTTCCATTCCTTACGCTAATTTTCTTTATATATAAGACAATAAACAAGCAAAAAGGTTTTCCAGATAGTAATAAAAGAAAAAAATATTTTAACTATTGTTTAAAATCTTTTCTCGATTTTTAATTAAAATCTAAACATCTATAGTTTACAGAATTTAATCTTCGGAACCACAATATATTTCTTTCTTCTTTTGAAACTATCAAGATTGAACTCGAGCCAATATAACAGGTGCAAAGATGAAACAAGAATAATTTTTATATTTTGTATCATCGGCGTTTGATATCCCACAACAATATTTGCACGTGAAGTAGACGAGTATATATTGCTTGCTCAGTGTAAAAGTTATGAGATCTTATTGAACACAAAACTCCTAACTCTACAGCCCAATTTTATTACTACAGGAACTAATTGCATGAAATAAATTACTAGTGAATTATTTATACTATAATTTGGCCTTATATTTGGTACTATAATTAAAAAATATATATAAGTTAAGGCGATGACTTAAAAAACTACCCAGGCGAGGTATTTAGAACTCTACCACCAAGTAGTTGGAAAGAAAGATGTCAAAACTTCAATATTTTATGCCAAAATACCTAAAAAATGACAATTTTTGGTGGTGCAGTAATACTACATTTATTTATTTATTCAAATTTTGTACACATACATTTACACAGCTAGACTTAACGCCAAAGAGCATTCTCTGCCAGTTAACTTCAAAATACAGAGAAGGCGCAAGGAGTGCACATAGAAAGATGAAAATCAATAATTCGCTTAATTAAGTACATTAAGCACACAACTTAAAACAAAACTTACAACATTATTAAAACCTACATTTAAATATAATAAAATTATATTTATAAATTGTATGACAATCTCCGACTTCCTGTTTCAGCCCCTTAAGGTTATTTTTTTTGGAAAAAGTAGCCTATGCTTGATCTCCTTGCTAAATTTCGTCAAAATCGATTCAGCGGTTATATTGCAGACTTGCAGCGATCAGACTTGCACTTTTATAATATTAAGTATGACTATTATAATATAATACTTAATATTATATACTTAATATAACATATACGTAATTTTTATGTCATTATGTGATTACAGTACAGATATTTAGTATGAAACTGGTTTTTGGAACGAAGTTCCTTACGGCAGGCTTGGAGGGGATAGGAATTTTGCTGCGCGACCGAACTGAAAAAAATGTGATAGTAAAACCGTAAGAAAAATGCGTGGAATAAAAGCGTTAAATGAGACGTGCGCAGGCGCGACAGTCGCGTACACAAGCGAGTAGTGCCGTTTAGCCGAAGGAAGTTCGTTCCTACCTGGTGTCCCGCGACACCACATCATTTTTAATTTTTTTGTACGTGTATTTATAGCACTATTAGTAACAATAGTAACAATTATGTAATCTGTGTTATTAGTGAATGAATTTTGAAACAGACAATTTCATAACGATATTAAGAAATGTACGATTATTGCACAAGTCAGATACTTTTAAGGCCCAATGGTGAATTTCCATCATTAATTACCGACCAGTTTGAACTTTCTAAAACTTTTTTTTAAAAGACCGAACGAATACAGACTGCATTTCATTCGGTTTCGATAACTTCTCATTATTTAAATACATATTTATTAAAATAACATGTTAGGGTCTTTACACGCCACCCAAACCGATTTACAAAGCGATGATAGTTGTAGTCTAAGCGGGGGGGGGGGGGGGGGGGGGAAGGATGGTGGTGATCGAGTATAAGCACAAAACTTGATTTTTTGGACATTAGACAATAATACTTGATTGGCCTAGCGATCTGTAACTTGTCCCTGTCCAGGATTCTGAAGTAAACCAAGAATCCTTATAGTTTATTAGATCTTTAGTGTTATACCTGTAGTTTGGCATACATATACATATTAGTTACGGCAACAAAGTAGTGACATAAAATCTTGAAAAATATTTTTTAGAGTAGACACCAAATATGTTAATGGTGCGTTGCTATCTTGTGGCGAGGTCTAATGCCACATGCAAGTTTTTTTAACATATCGATTATGCAGCTAATACAATATTTTAGATCTCAAAAATTAAGCTCAATGCTATTCGAAAGATCAAAATTGATTGATTGTTTCCAAAATATATAGCTTTTCAAAGATCAATATGTACATGTACATAAAATATTAAAAAGAACTAAACTTAGTAATTTGTGTGTTCCGTATCTTTAGACAGTGATTTGTGTTTTCCGTATCTTCGCACAATAATGGGAAAGTTAAAAAATGTACAAATAAAAATTGGACAACTTATAGATCACCAGACCGATCGATTATTATCTGATATCCAAAAGCAATAAAGTTCATTTTTGTTTTATTAATCGATCGCCACCTCGTAGAGGTTGTCTAGGCTAAGTGAACGCCGCATAATTTAATTAGTTGATTAAGATTTGAGAGTGAGACAAATTCTTAGCGGTGAAGTTCAGTGTTTTAGATACGTTTGCCCTCCACGGCCAAATGTCTCTAACCTGCGCAGGTTATTAGCATGTGTAGGTATACCGAGGTTTGCTACACGGACATATTTCAAGGTGGATATGCGTTGATTTGGCAAGAGCCTTACCAGGGCAAACCTGCTGTCAAACCTTGGTAGAACGTAGGCTTTTCCTTCCTTTCACTTCATTACGCGCCAGTTGCTTTTACATTTTTTTAATTAAACGACTGGTAAAAACATGTGAACAAGAAACCTTTATTTAACGTATGATAAAAATAAAACGAATTCAAAGTATTACCTATACTTCCCGCTATAGCATCAATGCTTGACATTGTCGTGTTCCGGTTTGGAGGGTAAGATAGCCGGTAAACTTATGCCAGTGACATCAACATCTCGCCACACGGTTAGCAGTGATATATACATATATGTAAAATTTAACTCTGCCTAATTTCATAAGAGGTACAAAGTTTTTGCTTATCTATATAGTAAAGCAAAAACTTTGTACCTCGTTCATGAGCGCCAGGAATACTTTCAGGGAGGTGCATCTGCATTTACACATTAGATATACTATTCAATAATATAACATTTAGTATTCTATATTTGGTGATTCCGTTCTAACTGTGATATTCAATGTCCTATATTGTTTGTTCTCTCAGGTCGTTAATTAATAATTAATTTATGAAATTTTTGTACTTATTGGAAAATAATAAACATATTTCAACATTATTTTCATATAATATAACTTGCCACTTACAGAAAACTTACAATATATCACTTAAATGTCAATACCGTGTCATGTCCATTTCTAGAATTTATTTATAAATTGTTAGTTTTTTTGTCGTAATAAATGATTTAAACTAATTACCTCATAAATTCTAATGTTTACGACAAAAAAAACTAACAATTTATAAATAAATTCTAAAAATAGACATGACACGGTACTGACATTATATCACAGTTAGAACGGAATCACCCATTTACATATATTATGACAACAATTTGGAAACCTTCACTTTTATATAAAAGGTAACCTAATATAAAAATGTATTTTTATGTACATTCTTTCTTGATAGGGTGAAGCAATTGCACCCCCTTGCACCCTGCTGCCGGCGCCCATGAATACGTTATGAAACTAAAATAGTTATGTTACAAAATATCAGACTTCTCAAACTCATTACAATGAAACCGTATTTGTGGTTTGTTATAACGACAGATATAGTTATTATCAGCGTAAAGATAACACTGAAATAGGTATAAATTATTTTTGGGCAAATCATTTCCTAATATGAATAACAGAGGTTCTAAAATATTACCTTGTGGTATTCTATATTTAGCCGTTTAATGTTGGGTTTCGGAATTCGGCTTGGAGAATATTATCTATATTAATATTACAAATGCGAAAGTTTGGATGTTTGGATGTATGGCTGGATGAATGTTTGTTACTCAATCATGCAAAAACGGATTGACCGATTTAGATGAAATTTAGCACATAGGTAGATTATATCCTGGAATAGGATATAGAATACTTTTTATCTTGGAAAAATAAGTTTTTCCAGCGGGCAGCAGTCTGCATGCAGCCGGCACGGTGCACTTAGTAGACAGTAAACTTATGCATGTTGGAATATATTCCATGTGGAATATGTAGCTTAACTTAGGTATCAGAGACTTATATATTTCCGCCGCAATTGCGTCAATGATTGTCTTTGTTTTTATTAGTTTCCTGACAAAAGAGTGTTGCCCGGATCGGAAAAAGTGCCCTGTTGGCGAGATAGGCTGGGGACCTATCACATTGTGGGGCTAAATATCTTCGGCTAATCGTGGGTGCACTTGTTGTACCTCTGCCTACCTATTCGGGGATACAGGTGTCAAGACAGTTTTTTTTTTTTAAATTTTATCATATTAAAAAATTGTTACATCTTTGACAGCGATTATTTTTAATGTTTTCGTCTGCTAGTTTGCTCTATAAAAAATTGTATTGAGATGCCAACCGAGAAACTTCGAGATGTCTTATACCCCTTTATTTAAAAACGTTTGAGGCTAGACGAGGAAATAATTACACGCAATTATGTCATAGCACAAAAAATCAGATAGGTATCACATCCTCAAAAATAACACGCATTATAAACGGTTCGCTGAAGTTTACTTTGGAGGATTTTAGTATGATTAGTGATGACTCAGAAGGTGAATAACCTTTACACCGGCAGCAATTATTATTGTTTTAAATGTGTCATTAGTTGGACCAAGTCTTAATGGACGAGAACATCATGCTGTGTTATTTTACCTCGACTTGGTAAAAACTTGATAAATCAAGTAATTTTGCACGTTTTCGCATGTGATCATTAGTCATAATTATATAATGTACATTATCCCGATGTATTATAGTTACTTAATTTTAAATAGGTACTAGCTAGAGGTGCGCAGAATGTGTCACTGAAATGAAAAGATATGAATATATCTTTTGATCACTGCGAAGTATATCACTCTTTTAGTTCAGTAGTTAATCTAGTCCAATGGCTTGAGTCGCGCTATCATTTCTCAGTACATTGATTTTCCTTCGTTTGTTAATCGAACTAAGTAGTGTGTAATGAATCTTATGATTTCTGCGAACGAGATAAACGTTGAAGCGATAGTAAAACAATTTTAAAATAAAGTATATTTTTTATTTGTACTATTTTTTTCGTTATTTATTCGTACTTTTACTAATGAAAGATTAAAAGTTCTTACTAAAATAGTGTCTACAGCAAAATGTTTCTTATGGCCTTAACTTTAAGTTGATTTTTCTAAACTTTTATTTTTCACTGTAATTTTTTATTTTAGATAAATTCAAACAAACATTATGACATTTTATGCATTGCGTTTATACTAATTGAAGATTAAAACTACTTTCATGCGCAATAAGCAATGAACGCTTATTATTAAAGAATTCATTTTATCGCTCTTCGCAAGTATGTATGTACATTGTACAAGAAAGTACGAGCACGAGTGATATGATATAGTTAACCGGTATCAAGTTCAGCCGGGACGAGATTGTGTCTGCTATGTCACTCCCATCGGCGCGTGATCGGCAATCTTCGACTCTCGTAATCGTTTCGTTCGCGGTGAACTACGCGAACTAGAGATATAGATAAATTGAAACTGAACTAGTGAAGGATGAACTAAACGCAACTGAAGTAGTCCAATTGAAGGATTCATTCGCGAACTACACACGACTAGTACTAGCGGTCGCTTGTGGCCGAAATTCGATTATAGACGAAACAATAAAATCTCCTAAGTCTCCTTTAAGTTTGACAACTGACTCACATGTGTGTATTATCATGTATGTTCACATGAATGAAGTGTCTGTAACAGGGTTCGCTGATATATATCAGCGCATATATCATAATATATTTCACGATATAAATCAATTGATTTTTATCTCGATAGGTATACATATCAATTGATTTTTTCCTGTCTAGTGAACTAAAAAATTTAAAGATTAAAGTTTACCCTGGCAAACTTTAATCTTTACATTTAGCAAAAACGTAGCGAAAAACTACAATTCAGAATAATTTAGATTGTTTCCTAAATGGCCACCTCATTTAAAGTTGGGGAAATTCCCTTTAACTAAACCAGTACGGTTAGCTTTTTATTGAAATTCAAATCTTAACTTCATATAAGGTTTATTTTACGAGGTAATAAAAACGGGGATTCCCTGGTGCTCCAACGGTTTATAATTTTCACTTTCTAGGGAATCCCCGCAAGCATGACAATCGAAAGAAACGTTGACTCATTATTGTTTTTCACTTCATTCTAATCAGTCAGACGTAATATTTTAGTGGCTACGATTTCTTTCATATTGACAACTTATTATTTACGTGAGACGTGAAGTCAACTAATTGGAGTTAGTGTAAGCTAAGAAGAATACTACTGCTTGTTATACCTACTTTCTGCCAGTTTCTGTACCCTACGTGGTAAGTTTTACTTTTATATTTTATTTTCTTAAGCTTATGTAAGTCCTACTTAGGACGACCTGATTGGCGTAACGGTTCCACAACCGCCTGCGGCGAACGGGTCGCGGATTCGATTCTCGCATCGAGCAATACTTTATGTGATTTTCAAAGTATTGTCTCGAGTCTAGTATACCGTGCTTCGGAGAGCAAATTAAGCTGTCGGTTCTGGCTGTCATAGAAACATCTATGACGATCGATAAAAAACTAGTCAGAGGCTCCTAAAATCTGTCGCTGGTCTTACTCTTAGATCACCAGATTCCCTACTTAGGGTTTCGAGGTCAGAGGGCAATCGCTCTGTGTAATTTCTGGTAAAGCCAAATTCGGGTTACGACTCATGCCGACCCCAAATATGTTTAGTATAAAGGCAAGGAGGAAAATGTACGTTTTACTTACTACATTTTAGACTCTTATTTAGTTCCCCAATAGTTAATAAGTAAAATAAAATCTATTCATGGATTTTCTAGGTCAGGGAATTTGATAGCCCATGGTAGCCGCAATACATAATATTTTCTGGTGTTGGGATCTAGGTGTAAGTTAGTTCTTGACAGTTTTTATTTTCTTATATATTTGTTTTCAGAGTTCGTGATAGAAACAGCCAAGCCAAAACCTGCGCATCCTGTATGGAGCAATTTTAATGTTATTGCCAAGACTGGGAACAAGAGCTAATGGGCTCAATGTTAAAAGGGTATCCCTGAGCGACTTTGTAAACATATGAGTATTTGTCCAGGTCTAGCTCTTAAAAGCCTCTAGCTTTTAGCTTAATTTCAAGTACAAGTTTATCAACAACAGCTTCTAGTAGTCATGCTGTACAGCACACAACTTCAAGTAACGAATCAGTAGTAACAAGTAAACGCTCATCGTCCACTACTGGTCCATTATAAAACGGTATCGATGACTTTGGACGGCTGGTCTAATGTCCACAATGAGCCTATAGTTTGCTGTAGCCTAACTACACCTGAAGGGCAATCAATATTGGTTGATACGATCGATACGACAGACCACCCTCACTCTGCGGATTATTTGAAGGAAGTCGCCACGAATGCAATCACTAACAGTAACAAAAACTTTAAAGTTAAAAGCTTCGTTACCGACAATGCCGCTAACGTTGCGAAAATGAGGCACGAACTGTGTAACAATAACGCAGACATAATACAATATGGTTGCTGTGCGCATATGTTAAATCTTCTAGCACAAGATGTAAAAATCAAAGGCGTTTCTGGACATATAATTAGGGTAGTTAAATATTTTTGGAATAAACATCTGCCTCCAAGCTGGTACAAAGCTAGTGGTGGTAAAAAGTTAGTGATGCCCACAGACCACAAATCCGTGGTGATGCCCATTACCGTCAGATGAAATACCACGAGAGATTGTATTCGGTCTTATCTTGACAATCGTGGAATAAAGGTGCAAATATTCCAAAATAATAAGAATGAAATTGATGACAACATAAGCCAAATCGTAACAGTCAATCGACTTGAAAAGGACTTTGAAAATGAAATACCAGAAGTTAAAAATTTATTACAGCGCAGCCGTGAGATGGCATTAGAGTCCGTTCATTACTTGACCAATATATTGGACCACCGGTTTCTAGGTGAACATCTGACCAACGATCAAAAAGACAAAGCTTTTGGTGAAATGCAGTCCGATCATATGCCTATTGTGATGGCATTACTGACACAATTGTCAATGTTTTCGAAATATCTGTTTGGGTCACAATTTAAACAGACCCCACCATTGGAATGGTGGAAGCTCCTAGATATGAACACAAATGATCCACGTTGGCTCAACTGGAATGGTAAAGAAGTATTTCAGGCACTCTGTCAACAATTGCTGTCAGCAGTAGCGTCAACAGCAGGTCTCGAAAGAATTTTCTCTACAATTCAATCAAAGATTCGTAATCGATTAGGAACCCAAAAAGCGCATAAATTGGTTCATATCTTCAAGACTTTCACCGGTCTGAAATGGGCATTCATATTTCATAGTACCGATGCAGCTCTGTCATACAATATGGATTATTTAAAAAATTCCTCTCATATTTTTAAGTGTTTAATCCAATTACAGAATGAAATTAGCTTTTTCTTAGCCTGGACATATATCCGATATATATTATATCAAAAAATCTGATTTTTGAAGTGAAAACTTCTTTAGGCGCGTTGAGCGTTTTGGTAGAGGGTAAAATCCTCGGTTCGCGTCACCGACATGCTAATGATAATAGTATATCTATAGCTATGTTTTGCATATAGTTTTAATTACTCTCAACTTAATAGTTCCGTTTTCACTTCTATCGGCAGTCCCACGACTGCTACTGTTTTTTTTTATTTTTGTCATAAAAATCGGATTTTTTCGAACCCTGGTCTGTAATACCCACATATTTTTATTAATTTTAATTATTTGTAATGCACTCTTTCGCAAAGTAGATTAACGTAATTGTGTTTATTTTTATAATATTAATAAAGATAGTCTATAATAATATTATAAAAAGGTATGGTTTTAGTTTAACAGAAATTCAGGACATACGAGCACAGCCCCTATCCCCCATTCCCGTAATTGAGTCAATGCGCTTAGGGCTCTCACACACATAAACACGACAGAACTAGAACGTCGAGCAGTGCTACGGCGCGCGGCTAATATGTAAGAAAATGTGTACAAAAGTTTTTAACGCTTTGACGCGATTGACGTTTAATTACGTGAATTAGGCCCCTGGGCCACATGATGGAAAGCAGTCACCATTGCCCATGGCCATCCGCAACAGAAGTAGTTAGCCGTTAATGCGTTGTCGACCTTTACAGAAACTGTTAATCCTCCTCTTAAAAATTCCCATGTCAAAGCTACTCGGAAATACTGTGTGAGGGAGATTGTTCTAGAGTTTTACTATTCGGACCAGAAATGTGCGTGAATAAAGAATAGTGTGGATGAGGTGTGGATGACGTAGTGCGAAGGCGGAGAGTTGATGCAGGTACTAATTAAAAAAGTTTATCAGAACACTCCTCATACTACCATTGTAACTATTAAGTTTGTTTGTAAGAAGATATCTCTGGAACTTCTGTACCGATTATGAAAATTCTTTCACCTGTAAAAGCTACGATATTCCTAAGTGGCATACATTTAATTTCAAATTTGCCGAAGATAGTACCTCGGGAAACAGCTAGTAATTTATATACCTAATGAATTTATTAAACAAACACATAGCTCTCTATGGGAATAGATAACATTTGTCTACAGTCACCGAACATGTTAATAATGCGTAGCTATATGTGGCAGATATTTAATGCCACATCTATTACTTTACCAGCTACCTTCCCTTTGAAACCGTAGCATGATCTGAGTTTCTGAACTAAATTACGTACAGTATTGTAACAAACTTTCCCGAGGCCCGCTAAACTCACATGTTAAATATAACTAGATTGACTGTTATATTAAACTAGCTGACCCGGCAAACGTTGTTTTGCCGCATAAATTATTGAATTACAAAATAGGGGTTGATCGTAGAGGGTTGAAAATTAAGGGTTGTATATATTTTTCAATGTTGAATCATTAAAAAATAAAAATAAATATTTTTGTCCATAAAATAAAAAAAAAATTTTAGGGATGGACAACCCTTAACATTTAGGGGGATGAAAAATAGATGTTGGCCGATTCTCAGACCCACTGAATATGCATACGAAATTTCATCAAAATCGGTCCAGCCGTTTCGGAGGAGTATGGAGACTAACATTGTGACACGAGAATTTTATATATAGATTATGTTTATGAAAGAGACCACAGAGTTATGATAATATTATCTGACCAAATTATATGTCTAGTTTTAATTTGTGGGACCCAATTTACGTTATATAGTTTACCCCTTCATTCTTTTCAAAGGTCCATTTCATCTTTTTATAAACAATCATATTTTATCAGGAATTATAGACAGATAGACAGAGGGACGAAGGATTTTATTGACTATAAACCCCAAGAAAATTTCCAATAAATTTTGAACCTCATTTTTGAAAGTCAATTAAAAATAATATATCAAATATTAAGATTATTAACTAGATATGTACTATGTTGTATGTTTGTGTCGATAAAATTGCCTCCCCTGGGGCCTAGCAAGGCCAGCTATGACGTCGTTGATAGATGCCAAACGTTTAAAGTAATTGGTTCGTTTCATTTTGTTTATTACACTGTATAAAAGGGTA
The DNA here is from genome assembly GCA_036924255.1 of Apodemia mormo. Taxonomy (NCBI): domain Eukaryota; kingdom Metazoa; phylum Arthropoda; class Insecta; order Lepidoptera; family Riodinidae; genus Apodemia; species Apodemia mormo. Next base: position 10,451,796 of record JAUPFN010000011.1, read on the forward strand.
ATTTGAATACCTGCACGCCTGACGATACCCGTTAATAGCTTGAGCTGGTTGTATCAATATTTGCCGAATTATTTTTATACGATTGCCTCATGGTTTAGTGGTTAATTTGGCTCAGAATATGAGCTCTCGGGTACGATCCCGGGTCAGGCAAAAGAGTTATGGGTTTTTTTATAGGTTTTCCTCCAAAATTCAAAATCTCTGTAGCAGCTCTATGTTTGACCTATGTTGATCACTGGTCTACAAATATCTCCTTATCAAATTTCATCAAAATCTGTTCAGTTAGAAAACGTTATATACAGTCGCGCAGACTATTTTATTTGTAATAATTTAATAATCATACAGACTAGCTGTCCGTCCCGGCTGCGCACGGCTACTGTCATGAAGAATATGTTTTTTCGAAATGAAAATAAGCAGTTGGTCCAAACGAACGGTCACTTCGGGTTTTCGAAGAGCAGAGTGCTCAGCCGGAGTTAAAATTAAGTAGACTTAGGGCACAGAATAGAGACTAACAGAAGTCAATGTACATACAAGTAATATTCAAGCAACGCACACATAGACACCTCTCACGGACGCGATATCTCGGAATGGTTCAGAACAAACTGTCCCGAACCATTCCGAGATATCGCGTCCGTGAGAGGTGTCTATATGTGCGTTGCTTGATTATTACTTGTATGTAAATTGACTTCTGTTAGTCTCTAGTATTCTGTGCTTAGAGCTTCTGTAAGACATAATATAAAGAATCTCTGGAATTGTGTTAATAGATATCTTAAAAAGCACCCCACGCTTTTTTTACAATGCAATACATTTTTCTTATTTACACTATTCTTAATTTAAAATTATTTTTTACTTTAGTAAAAGCGTATTTTTTAGTTTTTTAAACTAGTTCGATTTTTTATAAGAGCGTTTTAATTAGTTTTTTTTTTTAGTTTCTTAAACTATCATTTATTATTAATAAGGTATTTTTGTATTTACAATGTGGCGGTATTTTGACGGTGCACCAGGGCGGCATTAAGAGCCATTTTACAAAATCGCCCAACTAAAATTTAGGTAGGTATTTTTTAATCGATGCGCTGGACGTTGTCGTCCATACATGATACTAGCTGTTGCCCACGACTTCGTCCGCGCGGACTTCGTTTACTCCGCACAGCTCCTCCCCTGTAGGTGATAGCGTGATAATATGTAGCCTATATGTTGACCCGACCTATTAGTAACATTCATGCAAAATTTGAAGTAAATCCATCCAGTACTTTTTGAGATTACCCCGGAAATACATACAGACAAACAGACAAAAATTCTAAAAACTATATTTTTGGCTTCTATATCGATTGTAGATCACGCCCCAAGTATTCTTTTAAAAAAATATTCAATGTACAGTAAACTGTTTTGACTTTCCTACGATTTTATTTTATGTACTTATAGATAGTGCACCTAGTGCTGGTAAAATGAAAATAGTATTGATACTTTTAATATTTTAATTATTACTACGCGGTACTAATTTTGGCACACGGACGTAGCGGATTTTACAGTATTCTCTTTTATTTATTTTTGAAATAAAAAATAAATGAATATTATTTAAGTGACTTGTTCCAGTATAAAAGTAGAATATAGTCTTATTCTATGCCAATTTCTATAGGATAATATCATTATTTGATAACATATAACTCAGTTAATGTTTCGTTAATTTTCGTTGAAATAGGCATATTTGCTTAATTAATTAGATATAGTTATAGATCTTTTAGGAAAAAAGTAATCCATTCAGGCATAATTATTGGATGTTTCTGGTTTAGTACTTTTTCTTATTAAGTTTGTTGATTTTAGCAGTAGCAATACCTTTTGGAAAAAAAGCTTCCTTGCGTAATTGTCGAAACTTGATTTCGGAGAACATTTATTATAAGAAATACTACAGTTGATGATTAAAAAATCTGGTTAATTGAGGCAATATTTAAAAGTTTAACTATCTAATGGTACCATTTAATTAAATGAAAGTACTTTAATATGAAAAATTATAATATGAAAAATTAGGAGTTCGAAAATTTTGATTTCTCGTCAAAAGTTGATCTAAAGTGTGAACTGCCTCTTAGGGTATATCTGGCCCTGCTCATCAGATTATATAAGTACTAATAGACTTCGTTTGTTATTGTTTAATAGAGGCCCGGGTACAATTCCAATACGGGAATGATGTGTACCATTTCGTGGTGTGGACGAAAAAAGTACGAGGATTTACACATAGATTTAAACCGCCTCATGTTTATTATAAAATTTTCCCTTCAAGACGATTGTGCAACATGTTTACGCTATTGCGTCTTTTGTTTGGTTCGTGAGAATAAATGTTTTTTGTGATTATTGTTGATTATACAATGGCTTTTATTATTTTACTTTAAGAGATAAATCCAAAATCAGTGAAGTTGTAACAGCCGACTTCCAACCTCATGTATTTTGGAGTTCTAAATCAGATCATCATATACCTATATGAAGCCAAACGGGAACTCTTCTAAAAAAAAATTATTGAAAACAAAAAACCCGACTGCATTTAATCTTTAGAAAACGTTCATTGCCTGAAATGAAAGCTAAAAAGAAAGAAACAAGCCCAGTAGTTTAGAATCATGTTAAGTAATAATGAATAACTTCACCATTGAAATAGTTCTATAATCGATGTAGGTACATACATATAAAACAATTCATGAATTTTAATTCATCACAGAACGATTAACAGTCGGGGCCCTTTGTGAAAATTTGATAGCTAAAAATTGAATGGGCCCCGACTGTTAATCGTTCTGTGATGAATTAAAATTCATGAATTGTTTTATATGTATGTACCTACATCGATTATTAAAAAAAATAAAAAAAAGGTAAAGTAAAAGTATTAACGCACTATTAAATAGGTAGGTACCTAATAAAACCAACTAACGCCCTGGCCGCCCCGGTAGCGACCCTAACTACCAATCAACAGGGCTTGGAGACAGATTATAATAATATAATGGCTACTACCGTAACTTGGGTTTGACCGTAATTTGGGTTTGTAAATATCAATAATAAAACAAGACGTGTTATTATTGATATTTACATTAAAATTATATAAGTAATAAATAACTTAAAAAACTTTCTAACTTTGTGATATTTATGACCAAATCTGTGACTACAAGTGTTATCATGTGTTTTTCTGACAAGTGAGTGTGTTTACCTTGATACATTTATAAATCCTTTCCTAAGGGACCTCTATAATAACAGATTCTTCAATATATTTTCACCAAGCATCACTACTAAATAAATGCTTCAAATTGACAAAAACAACTAGCACATACACTCAATGGAAATACAAGAAAATTCATAATATTTTGAAGAAACAAAGGAAATTAAATCGGTGAAAAAACGTTATTATTTTTTCAAACTTTGAATAATGCTATTTAAATTTTAAAATAACTTCCTTTTATTATAATTTATGGCACTGTACATATTTCATGTTCAAACGACAGATAAAATACCACAGATTAATCACCGTAGTTTGAGCATTATAAACGTTGTGCCCTATAAGGCCGGTAATACACGCTCAGTTACGAATAGTTGCCATTATAATTAATATTTATGTTGAGATTCGACAGAAATTATAAGTAACGCAAAATTATTTCAAAGTACAAACTAAAATTAAAATGGATTCAGTAGATCGTAGTTTAATAGAATCCATGGATTACGTAACAAAAAGAAAGAAATATTACAAAAGTGTTCAAAATTCACCAAATACTTCGTTTATATCTATACACTCTGATTCATCAACAAAGAGTCTACCTGATTTATCTACAGCGTGTCCTGAAATAGAAGAGCTACATGATGAATTAAAAAAAATAAAAATACTACTAGACAGCGCAAACAGAGAAATCGAAGAGTTAATTCTAGAAAATAATAAACTCAAGCGGAAAATTACTGACCTAGAAAAACAAATTATTGCTTTTAATAAAATCTATCAAGAGCCTAAAAGTAGTATGAAGAAACGAAGCTCTGTTAAAAAAAGAACTAAAATGATGCAGTATGTCAATTGCAATATGCTAGGTACAAAATTCAAAAAGGAAGTTACTAAAAAAATAGACTTTGACATAGATACAGAACAAGAAATAAATTCAGAGAACATGGAAGTAAACTTGGAAGATAATATTGAATATCGCGATCCTAAACATTTAAACTATTCTGACGTCTGTGACACGAGGAGACTATTTATTTTTGGAGCCCAGCAATGTAAAGGACTAGCGTCACATCTAATAAATTCCAGAGAAAATTCACCCTATGAAAAGTATGAAATATTTTCAATGATTAAGCCCTTCGCAAGCACAAAGAATATCCTCGATCATTGTTATGACATAAACACTAAAACATCGGACGTTTTTGTTCTTTGTGTAGGAGAAAACGACAAAAATCCTGTCAGTGTAACTATGGAAATTTCTTCAGTCTTTAAATACCTCTCGAATTGTACAGTCATAGTTTTAGGTGTATATAGAAATAGGTACTTAAACGAAAACATGTTAAACAATACTATTAAACTATTGTGTGATAATGTATCGAATGCTACACATATTAATCTTAATAATACTAATATTATAACAAAAAAACAATATCTTATTAGTGTCTCTCAAGCCATTAACCTAAATATAGACTTAAAAGAATACAAAGAAAAATTTTTAGTCTGTAAGAACTGGCCACATAAAACCAGATGTATAATAAAAAATGAATCTAAAACAGCTGAACCAAAACAAAATTATTTTCCAAAAAAAGGAACTATACCTTTTTACTTCAAAAAAAAATGAAAAAGAACAGTTAAAACAAAATGACACAAATGAAACAATTCAGTTTTTTCGAGGTTAAAGAGAATAAAAACAATGATTTTTTTCTTATAATGCATCAAAATATTGCAGGTCTTTTAAATAAATTGGATACTCTTACAATACATTTAGATAATTTTAATGAGTCAAATCAACATATTCATGTTTTATGTTTTTCCGAGACATTTGTAAAAAAAGGAAATGAAAGTAATATAAAATTGCATAACTATAAGGTTGCTGCGACCTATTGTAGGAAGACTAAAAACCGTGGTGGTGTATGTATATTGATAGACAATAATTTAGATAGCAGAAAATTAGATATATGTAATGAATTATGCATAGAAAAAACTTTCGAATGTTGTGGTATAGATGTGCCTCAAATTAATTCCTATATTGTCTGCATATATCGGACACCAGATTCTAATATAAATACATTCTTCTACAAATTACAAATACTTATGCATAAACTTACAATGAACGCTACGAAGAAACAAATAATTTTGACTGGAGACTTTAATATTGACATTATGATTAAAAATAATATTACAATCGAATTTATAAATATATTACATAATTTTAATCTGACATTACATATCAAAGAACCTACTAGACAAAAATCGTGTATTGACAACATAGCAAGTAACATAAAGCAGGCACATAGTTTTTTGAAAAATCTATATTTGTCAGACCACAACACATGTCAATTGATACAATTTAAATATAAGTCCTTATCTGACAGATATGAGCATTTGTACCTATATAAGCGTCATTATAGTACAGAAAACATTGAAAAATTCAAAAACGCTTTAAAAGAGTTGTCTTGGAGTAATGTCATAAATAAATGTGATTTAAATGAAAGCTTTAATGAATTTCATGATCTGCTTTGTGTTTTCTACAATCTATGTTTCCCTATACGTAGAATCAGAGTTATGCAAAATAAACGTACACTGAAATGGATAACCAAAGGCATTAAAATATCATGTAAATACAAAAGAACATTACGTTCTGAATTATATAAAAAAAGAAATTCTGAAAATAAGCACAAATACAAAAAATACTGTAAAATTTTAAAAAAATGTATAAATTATTCTAAACTAAATAATAGTAAAAAATACATTAGTACTGCAAAAAATAAATGCCGTGCTGTATGGAACATAATTAAAGAAGAAACAAAACCTACTAAAGATTTTCACAACATAACTAAAATTAAAAGAAATGGCATAGAAGTATTAGATCCTTACAAATTAGCAAACCTGTTTAATGATTATTTTATAAATGTAGCTAATCAACCGCCTAGAGATAATAATAAATTCCAAAACTTTCAAATAAAAGAAATTAATAACAGTATATACCTCACACCTACCTCAGCGGAGGAGATAATTCAAATAATAAAATCATTAAATAAGACACGATCAGTAGGATATGATTCAATATCAACAGAAATTATTAGAAACGTTGCTAATATCATCTCCAATATATTGTCATGGTTGATAAATGAATCATTTTTGCAAGGAGTATTTCCAGATAGATTAAAAATATCTGTAGTAAAACCAATGTTTAAAAAAGGCAATCGAGATGATGTTAACAACTATAGACCAATTACTTTGGTCCCAGTAATTTCAAAAATATTTGAAAAAGCCATGCATAAACGATTAGTGAATTTCATAAACAAAAATGATATAATACATAAAGAACAATATGGTTTTCAAAAAAACAAATCCACTACATTGGCAGCTTTCTCACTCATGAAAACAATTGCGGAGAATATTAACAAGAAAAATGATGTTGTTGCTATTTTTTTTGATATGAGTAAAGCTTTTGATTGTATTAATCATAATAAATTGATCAATAAATGTGAAAAGTATGGTATCAGAGGAGTTGCTCTTAAATGGATTGAGAGTTATCTGACTAACCGCCAACAATATGTCGAAATAACACGACTTAATAACAGACAAGAATTAGTAACATATAAATCTGATACTCTTCGCAGTCAGAGTGGAGTTCCACAGGGTAGTGTAATGGGTCCATTATTATTTCTCTTTGGTACAAACGATTTACCCAATATACTACATCATAAATGTATTCAATTCGCGGATGATATATCACTTGTAGTTGGTTGCAATCAAAATAATAAAAATATCCAAATAGAAGTTAATGAATCTATTAAAGCAGTATTTCAGTGGCTTACTGCAAACAATTTGAATGTAAATATAACTAAAACTAAGATGATACAATTTCTACATTATAATACATTTCCTAAAATTCTAAAAGTTGAATATGATGGACATTATATTTCTGAAACGCTTGAAACTAAATTCCTTGGTATTTATATTGATCGACATTGTAATTGGAAATCTCATACAAATAATCTATGCAACCAACTAAGTAAATATGTTTACGCATTACGTAAAATAAGACAAACCATCGGGAAAGATGCTGCTCTTACTGCCTATTATGCATATGTTACCTCTCTTCTAAGATATGGGCTGATACTATGGATGAACTCACCCAACTGTAACAGTGTATTTTTAACCCAAAAAAAATGCATAAGAGCTATATTTAACGTGAGCCCGTTAGATAGCTGTAAGCCCTTATTTAAAAATAATAATATTCTTACATTAACATGTTTATACATATTAGAAGTTGCTCGTTTTGTTAATAAGTATAATGAGCTGTTTGATGTGGCAAAGAATAAATCTATTCTTGGGTATAGAGATCCTACAAGGCTCATGATGCCAAGCTGTAAAACTCAAATATTTGAAAAAAGTTGTTATGTAACTATTATAAGAGTTTATAATAATATACCTAAAGAGATAAGAGAGCTGCCAGGTAACCTACAATATAATAAATTAAAAAAATGGCTTCTGCAACATACATTTTACTCACTACAAGAATTCTTTGATTTAAAAAAATTTTAACTTATCATCAAACATATGACCTATATAATAATTATAGTGTTAATTGTAAATGGTTTTTAATTTTGTATTCATTAAAAATATTAATTATATGATTCTTGTTATATGACATTTAAAATTATTTATTATGACATTTTAGTATTATTCACATGACATTCATTTTATGACATTTTAGTATTATTTACATGACATTCATTTTATGACATTTTGGTATATGCATCTAATATTTATATTAAATTCTCAATAAACAATTAAAAAAAAAAAATTAAATATTAGTTATATTAGTTATGTACTCTTGCATTATATTAGTTATGTACTCTTGCATCAATTTTATAATTGTAGACATTAATAACTGTTTAATTTCAATTTGATATATAAATGACATGTGTTTTTTTTAAATTTATTATTACTCTGTAAATTCGAGAGGAAAAATTGATTGGTGGTAATGGCTTGATAGAACTATAAAAAAAATCAATAATAAAATTAAATAAAAATGTTATCGTATTTAAAAATTCTCCAGACTAGTAGCAAATGTTTTAATTGGACTTGGTATTACTCTAGTGACTATCCAACATCATATACCTAGTATTTCTTCGATTTTAGTGAGGGTAACACATTGTAACATTTGCACGCCACAAAAAGGGCAAAATAGGAATAAAGAACATATTGTTAAATAAGATCTAATTATGTACCCTATTTATTGCAAATAAAGAAATTATTATTATTATTATTATTATTGATTCTAAGCAGGGACAAGTATTTGTTTGAAAAGCACGTATGTTTGTATTTCTGATTTGAATGCTCATTAAATAACCAAGCGAAGCTTTGTGACGATAGACGCAAGTGCGGTCGCTGCATTAGAGATGCCACGAATATACGTCGCCAAATATTCACGTGATTTTGGTGAATATTTGGCGAAGTATATGTTTTCCCCGTGTTGGTTCCGGGCTCCTTTGAAGAAAAGGCAAACTGCCGTCCTGCCAGGCAGGTCTTAAAAGGTGACCGATTGGCTATACGAGTCACTACCATCGTGGATACTAGGTGGTAGATTTATGCATTGTCTCGCCTAGGTCTGGACTCTGGTACCACCGCCTTACCTATTCCTGCCGCAATAGCGTCAGTGCTTGTCACTGTCGTCTTGCGGTTTGGATTTATTAGACCTCGCCACAAGATAGCAACGCACCATTAACGCCTTTGATGCCTATAGGCGATAGTTGACTCTTTCCATCAGGAGACCCATCTGCTTGTTTGCTATCTTATGATCTAAAAAAACATTAGCGAGTTCGGAGTTGGTCGTATCACAAGGTACAGGTATTATTTGTTTATGAAGATTGAGCGCTGTAAGCAGATGCTTCTCCTGATAGAAAGCTGGAAAGATAAAACATCGCCTATAGACACCAAAGATGTTAATGGTGTGTTGCTATCCGTGTGACGGGATGGCAATGCCACATGCATAGGTGTACCGGCTACCTTACCCTCTTAACCGGAACACGACAATGATCATCATTGACGCTATTGTGGCAGGAATAGGTAAGGCAGTGGTACTAAATATCCGGGCAAGACGTTGCAGAAATCTAACACTTAGTAGTCACGATGGTAGTGACGGAAATAGCCAATCAATCGGCTCTTACGACCTGCCTGGTAGAACGACAGTACGACGGTAGCCTATTCTTCAAAGAAGCCCGGACCTGCACGGAGTAAGAACTACTGAACCGATTTTGATAAAACTTAGACAGTTCCTTAAGTTGTTATATTATTTATTTTAAATCAAAAATAATTATCTCGATATATCTTTTATTTCCGGAAAAATTCCTGGACAAACATACAAATATACATACACTTACGCAATTTTATTACACGTGCTTGGACGCCTAAATATATCATCATACCTACTCAAATGTTATCCAATTCCAACAATATTACATACATACATGTCAAACTGATAACCTCCATTTTTTCGTCGGTTGAAAATATTGTCTAACTGATGATAAATACTGATTAATGAAATGAATACCGAATAAGAAATACAGAAGTAGGTAGGTATATAGGTGTGTATAAAGTACGTGAATATAAATAGGAAAATTAACTTTAAATCGTTATATATCTTAAACTATTATTTAAAAAGAAAAATGATGAATAAAACCCAAAATTATTTTTAAATACCTATTCAACGATACCCCACATGATATTGTTCATCAATATATTTTTTTTAAATTTTGACAATATGGCGCCTGGTGGTTTCCATGGTGGGTTTTAATAAATGTCATGTCTTTAGTGACACTCGCAAGGTTAAGACGAATCGATTGACATGCGAATCATCAAAATCAGCCTACGCGTTTGGCCTCTAGAATGCCACATAGGAACAAACATACATACATACATATATAGACTGATAAACACAATACCCTCCTGCAGTCGGGTAAAAACCTGTCAAGTTAAACACGAATTAAAAGGAGTTTATAACGAAATGATAACTTCCTGTAAGTTTATAAGATATATTTATTAAGGATTTTCAAAAGTAAATCACAATTTGTTTCTCTGAAAATAAATCGCTTGCTCAATTATATCCTTACATTTATCTCTATACAAATCACAAATGTTTATAACAATAAATTGCACAAAATAATTTGAGCCTCATTCGCTATTAAATCCAAAGAGAATACAATCATTAATCACTTCGACCGATACTACTATTGTATATTAGCTGTTGCCAGCGACTTCGTCCGCGCGGACTTCGTTTACTCCGCACAGCACCTCCCTCGTAGGTGATAACGTGATAATATGTAGCCTATGTGTTGACCCGATCTGTTAGTAATATTCATGCAAAATTTGAAGTAAATCCATGCAGTACTTTTTGAGTTTACCCCGGACATACATACAGACAAACAGACAAAAATTCTAAAAAACCATATTTTTGGCTTCGATATCGATTGTAGATCACGCCCCAAGTATTCTTTTAAAAAAATATTCAATGTACAGTTTTGACTTTCCTACGATTTTATTATATGTAATATAGATTTTGTGCCGATACACCCTCTACCGACTTCCACAGACAAACACGCGCGAAGCGCGGCAAATTCGAATTAGTGAAATATCTTTCATGACATGTTTTTTTCAATTATGAATTTTATTTACGAATTAACTTTGAAAATTTTTTTTTGTTTGAGAGCTTTACTCCCGGAGTGGTCCCATTTTAATTTTGTGTAGATCTGATGCAGGGTTCCGAGGATTTAAGAAATGGGAAATATGTTGCTGCAGTATTACTGCGTTAAAATATTGAAAGTATAATTTTAATTTAAATTTGTGATACTATCATAGACAAATTATGGATCTATGACATTGTTACGTACTTCGAGTACATTTTGTGCAATAAAATACCACTTATATTGACACCGTGTATTTACAACACAAATGTACAAAACACCACAATGCAATACGTAAGTACACTGATAAACACTAATAACACTCACTATATTAACACTAGAATTAACAGACTACAGTGAATCAATAAACTAGAACAGTTTCCCTAACATTTTCCACTGTACTATATCGCTTCACACTGGTCGCCCGTACTATCGCTCCAAATCGCTCTAAAAAACTGAACTCTATTCCACACATCCCTATTTATACCCTAGGTAAAGTTCGACCATGTTCCCGAAGATATCGCGTAAACAATAATTCTATTTTTTTTTTAATTCACGGCTTCACCCACGTAGTTTTTGTTCCCGTAGGAATATCGGAAAGATTTATGTAGTAAAACCTTCCTCAAGAATCAATTTATCTGTTTAAAAACACCGCATCAAAATACGTTGCGTAGTTTTAAAGATTTAATATATTTTTTACATAGAGACATAGGGACAGACAGAGAAAGCAACTTTATTTTATACTATGTAGTGATATAACCGAGTTCTGTGGTATAGAAAATACAACCGAATTGAAAACCTCCTTCGTTTTAAAAAGTCGGTTAAAAGTGACAAAAAGTGTAAGTTCCATGTTTTATCAATTTTATCAACAGTTTTAAACCTCGATTATATACTTGTTTAAAAGTAAAAACGTGATAGCAATTATCAATATTAAATTATGATATCATTTATACCTACTACTACCAATATTATGATAAAGACTTGATTAGTCATTAAATAAAAATTGTATATAAGTAGAGCTGCCGTGTTGGTCCCGGCCTCCTTTGTAGAATAGGCCAACTGCCGTTCTGCCAGGCAGGTCGTAAAAGGCGACCGATTGGCTATCGAGTCACTACCATCGTGGCTACTAGGTGGTAGAGTTCTGCATTGTCTCGCCCGGGTCTGGTACCACCGCCTTACCTATTCCTGCCGCAATAGCGTCAGTGCTTGTCGCTGTCGTGTTCCGGTTTGGAGAGTAAGGTAGCCGGTAAACTTATGCATGTGGCATTAGACCTCGCCACAAGATAGCAACGCACCATTAACATCTTTGGTGTCTATAGGCGATGGTTGACTCTTTCCATCAGGAGACCCATCTGCTTGTTTGCTATCTTATGATATAAAAGAAAAAGAAAAAAAAAAGAAAGAGAGCTTATTTTTGTTTCGATGTACGATGAACGAATATATTTGACTAGCTACAGCGTGCAGCCCGCTGCATTATAAAAGTTTTTAGTGAATCCCGCGGGATCAACTAACTTTTCCGAGATAAAAAATAGCCTATGTGTTATTCTGGGTCTTCAGCTATCTACATACCAAATTTCATAGTAATCGGTTCAATAGTATTTGCGTGAAAGAGTAACAAACATCCATACACACATACAGTAATACCTCGACTTACGCTACCCCGACTTACGCGAACCCGGAGTTACGCGATTTTCAAATCTCGTTGATTCATCTTTTATTTGACTTAGTTGCTCCACACTATTGCTTAGCCAATGTACGTATTCAGACAATTGAAAGACAAATTGTAGAAAATATGCACTCTAATGAAAGCGTAATTCTTCTACAAAACAAGGAATATATATTTTTTTGGGTTTGGAAATTTTGCGGAAAAAAAAATCAAGTCGACAAACTACTTTGTTAGATTTTATGAAGCCTTCTATATCAACATAAATTTGGCTGGCGATTTTATACTCTGCTGATTTTATGCTCTGCTATATAGTTTGAGATCTTAATAAACATTTTTTGTCTACGTGTATTTTTAAAAGCCTTAATCAAAAATATTTTTTTGGAAAATTATACCCCGATTTACGCGAATTCGACTTATGCGGTTGTCGCTCAGTCCCACCTATCGCGTAAGTTCGGGGTATTACTGTACTCACAAACGTTCGCATTTATAATATTAGTAGAATTTAGATTTGGTTTCGATGAACGATTTTGTTTTAAAAATGTAGCTATTTTATTATTACCCATATTTCAAAAACTACTGAACTGATTTTGATGAAACTGGGCTGTAATTTAAGTTAATACATGTCTTTAAATCCAAAACAACTTTCTCGGTTGGCTTTTGGTTCCCGAGAAATTTGTGGACAAACATAAAAACTTACAAATATACAAACATACATACATTTACAAAATTTAGTAATGTGCTTGGACGTCCAAATAGATCATCACACCTACTCAAATGTTATCCAATTTCAACAATATTACATACGTAGGTACATGTTTAACTGATAACCTCCGTTTTTTCGTCGGTTGAAAATGTTATTAAATGTGCAGTAGTTTTTTTAACTTTAAATTATTCTTATATATATAAGAATATTATTGTTATATATTATACTTCATATTACTTCATTTTGTAGATAAGGGGTCGTTCATAAAATACGTTCGCATACAAGGGGAGGGGGGTCTGGCTGAGTGTGACAACATGTGACAAGGGGGGACGGGGGGTATACGGCAACGTGACGTTCGCCGTTTATTATTTTTTGACATGAGCGCTAGCTCTGTGGCGCGACTCTGGGTACGTTCAGATGACAAGCGTTCAACGCGCGTTTTGATAACGCGCGTTTACAACTACATAACAACTATTCAGGGCCGTACACATGCTAACGCGCGTTTTATTGATACGCGCGTTGAACGCTGCACTAGCGCTCGACTGTTGTCAGCGCGCGTCAACGCGCGCTTTGAGATCATTGGTTTTCCATATTGCCGTTCACTGTTCAGTTGAGCGCGCGCTTTCGACGCGGATGGACGTATTTTAGGGTTCATCGGGTCATCAAGAAATCGTCCGAAATGGAAACCGAAGCTTTTAATACGGAATTATTTATAAACGAAATAGAGAAACGTCCTGCGATATGGGACATGACAAGTAGCGATTATTCAGATAGGAATTTAAAGAGACGGGCTTGGGAAGAACTTGTCCTCATATTCTGTGAAGGAGATGATAGTGAAGAAAAGAAGAAATTATTATGTGAGTACATATATTTATTTACATTTACAATCAGTTTGTGTTACAAATTAAATGTTGTGATCCAGCCAGTCAAGTTTTCCTTCGGTAATGAAATAATTTGTTAAATGTTCTCGAACATTATCCGCCTGTCGCACAGCACGCCCAGTATAATGTGAGGTTAGATTTTCCAGTTGTGGAGTATACAGTGTATCGTCAAAATTGTAGCCATCCCTCATTCTTACATAGTTATGAAGTGTGCATATAGCTTTTACAATCTTTTCTGCAGAACCGATGTTAACATCTAATGGCCTATGTAAAATACGCCATTTATTGCACATTATGCCAAAAGCACATTCAACATAGCGGCGTGCTAATGTCAAACGATTATTAAATATTTTTTTAGCGTAGGTGAGTGACCTTCCCCCGTAGGGTCGCATTAAATTCTCCATCATACCAAAAGCTTCATCAGCCACTATCACATATGGCAACACTGTCGGTCTATTTTGTATTAACAATGTCTTTGGCTCCGGCAGGTCTAATGACCTTTCAGTCAGCTTTTTGTACAATGAAGAATTCTTGAATATACCCGAGTCACTATTTTTACCGTACGCACCAATGTCAACCCATACAAAACAATAGTTTGCATCCGCTAGCGCCATTAAAACTAGCGAAAAAAAATGTTTATAGTTATAATACATGGAACCCGTGTGTTCAGGCTGTATTAACCGTATATGTTTTCCGTCCAAGGCTCCCAAACAATTGGGAAACTTTGAGTTCTTTTCAAATATCTCCGATATTTCATACCATTTTTCTTTCGTTGGTTCACTCATAACAATGGGTTTCAATTTTCTCCAAATAGTTTCGCATACATGTGGTATTATGGTAGCCACAGTAGATTTACCAATTCTGTAATTGTAGCTTAATGTACCAAATGAACATCCCGTGGCCAAATACCTGAAAAAAAAACACAAACTATTACTAAAATCTGTTTTTTTTTCAGCGTCATCTCTGCAAAAGAAATGGAAGAGTTTACGAGATAATTATATGAGAGAGGTCAAGAAAATGAAGACTGTTAAATCTGGATCAGGAGCTTCCAAAACCTCATCATATATTCATTATAATAGACTACGATTTCTACAGCCATATATAGCCGACAAACATACAGAAAATAGTTTCAATAAAGAAAATGAATCAGCTTCGTCAGAAGTAGCTGACTTCAGCTACTTCTGACGAAGCTGATTCATTTTCTGTAAGGAAGTTCTGCTTTTAAGAGTCCTAAATCTACTCCAAGAAAAAAACAAAAAATAAGTCCTGCTGACGAAAGGTTTGCAAGCATATTAGAGCAGAGTTTAGCACAGAAAAATGTTTCGCACCCAAAAGAAGATGACGATGAAGATAAGCTGTTTTGTTTGTCACTCGTTAAAGAGATTAAAAAAATCCCGGAATATAAACGGCTTCACACTAAAATTGCCATTTATAATTTAATCTTGCAAAACCAAAATGTGCAACATCAGACATTTGAAAATCAAAATTATCGCAGCCCGGTACCACCACAAAGAAATTATTTGTCACAACAGCAGCATAATCAGGACTTTCAGTATTATGATTTTAGATCACAGCAATCTGGTGTGCCAAATAACTTAGCGCATTACGGTTATACTACAGATCTCAATCTCATATGGGATCTCAATCGCCAGTAACACACACTCCATCGCCAGCACCAACTAATACCAGCAATGAATCGGAGTTAGATTTATTCTGCGACTAACAACTTATTGTTTTTTCTTTAAAAAAATCTTTCCTAAACAAGTTTATTTAATTTGATTGATTTAAAGATATGTTCATTATTTTCATTAATAACAAGTTACTATATTATAGATATGTTGATTAATAAAAAAATACGTATACAGATATGTCTATTAATAAAAACTTACCTCAATATAATAATGAGTTTTTCTTCTGGTGAAATGGTATATCGCACAGCGTTTTCATCTGCTACGAGTTCCTTGTTTATGAGAGACAGTAAGTCATCAAATGACTTGATGGACATTCTGAAGTAGTTGAAAAATTTGGGTCCGTATTGCCTTAATTTAGGATACAAGATTATGTACTGGCTTTCAGTCAGCCTGGTTGACAAAATTGGGTGGACCCAATATCTCCGTCTTCTGTTGCGTCGTTTCAACCGTCGGTATAATATCACCGTTAAAACAGTTTCTACGTCCATCTTCGACAAATGAACTCTAACCATGGCGGTCGCGGCAATGCGCGATCAACGCCTGGCAAGCGCGTATCATGTGAACACTAAACAAAAGATTAGCGCGCGTTCAACGCGCGTTGAACGCTTGTCATCTGAACGTACCCTAACGGCGTTGCGTTCCGTCACAACGGGTTTCTTTGTTTTTCCAATACTTGAGACAGTAACGTTTCCACGTACCCTGCGCGTAATGTTATTATAATAACTAAACAAATATTTTTAATTTTCAGAATTTGTGTACTATAATTTAGAATTTATCATACTCAGCAGGGGGGGGAGTCTTAGTTTTTGTGACGAAATATTTCTAGGGGGGTCACAAAAAGTGTGATACAGCGTGACAATGCCCCCCCCCCATTCAAAAAAAGCTCAAAAAAGCTGAATTTAATGTGACGTATTTTATGAACGGCCCCTAATCGGAATTGACGAACATGCTTTTCCAAGGTACAGGAAGTTAAAACATTACCCCTGGACCCGCTTGGCGGGTTTCCGATTATACCGATATAGTATACCGATATAGTATACCGATTCTAATACCTAAACTGTGTGATGGTATGAGCCTAATAGTCTTACACCACAATAATATGTACTTACATACTGTAATAAATACACCACAATAAAAATGGATATCTTTTTACATCAGATGCCTCTTGCTCGGGGCCATAATAGTCCTCATGCGTTGTTAATTATTATCTAAATTCTGCCTGATTGCCTGCTTTTCGGGCAAGGCCTGCCTAGTTTAAATCCAATACATATATTATGTATATCTAGAGATCATAAAAATCGACAGAGTTAATCACAAAATACACCTAAACTACCGACACGTAGCTTAGTCTTCATAGCGTTGCCTGGCTTTAGGATAATACAAAACGCTAGTTCAAATCCAGTAGTATTTATATAAAAAGTTTTTGATGATGAGTAGACTAGTTAATTACTTACAAAAAACTTCATAATTTTTCCATGATCAGAAAAACAGTGTTATATTTTTTGACTACGAAAATATTTGTTTTTTCAATAGTCTACGTAAAATCAATAATGCTACTTATCTATATACATATAATAAAATCGTAGAAAAGTCAAAACTGTACATTGAACATTTTTTAAAAAGAATACTTGGGGCGTGATCTACAATCGACATCGAAGCCAAAAATATAGTTTTTAGAATTTTTGTCTGTTTGTCTGTATGTATGGAAATAAACGCACTCAAATCAGTCCACCCGTTTAGGAGTTATGATACCACGGAGAGATACACAAAAACTATCAATTTTTTCGTGGTTAAACTTATAACATCCTTCACTTTAACTGCAGGAGTTAAAAATTGTTAAAAAAAATTGTAAATATATGTTTTTAAGGTTACGGATCAGGATGTAGAGGATTTTTACCTAAAAAATACTGTTACCGAAGTATAGAAAATTAAATTTTAAAGCGAGCGAGGCCACGGGCAAAAGTTAAGCTTTTGCGCTTTTAATAGGTGTGAGACCGTTCTTTGAAGAACGCACAGGGTTGTAGACATTATCGTTTATTAAATGAAATCCTATTTATAGAATACAAATGTCAGTAATGACGTCATAGGCGCGACCTTGCCACCCCTGGGGATGCAGATTTAGACCGTGGTCCAACGAACAAACTTTTTTTTTGATTAATAGCAAGCTGAATGTTTGTGAACACCTTCGTTTTGACGAGATAACCATTTTTCGCACTTTGAAAAACTCGATTCGGGAAACTTATATATCTATACAAGATAGATAAAAAAAAGTTTAGAGTGTAGGACTAAGAACAGTTTCCACTTTACGTGTAGGACAATATTACCCTTGAATTACAATACTAATTAAGAAATTAGGTTGTTTTTTAATTGATTAATATCAATTTAAAAATCTCATAATTTCGAAATTTTAGAGTGGAGGACTCGCCAGAAAAACCATCGAATGTGTAGGACAAAACTTTCATCGTGTTTTTATAATCAAGCGATTAAAGTCGAAGAATAATTAGATATTATTCTTATTAATAATTTTTTTTTTCATAGAATAAAAAATTTTAAAGCCCCAACACTTAAATTGCCAAACTTTTTTTTCGAAGATAGAAAAGATGGTTGTCTCGTCGAAACGAAGCTGTTTACAAAAATTCAGCTTGTTATTAATCAAAAAAAAATTGTTCGTGGGACCACGGTCTAATTATAACGTACGTAGGAGGATACCTACTTGAAAATGGGAATTACTTTTTCATTCTCAATATTACGATGAGTCTCGCGTGATGTAGGTAACCCATAGAAATATGATGACGTCTATGAGGAAATCCTGTACTTATTGATATTATATAATTAAAAATTTCTGTCGTTTGCTGCATCACCAATGTCAGTTGAACTCGTTTTATGGGCGCATATTAAAATATTGGAGATCAACCAAGATCGCTACTTATAGACTATGAAGCCTAGTGAAAAGTGTATCTACTTAGCAGTTTATAGTATACCTACTAACTGCGCCATGCAGCCCACTGCATTTTAAAAGTTTTTGATGAAAAAGTTGATGTTGGTCCCGGCCTCCTTTGAAGAATAGGCCAACTGCCGTTCTGCTAGGCAGGTCGTAAAAGGCGACCGATTGGCTAACGAGTCACTAACATCGTGGCTACTAGGTGGTAGAGTTCTGCATTGTCTCGCCCGGGTCTGGTACCACCGCCTTATCTATTCCTGCCGCAATAGCGTCAGTGCTTGTTGCTGTCGTGTTCCGGTTTGGAGGGTAAGGTAGCCGGTAAACTTATGCGTGTGGCATTAGACCTCGCCACAAGATAGCAACGCACCATTAACATCTTTGGTGTCTATAGGCGATGGTTGACTCTTTCCATCAGGAGACCCATCTGCTTGTTTGCTATCTTATAATATAAAAAAAAATGAATCCCGCGGGAACAACTATTTTTTTCGGGATAAAAAGCAGCTATTCCAGGTCATCATATACGCGTATGCCTAATTTACATTCAAATCCGTTCAATACTTTATGCGTGATTGAGTAACAAACATCCGTCCAAACATCCAAACTTTCGCATTTGCAATATTAATTTAGACGTAATTAAGGATTTAATATCGTTATTATGTTGTAACGTTATTGCTACCATAATGAATAGTGCTTAGTTTGTGGTTGTTGCTAGCGGTATAACGTTATTTTCAAGCATAGCGTTATTCAAAAATGATACAGAATTAAAATCGTAAGTAGTATGTCCGTGGTAAACTCAAAAAGTACTGCATGCATTTACCTACTTCAAATTTTGCATGAATATTACTAACAGGTCGGGTCAGCATATAGGCTACATATTATCACGCTATCAACCTACGGGGGAGGAGCTGTGCGGAGTAAACGAAGTCCGCGCGGACGATGTCGCGGGCAACGGCTAGTAAATAATAACGTTATTCATTACGGTAGTACACACATTACAAATTAACGATATGGTATTATTTTATTAACATTTTTTTTAATAATTTACTTTTATTTTGCCGCTGCCATCCTATGTCGAGAGAATAACGGTACAAATCACAGACCATATGAGTACTAATAGACATGCTATCGGAAGGAAACGTGTCGCCGCGCATATGAGCTAACGCTCCTATCCTTGCAATATATGTAATTGCAAGCTACATGGATGAACTAAAAAATTATCTTGAAAGGCGTATCCATTTAATCCGTGGTACAAATAAAATATGTTGTAAGGTAAAGTCTAGTAAAGTTTCGTAGTGCAAAGTTATAGGACTTCGAAATAAAATTAACACCATACCATAACTAGGTACCTACCTATCTACCTTTTAGCAAGATTCAGTTGTGTATCCATACTAACATAAGGTCACTCGATCCCGTATTTTACAAAACCTATCTACCTATTCCGACATACCTATTATGGTAATAGCCAAAGGATGGATCACGGACGGAAGATGAAATTAAATGTAAAAGACACAGTTCTTGACTAGACGCTTCACCCATAACGGGCCTCTACCGCGAGGCGCCATTGACATTTCGCTATGTCATTGTGTGTACCTAGTACATTAGGCTTATCGAGATGAAGACGGACAGATACAGATACCATTATTTATATTTAGATAACTCGTCATTTAAACAACACAGGCAAGGACTCGGCAATCCACTAAGTTAAAAGAAGAAAACAGCAGCCTACAAAGACCGTCCCGTATAGGGTAGGTAGGTAGGTAATGTTTTGTGTATGAAAACTGACCAATTTTGAATGGATAAAACTGGAAATGGAAAAAAATGGATCAATGGATTGTTTTTCCTATCATTGGTATCAGTTCGAGGAAAATAGTTAATTCAATTAATTTCACCTTTGAATTATGGATTTCCGCAATGTCATGTGTCTCAAAGAAAATGGTCTTTGTTAGGTAATTATTGAATAAAAAAATTACGTACGCGCTCTGGTCGAAACTTCTAAATTTACCCATACAGGGTGTAAAGAAAACCCTATCCGATCCGAAAGTGGTATATAGTTAGGTCAATGACATTATCAAAAAAAGTAATAAAATAATTCTTTTTATTAAAATAAGAAACATATCGTTGTTTAAAGTTCCTCATTTTAGTACTAAAATTGAGCAACTTCCCCTTAAATGAAGCAAATATTTTGAAAATTAATGTATATCCATAAAAAAATGACACAAATATGTTTGTATTAACTACCAAATAATGCCTTTGACGATCGGACAGGTTTTTCTTTACACACCGTATATTATAAATGCGTATGCAATATTCACATAAATTATTTAAGTAGGTATATTCACAACAAATACATAATACTACTAACTTTTGTTCCATTCACCCTAAATTAGCGTTATCTTATCTATATTAATTATTAATTAATATTATAAATGCGAATGTTTGGATGTATGGATGGATGTTTGTTACTCAATCACGCAAAAACTACTGAACGGATTTTAATGATATTTGACATACAGCTAGATGATGACCAGGAATAGCACATATGCTACTTTTGATCCCGGAAAAAGTATGTGATCCCGCCGCGAGATTCGCCAAAAGCTTTTATAATGCAACGGGCTGCACGCTGCGGCTAGATATTTTAAAATTTTATTTAAAAAGCACAAATATTTATTATTTCAATTATAGAATACAGAAAATACCACTTAATATTATCATAGACCATATAACAATATGTGAGTGGTTACGCAAAAAGGGACCTCAAGGGAAAATAATTGATTTCGAGTAAATCACGTTTAAAATGTTGAGTCGAAATGAGAGAGGCGCGGGGTGTTTTATGTTAGTGTCGTTAGTGAGCGACTTCGTCAGCTCGTCGGTTAGACTATTATATGTGCTGTGTTCGTCAGTGAGAAATAGCACGTGTTTGCGATAGCTGTATTATTGGTGACTTATTTATTCGTCTTTTACTTGTCTTTATGTGCGCGCTAGAAAAAGAAACTAGTGTGCGCTGTGTATAAGGTGTAATATTTTCAAAACTGCCTCGGCTTACATAAAAAAAACTACGGCACCTAAAATTATTTTGATTAGAACAAAACAAAGATGAAGGACCATAGAATCAGAATTTATCAAAAAAAAAAAAACCGTTTCCAATCCCTTCAGGTCCCTTTTTGCGTAACCACTCACATATCCTTTTTATATCCTTTATTATACAAAATGTCTACAATAGATAGAATATTTTGTTTGCATGAAAATATGATACAAAGTTACAATGGGTGTTACAAAATAATTTCTATATTAAAAAAAATGTTAAGTAAAATGAGACATTATATATTATTATTAATTAAAATTTGCTAATTCACATTTAATTATATTTTATTAAGATAATCTATATACATAATATAATAAAATCGTAGGAAAGTCAAAACTGTACATTGAATATTTTTTTAAAATAATACTAGGGGCGTGATTTACAATCGATATCGAAGCCAAAAATATAGTTTTTAGAATTTTTGTGTTTGTCTGTTTGTCTGTATGTATGTCCGGGGTAAACTCAAAAAGTATTGCATGGATTTACTTCAAATTTTATATATACATATATAATTTTATGTATACATATTATATAATTTTATGTATACATATTATCACGCTATCACCTACGGGGGTGAGGCTGTGCGGAGTAAACAAAGTCCGCGCGGACGAAGTCGCAGGCAACAGCTAGTAATGATATAAGGAATGTCACATTTTATTTTATTATATATACTATAATAGGTATAATCAAAGAAAATATTTTGGTCGACACGACACGAGTTCATCGGAACTGTGAAGGCCGATAGCGCCGGCCGGTTTTCTAGAATACACGTGGTATTTTGGTCACCGCCGTTTTGTGCCGCCGCGCGCGCCGTCGAGTGATTAGCGGCTTTGACTACGCAATCAACGGGGCTCGGGTTCGATTTCCGCCAAGGACAAATATTTGTGTGATGAGCATATTATATGTTTGTATTTCTAGGTTTTGATGTTTATTAAATATATTTGAGTAGGTATTCATATTTATCCAGGCCTAAGATGTAACGCGCTACCCTAGAAGGTACCTGTTCACTCTTCTCTTGAAGATCTCCAGATTGTACTCGTCCGGGAACACAGACTCAGGAAGCATGTTCCAGTCCTTTGCGGTTCGAATGAAGAATGTTGAGTCGAACCGCTTTGTCCGGGTACGTGGAACGTCCACCATATAACGATGCCTAGATTCCGTGCACCTCGACGATCGATAGAAAAACGGGGATGGCGGAATTAAGTCGTGCAATTCCGCAGCGCACTCTCCAAAGTGTATTCGATAAAAAACCGATAAACTAGCCACTCTGCGGCGATGAGCGAGGCTCTGGAGTTTTTTGCCTACCAGATCATCGTCGTTTATGAGCCTCTTGGCACGCCTCTCGATGGCCTCAAGTGTCTCCAGCTGGTATCCAGCGGATGTGCCCTAAACCTATTTCATTTGAAATACAATAATGAAAAGATGGTATGGTATTAAACAAACAGAGGCTACTTATTTACACGACTAGACAAAAGGAAGTAATGTTTTTGAGTGACGCCAAAAAGTAGCGGGTAACAGCAAGTAGGTACCTACTTATTATCCATATTCCATACTATACAAATGGGAAAGTGTATGTATGTGTTCGTTTGTCCGTCTTTCATGGCAAAACGGAGCGACAAATTGACGTGATTTTTTAAGTGGAAAAATTTGAAAGGATGGAGGGTGATACAGGTTACTTTTTGTCTCTTTCTAACACCCCATTTCCCTAAATGGTGGGTGGAAGTTTGTATGGAGCATTCCGCAGTTTTCAAGGTAGAAAGCTAAAATTTGTATGCGGACTATTTATGACAAAAAAAAATCGTGCGTAATTTTTTTTGGAAATCTGCTCTTTAAAAGAGGAGGTGAAATTTTATATAGATCAATTTAACGCGACCGAAGCCGCGAGCAAATGCTAGTACTTTATACTCGTATTATATAACTTTTCAATAAGTTCAGGGCCAGACTATGCCATTCAGGCGCCCTAGATGAGTCGCTCTTTATGCGTCGTTTATTAGTAACTAGCGATAGCCCGTGTCCGAAATTCGAACATAAACTAAACAGCAAAATCTTTTTTAATTTTGACAATTGACTTTAGCCACAGATATTCTGTGCTTTAGCCCTAAAGAAAATATTATACATGCGTATATATTATTATGTATGTCACACGAATGTATGTACCTAGTATTTGTAAAATTTATATTTTTATTAATTTAATACATTTCTAATGCATTTTATTTGCATTTGACATATATTAAATGCGATAATGCAATAAAGTTACCCATCTTTAAAAAAAGTATTATCAAGTGGTTCCGTTGCAAGTTATGCAGAGTGAACCGAACGTCAACAGTCTTCCGGTTCACCATGATTCATCAATGCATCAGTTGGCGAGATTAGTAGTGACTAGTGATAACTAGCGCCGCATTTTACCGACCAGAGTGCTAAGTGTGAGTTTTTCTTTTCGCATTCGATCGTGAGCGCGTTTGGAGTTTACTAGGAATTTGTATGTGATTTGTACAGCGCCACCTAGTGGTAAACTGGTTTTTCACGTTTCACAAAACTCACACTTAGCACTCTGATAATGATTGTCACTAATATCACTTATTTCGATAGCCGGGAGTCGGGACTGATAGCTTTACGGGCTCATCTGAGGCATGGGTTGTTTACATATCGCCACCATACTTCGGGCTGATATTGCGGCTTTAATTTTCGAGGAAAACCTTGAAAAACACTCAATAACATTTTGACCTAACCCCTTTGCACCCAGAATGGATTAGGATAAAATTCAGGATCAAAACTGATGATTTGCCAAACGAATATCAAAGGAATGAAAGTCTACAACCACTTATGTATCTCCTTGTGGAAGCCGGTCGTATAGTTAATATTTACCCATATAATATCTTCACGTTAAATCCTTTTCAGGATAGGCAGTGCTCCGAGGGCGTTGTAGAAATACCTGTATTTATTATAGATTATGTAAACAAACGCAACTTAGTTTTATAGACACCAAGGACATAAAATTGGTAAACAAATATTGTAATCCCTTGTCACTGGAATGGCAATAAATAAGTGTGTGAATAAATTAACCATATATAGAGAAAGTGCATAGGTACTTACATTTTAACGTGTGTTCTCAAAAATGTTGTCTTGAACTTTCTAATCTTGTACTGTCGCAAATTATTATTAATTCGATGACCAATAAATGAGTTATTGATCTGACTTAAGGAATTGTAAATTATTTGCGATTTGTTTTGTTTATTACACGCGCAGATCATTATAATTTTTATAGACACCGCTGTTCTTCTTTTGTCCTGTGATTTTCTTTTTTAATTGTTAAAAGTATATTATCGTTGGTCTTAATAACTTAGAAAGTTAAAAGACCGGTGAGACTTGATTGATTATATTTAACTTCAAAGTTTCTGTTATTACACAATTATTTTTAATAGGTATTTAAATAATGATCTTGCAAATTATAAACACTACTTCATTAATAAACAACAAAAATTCTATCAAATGGAATTTAAGTTTAGCAGTACTTTCTTTTAAATAAATAAAAATCTTCAGTTCAACACTGTATTCTATCCCAATTTTGAATTTTAAATGAAGGAACTAAATTGCGCGGCCAATATGAATGTTACGTAAATTGTAAGAAAGAGAAAAACGACTTCTATATGTCTGAGCGAGATCAATGGCTCTTTATCGGTACATGCGCATACTAAACTCACGATACGATCCGTTCTACGCATACTAATATATAATAAGAGATCGTAATTTATAGAGTAAAAATTTAAGAGCAGTTGTAATATACTTATTGTTTTAATTTCATATTATACATACTATTTTGTACATTAAAATATATATTTTTTAAATATTATTGTTTAAAAATGAATGTTTTCTTTGTTTGTTGTACCTACGTGAAATCGTGGACGCAAAAGATGTCTTCGTGTTAACAACATCCGTCTATATAATACAAGCACATTGACCGCTGTTAGAATGCTGACGCAATATTTATCTCACATTGCTAAATGCTAAGTCACAGATTTTAGAATAATTCTCAGAAAGGTATCTCGAATGACCTCTCATCTAAAGCTTGTTTTCACAAACCTGCAATATTTTTTAAAAACCTATCCAACGATATCCCACACAATAGGGTACATTAGAAAAAAAATAACATACCCACTTTACATGTAGCCTGTAGGTGAGACCTACCCAGTAAAAAAAATTTTCAAGAATTTATGTTACCTACCACTTTGTTGACGTGAATAATATGTATATTCGTGCCAAATTACAGCTTTCTAGTAATAAGAATTTCTGAGGTATCGTGCGGGCGGACGGACAGATAGACGGACGAATATAGTGAAAATATAAGGGTTCTTACAACGATATATTATATAGAATTATCAAGTTCACCACAGTTCACCAATGTGTCGGTTGGCGACGACAGTGGTAATTATCTCACCAACCGACACACCGGCGAACCTCGTCGCCGTATTTTACCCATCTAATAACGATTATTGAATATTTCTAGCGATAATGAGGACCGACGGTTTTACGTATCTACTCATCCGAGGCACGGAAGTGGTAACATACCACTCCCCGCCAAACTACGAGTTACTAATGAGATTCGCATTGATATAAAAAGGGGGTTTTCGAGAAAAACCTCAAAAAACACTTGGCCTATCCGGGAATCGAAATCAGGACCTCATGTGGTCAACACCAATACCGGATCACTAGACGTAGAGGCGTCTTTTTTTTCTTCTCCTTAAAAAACTGCGTCAAATACGGTAAATCGGATCAAAATCGGTTATGTTATCACTGAAGAAAATCTCTGAAAAAAATGTTTTTGATCTAAATTCGACATTTTTCAACCTATTGATTTTGTAGCAAATACATTTTAAAGCTTAATAATTGATTTGAACACCATTCGAAAGATCAAAACTAATCATCATTTTAAAAATGTACAGCTTTTTAAAAATAAAATGCTGTCATAATTACAAACTTAAATGTTTGTACTCTTTGAGTTCAAAAATATATTCTTAGGTATTTTTGCTCATTTGAGCTATAATACTATAATTTAACGGAAGTTTTAAGGATGACCTGCTGGGCTAACTGTTTTACAGATTTTTGTTATTGGAAAGTCTATTAATGCTCATTTATGTATGAATTGAATATTTAAGTATGCTCCAAATCTTGTAGAGTGAAGTGCTATCCAGCTCCACTGAAGACGCATTTGGTTACGAAGTAAAATATACAATGAGTAGGTACTCATACTGTGTATTTCTGTTTGTGGTGATATGGGGGAAAGTTTGATGGACGCAGATCCACTAGTGTGCCGTTAGGATCTTCTGTAACATCAAGACGTTTGGTAAGTCTGTCTCATTTCTTACACTTATGTGTGCTTCAGTGACAATGCAGAAGTTAAGATTTCGTGGAAAGTTGCAAACTGATCTACCTATGTATCAATACGTGAAGCAAAAACTTTGTGCCCCTTTTGACGCCGAATACGGATATACGGGATATGGTGTTCAGTCCAATTAAAGTTTAAACTGCAGAGGAGTGCTGAAACCTGATGATTTTATACAATACTATCTGCAGCGTGCAGCCCGCTGCATTATAAAAGTTTTTGGCAAGTCCCGCGGGACCATCTAAATTTTTTTGGTATAAAAAGTAGCCTATGTGCTATTCCAGGTCATTTTCTACTTGTGTACCAAATTTCACTTAAAACCGTTCAGTAGTTTTTGCGTGATTGAGTAACAAACATCCATACATCCATACATCCTAACTTTCGTATTTATAATATTACTAGCTGCAGCGTGCAGCCCGCTGCATTATTACCGCCTCGTTGGTCGAGTGGTTAGAGACCCTGACTACGCAATCAACGAGGCTCGGGTTCGATCCCCGACGGGGACAAGCATTTGTGTGATGAGCATAAATGTTTGTATTTCCGGGTTTGGGTGTTTATTATATATATTCTAGTATTTATATATGTATTTCTATGTATTAGTATCGTTGACTAACACCCATAACACAAGCAAATAATTTGCTTACTTTGGGGTTAGATCAGTAAGTGTAATTTGTCCCGTGAATTATTATTATTATTATTATTATTATTACAGTTTTGGTGAATCCCGCGGGATCACCTAACTTTTCCGGGATAAAAAGTAGCCTATGTGCATACAGGTAACTGATAACCTGAAATAGGTTAACAGTTACCTGTGTGCCAAATTTCATTAAAATCCGTTTAGTAGTTTTTGCGTGATTGAGTAACAAACATCCATCCAAACATCCAAACTTTCGCATTTATAATATTAATATAGATAATATAATAATAATTATTAATATAGATGCATAACAAATACATTACATTAATAAAAATAAACATTACACATACTACAAACATTTATCAATACCGTAGTTCGTACTTTGCACATAAATACATTATGTCCAGTGACCTTGAAGGTAATTGATTATGTCAATAATTTTATGATGAAACTAGCTGCAACGTGCAGCCCGCCGCATTATAAAAGTTTTTAGTGAATCCCGCGGGATCACTTAACTTTTCGGGATAAAAAATAGCCTTTGTGCTATTCTGGGTCTTCAGCTACCTACATACCAATTTTCTTCGTAATCGGTTCAGTAGTATTAGCGTGAAAGAGTAACAAATATCTCTACATACATACTCACAAACTTTCGCATTTATAATATTAGTAGGATAGTAGTAACATCGAGCTAAGAGGCAGGTACTTAAATATTTCGGTAGGTAGTAGGTATTATTTATTGAAAATGTACGTGTAAAAGTAAGTAAACGACGATGAAGTTGTAACGGGGGGAGGGGAGGGAATTTATGAAATTATGGTACGCACACAATAATTATTGCACGTCTGCTGACACTGATATATTGCAAACATATTTCGGTTGACTACTGAACAGGTACCTATGTGCTTTAGCTGAATAAGTGTGATTCAGGGTAATAGAAAAATAAATTCTTGAAAGTGATTAGACAGCAGCTTACAACACTGTATAGCTAACTGTTAGTCCCCCGTGTTAAACGTATTGATTGTATACTCTTTGGTCCGGGCTACTTTTTAAGATAAAGGCGAACGATTGGCTATATCACTACCGTGATTCGTGACTATTAGGCGGTAGAACTCTGCAATGGTTCACTCGGGTCTAGTGTATCACTGCCTTGCCCCAAAAGCGTCATTGTTTGTCACTGTCGTGATCTGATTTCAAGGGTAAGGTAATTGGCCTAATATCTGGTTTCTCACGTTTACCACTAGGTGGCGCTGTACAAATCACATACAAATTCCTAGTAAACTCGAAACGCGCTCACGATCGAATGCGAAAAGAAAAACTCACACTTAGCACTCAGTTAATTTCGTCAACGAGTTTACGTGGTCCGAAAATCAACTTGCTTGGTTATTATCAATGATTCAATTCAACGATTGACGTTCTTCGCACTCGGTAGTGTAATTATCCGACTTTTAAAAAGGAGGAGGTTCTCAATTGGACTATTTTTTTAGTAACCAATTATTGTTGTCATACTTAATAAAACTTGAAAATATAAGATGATATTGTTATATGATTTTACCTACCACTTCGATGATCTTCCCTTCATACGTTTTCAGGCTTAGGAATGACTGAATAATTTGCTATAAAACTAATATTTTATAGCATACTTATAGGCGTTATCAGGTGTACTGTACAATAAAGATTATTCTATTCAAATCCTCAAAACACTAACTTAATTTTATTTACAAATAAACAAAACAATAAAAAATATTTTTTAAACACCGAAGGATAATATTCTCGCTGGGCGAGAGGGGCGAACGGCCACGTTCCGTACCGTTTCATTCCAGAGATATAAAATGACATAATTTAGAAATAATGTGACCCTTTTCTTTTCTATTAGAAAATATTTTAAATGTTCAAATTAATACTCATTTCAAAATTATAATAATTATGATATGTCATATGACCATATTACGATCCGTTTATTTTATTTTTTTTACGTAATTTTTATATTAGACAAAATGCAATTTAACTACGTTGAAAATAACAAAACGTTTAGTTTCTCGTGTTATGTCATACTAGCTGCAGCGTGCAGCCCGCTGCAATATAAAAGTTTTTAGTGAATCCAGCGGGATCACCTTACTTTCCGGAATAAAAAATTGCCTATGTGTTATTCTGAGTCTTCAGCTATCTACATGCTAAATTTCATCGTAATCGGTTCAGTAGTATTTGCGTAAAAGAGTAACAAACATCCATAAATACATACTCACAAACTTTCGCATTTATAATATTAAATATTAGTAGGATTATGTAAAACGTCGTTGAATGACGTTGACATGTTGACGGATTCAACTAGTTAATTTCTAGATTTTCTAGGCAGGCAACGTTAACGACGTTGACGAAAAATCAACCGTTGATTCAAAGCGTTCATTGATTCGAGTTTCAACGCCCTTCGCTACACGAGATGACAGTGGACACTACCGAATAGATGTGTAACTCAATTCACTGAGCGGATGGTTCAACTCACTTATTTAAAATGTGTTAACGCACGGCGCAGCATAGTTATACCACAGATACTTAGAGATTATACGTAGTAAACTCTCATTCATGTGCACAATTATCATAAGTCATGACTCTCATGTGTCTCACTCACTCGTTGAGTTTCCAATGAACCAATGCAATTCATGCTCTGTGCGCTGTTTGTTTTAAGAATTTGTAGCCTGGCGCACGGCGCACGTTTTGTTCGCTGCTCACTTCCCGTCGCCAGCGGGCCGCGTCAGATTTATTGCGCCATGGCGCAATTTTGAGTTAGCGCAAAGAGCCGGCGCAGTACACTGCGCTTGAGTTACTGAGTTAACACAAGGAATTTCGCTGAGTTACCCATGTCTACTGCCGAACAGGGTAACGCCTCCTATCTTCCACACACCGCGCCATTGCTGTCGCGGATGTTAACCGCGGCATTTTCAAGCGCAGTAGAAGAATGTTTATCAATATATTATTCCGGATTAAAGGGTAAGGTAGCCGGTTAACTTATGCATGTGGCATTTAATTTCAGCACACGGTTGGCAACGCACCATCAACATCTCAGGTGCGTATGCGGTGATTGTCTCTTTTCATCAGGAGAACGATTTTCTCGTTTCAAAATATACATGAAGAATACATGAAATTTTAGTTACTTATAAAATATCATACTTACTCCATCTTCACATCGAAAACCATGTAATTCTAATACCTCAATAGTTTCAGGGCATGTAACACAATATATTTTCTTTTTGAAGCTTATTGATTTGAGGTATTGAGCAATTACAATGAAGGAATAGTTAAATTTTCCTGAACCAAAACTGTAATTAAAATTGATTTTATGTCTCATCTTCGTACTTTAATACGAGTATTATGATTACAACCGCCCCGCTGGTCGAGTGTTTAGCGAACCTATCTACGAATCGATGGCGTAAGAGTTCGATTCCCGACAAGGACAAACATATGTATGTGTGATAAGCATAGATTTTTGTATTTCTGGGTTTGGGTGTTTATTATGTATGTACTATATATGTATATCTGTATGAATTTCTATGTATTAGTATCGTTGACTAACACCCATAACGCAAGCAAATAATTTGCTTACTTTGGGGTTAGATCGATTTGTGTAATTTTTCCAGATATAATTATTAATAACATGATTTTATATAATAGTAATAGAAAATGATATCTATACATAGATATAATAAAATCGTAGGAAAGTCAAAACTGTACATTGAATATTTTTTTAAAAGAATACTTGGGGCGTGATCTACAATCGATATCGAAGCCAAAAATATAGATTTTAGAATTTTTGTCTGGTTGTCTGTATGTATGTCCGGGGTAAACTCAAAATGTACTGCATGGATTTACTTAAAATATTGCATGAATATTACTAACAGGTCGGGTCAACATATAGGCTACATATTATCACGCTATTACCTACGGGGAGGAGCTGCGCGGTGTAAACGAAGTCCGCGCGTACGAAGTCGCGGGCAACAGGTAGTAAAATAATAAAAAAAGTACAGCATTAAGCACTAGCAACCAAAATAATGTAAAAGCAATTATAATAATTTGAGAATATCAGTGTTTCAAAAAGCACCTTAATTCGGTCCCAGTTGTAATTAGACATGTGTAACACTGCGCTGCGCCGCGCAATTGCGCTAACTAAATTCACTGAGCGGGTGTATCAACTCACTTATTCAAAATGTGTTAGCGCACGGCGCAGCATAGCTATACCACAGACTACTTAGAGACTATATGCAGTAAATTCTCATTCATGTGCACAATTATCATGAGTAATGACTCTTATGTGTCGCGACTCACTCGTTGAGTTACCAATGAACCAACGCAATTCATGCGCTGTGCGCTGTTTGTGTTATGAATCTGTAGCGTGGCGCACGGCGCACGTTTCGCTCGCTGCTCACTTCTTATTACCCGCGGGCTACGTCAGATTTGTTGCGCCGTGGCGCAATTTTGAGTTAGCGCAATGAGCCGGCGCAGTACACTGTAGTAGTGAGGCGTATTTATCGTAACAGATACAAATCACAGGTATTCGTAAATACTAGATAACAATTGTTCCTACAATATCAAATATCTGTTGAAAAATATCAGTCACAATACTGAATCACAATCTGCACTACGTTCTTCAGTCACAGTAGGTACTAGGTACCTACTCAATAACAGATATTCGTGTTACCTGTTCTTCGTATGTATTAGTCTCTCTCGCTCACACCCGCTTAATTGAATCTGCTAAAACGAGAAGCACCTAGTATTTATTATCCGAAAATTCAAATAGTAATCTTTTATAACAAAATATCTTCCTAGAATAGTGACAACTATTTCTAGTCGTATAATCTGTTATCTGTTCCTGTTCCTAATTTTCAAATCGGAAACACTGCAAGAATACTTCTAACGATATGTTGAAATATTACGTCCTTTTGTAGGTATGTAAAAACAAAAAGGTCGATCTCAACTATTTGCATAAGATCATCAATATAGGTACTCGTACAAAATTTAAATAACGGTAAAATATTTTTTCTTCGTAGTAAAATTACAACAGAAATTATTTGAAAGTTCGAAACGTTTATATAATGGCGCGTTTCCGAACGTCTTTGTTGGCATTGACGCCATTGGCTACAAAATGTTCAACGTAACTACGACTTTATGACTTAACCATAAAGGTGATATTAATTAGACACCCAGGTCATAACGTTTCTTTGGTAATTTGTTTTCTATCCCGTTTTTCGGATTATATTCTTTCGATTTCGCTTTGAATTTACTTAGCGAAAACAAAAATTGTTTTGTAAACAAAAGGTTTACTAGTGCGAATAAAAATACTTAGTAGGTATTCATATTCTTTTTGTATATATAGGTAATAAATTAAGCAGTTCTGATAGGATATGCTTATCTATTAAATTTAAATAATTTAGGTTGAAGTTGTATAAAAGTTTTTATAATATTAGTTCAGCAAAATGGCAAATGTAAATAAGAGATGACAGTGTTGTGTGTGTGTGGGACCATTTTGTAGATGTAGGTGACCACTATGCGAGCTGCAATATATCTATGTAAGGCTTAATTATCTTTTGATCATCCGTATTTGCAAAAACATATGAATAAAAAGCATCCCACGGTTCGGGTGATTAGCAGAACTGGTACCTAGTTATATTTATTATAATGTTTTTTTTAATATTGCTTCGACATTTTTCAACCCATCGGCTATCAATTATGTAGCTAAAATAGAACTTTAGATCACAAAAATTAAATTGAATGCCATTTGAAAAATCAAAATTGATCATCGTTTCCAAAATACCTACACGGCTTTTAAAAAATCAATATAGCCTACTGTGATTTTTAACTAACTATCTATGTAGATGTTTGAACTAAAAAATATATATTATTATGCTTATAGTTTTTACTCATTTAAGCTTAAAATACCTCATATTAGCGGGAAGTTTCAGGTATGGACTGCAGGGTTAACCGTTTACACATTTTTTAAGATTATATCAAACAATAATCAACTAAAGTAGGGCTAATTTAAAAGGTCATATTTGTCAGATCTTAAATCTAAGAATGTGAAATGGGATCTAAAACGCAGTAGCTCCATATAAACTTGTACGTGTCTGGCATCTGCCAAATGTCGTGTACTAAAATGGCCTTAGTACTCACTACTCTCTACTTACCACAGAGTACTTTGTAATATGCTACTCACATATTTTGTACTGTACGTGAATTATATACTGAGACCGTGCTTGGAAAAATAACAGGCTGTTCTTTAGTAACAGATAATGGCATCTGTTATTTTTCAGTAACAGTAACAGGATTAACAGATATCTGATTCGACCTGTTATGACCCAAGACTAGTACACTGCGCTTAAGTTACTGAGTTTACGCAAGGAATTTCGCTGAGTTACCCATGTCTAGTTGTAATGTATGTAAGTATTAAGTAATGAAGAATGGCGTAATAAGGTTTTCGAAAAAAACAAAACGTAAGCGCATTTTAAAATACCGTCAGCGCCATCTAGCGACGTTACTCTTAGTCTTAGTCACCGCCACTCTTAGTCTAATGCATTACTTTTTGAGCCAATTTTGACCGAAATTAATATTTTAGTCTAATTTGTTTAAAATAATCGTTGATTATTTTTTCTTGTAAGTTTATGTATAAAAGCCAAGACTGGCTTTTATACATAAACTTACAAGAAAAAAGTCTTATCCAGAGTTTTCCTTTAATTTTATTTATATAATATGCTTATTAAAAGCAAGAGGGGAGGCATTCGCCCAGCAGTGGGATGCTATAGGCTAGATTAAATTAGAAGATGTGTCCCACTACGCAGAATTATTGCAATGACAGTCGATTTTTTTATGTACTAGTAGCAGAATGCATGCCCCTTGCATTACCATATCTCTAATACAGCTGAGACTAGATGAGGTTTCTTCATCAGATACTTGAGACCTGCGATTTTTGAAGCTTCAAATGAAGCGGCCCACCAAGTTGAATATTTTTTGTAAAGGCGGTATGTCGATCTCTAATAGTTTGGTTGAACACTTGTGTTTTCTAATCAGGATCACCATATACTCCAGATCTTCGATTATCCAAGGTTTTATAGTTTTTCCTTTATGTGGCCATTAAACCCTAACTCTGTACCAAATTTCAGTTCTCTGAGTTTATGGAAGTACTAGTTCTATTTTGATGATCATGAGTGAGTGAGTGTCGTAAATGCGAAATTTTGCTTTCGCTTAACTTCGGAACTAAATGACCTACAGACTTGAAATTTTGGATATTAAGTATGTGATACTAGCTTACTAGATGACGAAAATTTCTGCGTTCTGGTCTTATCCAGAGGTTCTCAAATAGTGGCCTGAAAATGCGGCGAAATGGTTCCTGTAAAGGATGGTACGGCAGTGCTTGCTTCGCGCTCGACTTGGCGGGGGCGCTACCGTGCCCCCAAATGTTAGTAACATGATAGGCCCATCGTTTACCTTTTAAGAACTGCCTGACAGAATGGTAGGTGGTATATTCTTCAAACACAGTTTAACACTCGTGCCTCGAAGAAGCACATATATATATATATATATATATATATATATATATATATATATATATATATATATATATATATATATATATATATATATATATATATATATATATGTATTTGCGTATGTCACTTCAATTTTATTCAAAGTGAAAAGAAGAGGTAGTAAGTATGATGAAGTAAATAATGCAATTTCAAAAGTAGTACACTGGTTCAGCACAAATACATTTAATTAAATGACAAAAAAATCAAGATAAATTCTCATTGCCTCACGTAAGGCACGTAAATAGCAATGTAAAACTGAATGGAAATAATCTGAGTCTACTACGTACCACGTTTACTAGGTGGTAGAGTTCTGCATTGTCTCACCCGGGTCTGGTACCACTGCCTTGCCTATTCCTGCCACAGTAGTGTCAGTGCTCGTCACTGTCGTGTTAAGTTTTTGAGGGTAAGGTAGCCAGTAAACGTATGCATGTGGTATTTAGGACCTCGTCACAAGATAACAACGCACTATTAACACTTTTATTGTCTAAAGGCGATGGGTGACTCTTTCCATCAGGAGACCCATCCGCTTGTTTGTTATGTTATGATATAAAAAAAGTCAAGTGGACTCCACCGTGTTTATAGGTATACCTCTAGATAAAATTATAGTAATAACAAATTTAGTTAGGTAGGTTTTGCAGTTAACATAGGACAGTTAATTGATGTCAGTACTCTAAGAATTATATACTTTACTTAATTCCACCGCAGCATTTAATATATGGGATTTTTCGGAGGCGAAATTCTGCTGAAATAAAAGCTATATTTGTATTGCAAAAAAAGTTATAAGACGAACCAATAAACTTTACCCGAGGGTTTCCCTGAGAGAAAAATTTAAAGAAATTAATATTGTAATTTGTATTTGAGAACTTAAAATAATATGTCCACAGTAAAACATTTCTTAGTTTAAAAAAGTGGTAATTACACTCACTAAATACAAGGAACGAAAACTACCTTATGGAGCATGCATTTCCAATACCGTTTTTACCATAAGGGCACTCAGGGCCAGTGCCCTGGGCCCCCATCCTCAGAGGGCCCCGAAGGACCGACATTTTCTCTCACATTTAATATCAATATATTATGGTCGGGCATTATCGTAGCTTAAGAGAATAAAAAATGAATTGCGAACCACAATGTTACAAGAACGGCTAAGTAATTTGTCATAGAAAATTATATTCTTCAGAAAATTGAGTTTGAGGATTTAATTAAAGATTTTGGTCAACAGAAATCTCGTAAGAAACTATTACCATAATAGTTTCTTTCACAATAAAAAAAACAGCAGCATACATTACTGATTTCATTAATGATATATTGTATTATAATATACTGGATTAATAAATATCATAGTAAAAAAAATGCATAATTTGCTTTCTTTACATTCCAAAAGGGCCCGAATTCTTGTGTGCCCAAGGGCCCTGACATAGTCTAAGACGGCCCTGTGCATTTCTTTTACATAGAATAAGTTAGATACTACAGTTAAGCTGCCGGACGGTATAAGAGATCCATTATGTGCCAGTAACAAAATTAAAAAAAATGTGCTAAAAAAACTATGTAGGAAAGGGTATTGTAAAATCTTAAATTGTTAAGACAAGAATATCTGCAATTAATTATTATTGCTTCACAAACCAAATTCTATACTTTAAACGAGTAATTCATATAATTATTATTTAAATGTTTCTCCAAAACAACTCTATTGATTATTAGATAGGTAGTCTTTTACTATTGAAATTGATCGTGCTATGAAAAATTATATGATATAATAATAATAATATAAGACAACGGTAAGTTTCTTTCGCCGGATCAACTCGGTGTAGGGTGGTGTAGGGCTGCATTTCGATTTGGTAGTAATTGTATAAATGTCAACTCGCCAAAAGTACGTATAAAAGTTAATTTGAATAAATTAAAGAACTGTTTAAATCCTGAATAAACAAAACATCTATTCCCGTATGGAAATGAGCGTGATGTATTTATTTATCTACACCTACCAATTTTTCGCATTTGAAATTTAAAATACATTTCCTGCAATAACTTCAAGTTCCCAATCGTATAATAATTTATATCTACGCGTTCTTTATAACTGTATCTATTTAAATTAAATACGGATGTATAATATTTACTTTAACCTTCACTTTTTATATTGAAAGCAGGGGTAACAAGAAATTAAGGTTGGGCACACCAACCAGGCTAGTGTGCGTGGCTTGATTGCTGTAAGTACCTACACAAGTGACACTTGTTGACATTTCACACAAGCAGATTTTTCTGAGGACATTTTTAATTGTCAGTTGCTTAGAAATACTCTCCAATGACGTGAATAATATTATTATACACATCATTGAATACTTTCTCTGGAGATATGTAGGTACCAAGGAAGTTACATTCTACCCGGAATGTCACACGCGCTTCAAAATCGTTCCGAAGAGTACCACGACATGGGTGGAGTGTGACTCTATCAACCAAATAAAGCGCCAATCGCCATATATAAGTGCGGCTATGGGTAGTTTGCAAATTACTACTAAGTAATGCTACTGATTTGAGAAACAGTTTTTGCATTGCATAAGTAATTACGTAATAATTAAAATAAGCACATTTTAGAACTCACTATGTTTATTACAATACATTTTATGCTAATGTATTTATCGACGTGTACGAATAAAAGGGACTTTACGATTACCGACTATATAAAAATCTACCATCAGATAGTCTTATTTACACTGGCAATTGCAAGAAAGGAACAACATCCACTCTCGTCGTTGTCTTGCTCAGAACGTTTTTCCCCTCTATTAAGTAAGAAACAAATGTCCACTTTATGACTAACGAAATAAAGTACATTTTTATTTTTCAAATATTGCTTCGTAACACTTCTAGTTATCGTATATAAGTTCCTTGATAAGTACCTACTCAAAGTTTGGATAAGCGATATATAATCTGTAATCACGTCAAGTAAATGTCAATTGTGATCTGTCAATGTCAAAATTGAAAGATTTTCGATCGTAATCGAGCACGGTACGCATTTGTGTTTTTAAATACCTATTTATTTTATAGTGGAATAAATAATAGTTTTCACTTCTGTGCTGATCATCACTGCAAGTTTTATCTTAATACTTTTTATATAAATGAGTTACTAATATTCGTAACTTTGTGACCTTGCGTTAGAGGTATTGAAAAATACACTCATTCTTAATTTCAGCTGATTCCGAGATGTCTTTTTACTATTCTGCGATCTCCAAATCGATTGGACTGTAAATAATTACCTTATCTGCACTATTTTTTTCAGTGTTGTAAGTAAATATTTATTATGAGATTTATATTAATTGACCTTGACTATTGTATATAGATAGCAAAACATTGCGTTTATGGCAAAAAAATGTAAGCTGTGTCGGCGTACACCTTTATACCATTGTAATAGTTATGTAAAATATGTTTATTTTTTAGCGGGACAAAATATCAGTTTGGAATACTTATCAAATATAATGAGGGCTTTATAATTTTATTTTAGTTTCAGTACAAGATGACTATGATAGAAGGAATAGGCGATGAAGTAGTCCAGTTTATGATAGTAGTACTGGTAGTAGTGGTAGCATCTTTAGCATGGTGGTCAACAAATGCAAGGCCAGACAGATATCGCACTGTACTTGTGATGAGATCTCGCCCACATCACTCTGTCACAGTTAGCATAAGAACTAGTAAGTACTGTTTATGATATATTTATAATATATTATTACTATCAATTTCGGGCATTTTATTGTATAATCTATAGGGCCCTTCAAGTATTAAGTAAGCAAAATTGTTGTAATTATTATTTCCCCCTCCCTCTCATTAACAAAGCTCTCCTCCTCCTTGATTTTTCTGGTTTCTTCTTGTCTAGAAATAAGAAATATGCGGTCAAAATTTGCTGATGTAATCACAATTCAGACCCTCCCATAACCTATGTCATCAAAAATTTAATGTTAAAGTCATATTTGAATGATCTCTAAACTTGTGTTTCTGTTTAAATAAGGTAAAAATTCCAAATCATACTGGTTTTTTGAGAGGGGAAACGAGTGAGAAGGGTAGGATGTCATCCCCTTATGACCCTTCACTAGTATTGTCTTTTTTACAATAATTGTGATTAAACCGGCTCTAGTTTGATTTTGGTAGGGACATTTGTATGATAAGTGTCAATGTTTGTATTTCTGGTTTTGGCAGTTTATTAACCCCTCAAGTCTCAAACCAAAAAAATATGACCGCTCTTTGTTTTATAACTGTTGGTCGGCCTCAACTCGGAAATATGTGACCACATCCATTTTGAATTTATACTCTACTAGCTGCCGCATGCAGCCCGCTACATTATAAAAGTTTTTGTTGAATCCCACGGAATTATTTAATTTTTCCGGGATAAAAAGTAGCCTGTGTGCTTTTCCAGTTCATTATCTACCTGTGTGCCAATTTTCATTCAAATCCATTCAGTAGTTTTTGCATGATTGAGTAACAAACATCCATCCAAACTTTCACATTTATAATGTTAATATATATTTTACATAATGAGTTAAATGAGTGAATTTAGTTTGAATAAGCTTGGTAATTGATGGCCTTGGATATATTTTTTTTTTATGTCATAAGAAAGCAAACAAGCAGATGCGTCTCCTGATGGAAAGAGTCAACCATCGCCTATAGACACCAAAGATGTTAATGGTGCGTTGCTATCTTGTAGAGAGGTCTAATGCCACATGCATAAGTTTACCGGCCACCTTACCCTCCAAACCGGAACACGACAGCGACAAGCACTGACGTTATTGAGGCAGGAATAGGTAAGGCGGTGGTACCAGACCCGGGCAAGACAATGCAAAACTCTACCACTTAGTAGCCACGATGGTATTGACTCAATAGCCAATCGGTCGCCTTTTACGACCTGCCTGGCAGAACGGCAGTTGGCCTATTCTACAAAGGAGGCCGGGACCAACATGGCGAGAAATATATTCTGTGAAATGAGCCAGCTATATTGACATTTACCACTGGCTTGTTAAAATTTTTAGCATTTTGTAGTTTAGATTAATTAGTGTAATTTGTTCAGTGATATTTATTGATGTCCACTATTCCATAAAAATATATTTTATGTGTTAAAGATATCAAAAATAAAAGTGAAATTTTTAAATTATGTTCTACTTGTTGGTATTAGTAGATGTGAAATCTAAAGAAGATGATCTAAGAAATGTATTGGGATGTAATAAATTTATTTTCTGTTTATTTTTCTACTAGTTATACATACCTAACTAATGTTACTTACAGTTTAGTAAGTTTGTTTAACATCCGGCACATAAATTCATTAATCATTTTAGCTATTTATTTAAAAATATTAAACTTTATACAAATAACTGTAATAAGAAAATCTCTTTATATATAAGATTATTCCATAATAGAAAGAAAATATTTTAACACAGCATTTGGTACGTCTAACCAAAGATATCTAAAACAAATGTAATTCAAATTTTATGTTCATGTCATTGAAATTTTATTTGTATACGAAATTTTATTCGTACAAATCAAAAAGTTTTACACCGTTGAAAGACATCTGTTTTTAGCTGGATATCTTTGATTAGACATACCAAATGCTGGGTTAAAATAGAAGGGTGTGAAAAACAAATTATAATTCAAAGAGGTTCAATTAAAGAAAGTTGGAAAACCTTGGTCTAGAATTTGATTAGATGATCATTTGAGCTTTCTAAACTATAGAATTCTCAAATTTTTGTAAACTTTTGTAGAATAGCCTGTCTTTCTCCGCTCTGTTGGTCTAGTGGTTAGCGACCCTGACTACCCAATTGACGTATGGGCTCGGGTTCGATCCCCGACGGGGACAAGCATTTGTGTGATGAGCAAAAATGTTTATATTTGCAGGTTTGGGTGTTTATTAAATATGTCCCAGTATTTATATTATGTATTTTTTTGTTTTAGTGTCGTTGACTAACACCCATAACACAAGCAAATATTTTGAATTTTCGAGTTTGGGTGTTTATTAAGTATATCTCAGTATTTATATATATATTTCTATATATTAGTATTGTTGACTGACACCCATAACACAAGCAAATAATTTGCTTTCTTTAGGGTTAGTTCAGTAAGTGTAATTTGTCCTGTGAATATTTAATTATTTATTTCTCTTTCCATAACTCTAAAAATATTTTGGAAAAAATACGTTTGGTTTTCATAGTACAGGAACAGTGCTTTCAAAAGTGTGCTCAAAATTAGGCAACAAAATTAGCAAAAGGCTCTGTGGTCTAGTTATCCAGTGTCGGTTTTACCACATGAGGGTTTGATTCCCAGGTCAGGTAATTTAAAAAATAGTATTTTTTCTGTTTTCTGATAAAACCAAAGTAGCCCGGGATTGGAAAATTCCCAGTTGGCAATAGGCTTGCCACCTATAACATTGTGAGACTACGAATATTCAGCCATTCGTGGGTGCACTCTACGGAGATACGAGCGTGAAGATAGAAAATTAATAAAGGCTTGCTCTTTCCATGTAAACATACACCATATTGATGCTATTTAAACACAACATATTATTAATTTATAGTAATGAGATTTCTTGTTCAAGAATTTGTTTTTCCGAATAGGAGATGAGATCTGAACTGAATAGGCTAACTTGTAATCCATTAGTCAATCGGGGGGGTAAAATAATACATTAATACGAACAATACTTAGCCAATACACATTTTCAATTGCTCAATATGTGAGGCTGTAAAAGTAATTTATATGTTTTCCAGGGCCAAATGCAACTAATTTACAAATAAACAATTCTCAGACACCATCAACTCCAGTTGGTAAGTTATTCCTTTTTATATTTTCTATACTTTTAATTAAAAAAAACAGCTTTTTACCAAGTATTAAATAAACTAAATTATTTAAGCCTATTAACTTTACTTATAGGTTATATTGATGTTATGCCCGATGAGTAATTTTTTTTATATCATAACATAGCAAACAACCAGAAGGCTCTCCTGATGAAAAAGAGACAACCATCACCTGTAGACACCAAAGATGTTAATGGTGTGTTGCTATTCTTGTGGGGGGTTGTAATGCCACATGAAAAGCACTGATGTTATTGCATCAGGAATAGGTAAGGTAAGGTAATCATATAATAATTAAGTTATTAGTAATTAGGCTAATACATGTGGAATTTTCAGTCATAACTATAATCATAATTTTGATGCAATAAAGTAATGAAGCTCATTTGTAAATTATACTTTAAATAAATATTACATTAATCATCAGATTAACTATTTTCAACCGATTAAAAAACTGAGGTTAACAGTTTGACACATACGTATATAATATTGTTGGAATTGGAGAATATTTGAGTATGATGATCTATTTCGGAGTCCCAGCATGTATATTAA
The DNA here is from genome assembly GCA_036924255.1 of Apodemia mormo. Classification (NCBI taxonomy): domain Eukaryota; kingdom Metazoa; phylum Arthropoda; class Insecta; order Lepidoptera; family Riodinidae; genus Apodemia; species Apodemia mormo. The sequence continues at coordinate 10,494,576 of JAUPFN010000011.1, forward strand.
ACTTTGTTAGTGTATTTTAAATGTTATATAGTATTTCATATATTATGTTTGTCCACAAATTTCTCAGAAACTAAAAGCCATATCAAAATAAATATTCGCGGGACAAATTACACTTACTGATCTAACCCCAAAGTAAGCAAATTATTTGCTTGTGTTATGGGTGTCAGTCAACAATACTAATATATAGAAATATATACATAAATACTTAGATATACTTAATAAACACCCAAACCCGAAAATTCAAACATTTATGCTCATCACACAAATGTTTGTCCCCATCGGGGATCGAACCTGAGACCCGTCAATTGCGTAGTCAGGGTCACTAACCACTCGACCAATGGGGCGGTCAAATAATTCTTTTTGACTTAAATTCAGGTATATTCCAACTTAGGAAACAATCCAAATTAAAAAATAGTTTTAGTAGTTTTTGAGATATAGGTGTATCGGTTCAAGCAATTTACTAACACTACAAGAAAAAAAAAACGTGATATTGTTACGAATAATCTAGAAGCGTGTAGAGTTGGAGCGCGCGCGCGCTAACTATCTAGAAATAAAAGAGAGGCTATGCCATAATGGACTTTGTGGGATATGGCATAAGGTTGAAAGTAGCGTGTTCTAGGATTTATGACTCATAACATGTTTACGATAAGAAGTGATTCATTGTTTCACGATACTTTTAGATTTTTCTGGATCCAGCTAGGACTTTACCCTGCCTATAAATACAGAGGTGTTGACAAACACAAGGCAGTTTTTCATCAAGCGATCGAGAGCGATACATCAAGTGACCAAGTGCGAAGCGAGAAGTGTTTTATTGTGTAGTGTTCTAAGTTCAGTCATAGTATAGCGAGTGACTAGGGTGTAAAGTGTATTTTAGTATTACGTTGTGTTGTGTTGTGTAAATACACGGATTTAATATAAGTGGTGTTTTCTTACAATTGCGAACCCGAGTACGTAACAATATCATAATTATTTATCTTGTATACACTACATACAAGTTTCAACCCTTCTCAGATGGACTTTGGTCCCCACTTGGACTTTGACCTTATCTGGCTGGGAAGACCTTCCTTGACCTCCCCGTTGGTCGTGTGGTGAGTGACCCTGACTCCGCAATCAACGGGGCTCTGGTTCGATCCCCGACGGGGGCAAGCATTTGTGTGATGAGCATAAATGTTTGTATTTCCGGGTTTAGGTGTTTATTAAATATATTCTGGTATTTATGTATGTATTTCTATGTATTAGTATCGTTAACTAACACTCATTTTTTTTTTTTTTTTTTTTGCCATTTTCTTTTCCGCACTTAGCCACTTGAGCCTTTGTACGTAGCTGGCTATGTCTATTCCAGCCATCCTAACTCCTTCCAGAAGCTTATTAGACGGCTTATGTTTTCACATGCTTCTTTAGGAGTTTTTGGGTTATTCAGGATACGTGCCCGTTGTTCGGCCACACTCCTGCACTCAAGGAGAACGTGAGTAGTGGTTTCCTGTTCCTCCATGCAGCCGCGGCATAAAGGGCTGTCTGTCACACCTATGTTAAATAGGTGTCGGTTTAGATGGCAATGTCCTGTTATTGTGCCCACAACTTTTCTTAATTCATCTCTTTTGAGTTTCATTATGCGTTGTGTTAGGTTTTTCGAAAGGGTTGGCACAATTTCCTTTGTTTGCTTACAGTCATTTGTGGCTAGCCACAACGCTTCATGTTGTTGGTATGTTCTCTCAGTTAGCCATGTCATGAGTTGGCTGTATGGCAAGACTGCTATCGGTTCTGGACCTGATAGTTTTTTATTTGCTCCGTTTTTTGCCAGTGTATCAGCTGTGTCATTGCCCTGAGAGTTGCTGTGTCCTTTTATCCATTGCAGGATTATTTGGTTGGTTTCTGCTGCTGCTACTAATGATTTGTGGCATTCCAACACTATGCTAGAGTTGAAGCAGTTAGTTTTTAGAGCTGCAAGGACCGATGCACTATCAGAGATAATACATATAATTTGATCTGTTATTTCTCTTGCTTTGATCTCTGTTGCAGCTCTGCTAATAGCAATACATTCTGCTTGGAATATTGTATTGTACTTTCCTAAAGTTTCCATTATGTTTATATTTAATTCCCGAGAGAATACACCGACTCCTGTCCCTGAGTTGGTTTTGGATCCATCTGTGTATATTCTCAGTTCTTGTATACCTGAATAGTCCTCAGGTTCTGCTTCCAGATTAATTTTGTAGTTTTTATTTGATACCATTATCGTTGGTATTCTGTCATTCATGGCCTCAACCATTGGTTGTTCTTTAGTGATTTCTTCTAAAATGTTCATGTAGGGAATTTTCTTTTTTTGGCGCCACATTCCCATGGTTTTTAAACGAAAAGCTGCGCTGGCTGCTTCTTGTTGTATTACCAGATGTAGTGGTCTAAGGTTCAACAGGACTTCTAATGCTGCTGTTGGTGTAGTTTTCATACAGCCAGTTGTTGCAACACAAGCCAATCGTTGAAGTTGTTGTAATTTGTTTTTAGTTGTAATTTGGTTAGTTTTAGGCCACCATATAATGGAGCCATATGTTATTATTGGGCGTATCACTGCAGTGTAGAGCCAGAGGAAAACTTTGGGGTTAGCACCCCATTTTATCCCCACTACACGCTTACACTGCCAAAATGCGATATATGCCTTCTTGATGATGTGCTCTATATGAGTATTCCAGTTTAGTTTATTATCTAAGTGTATACCTAGGTATTTAACATTTGATGACAGTTTTAGTTCAGTGCCAAATAATTTAGGCAAAGTTAAGTTACTTATTTTTCTCTTGTTTGTAAAGAGTACTAGTTCAGTTTTCATGGGATTTACAGAGAGTTTGTGTTTGTTACACCATTTTTCTACTATAGCCATGGCTGAACTCATCAGGCTGCAGAGAAGATTTTCTGAGTTCCTATTTATTGTTATCGCCAGATCATCTGCATATCCAGTGGTTGGAAAACCTTGATCGTTTAGTATTTTGATAAGTTCATCAACAACAAAGTTCCATATAAGTGGAGACAGTACCCCACCTTGTGGACACCCTCGTGATGTCATCGCATAGGTGTTGTTGTTTATTGTTAATTTAATTACTCTTAATTTGAGTAGGTTTATGATCCATTCTCTTACGGTCTCTGCTACCCCAAACCTATCTAGGGCAGATTTGATGCTTTCGAAGTTTGTTTTATCAAAGGCGCCTTCAATGTCTATAAATGCTCCTAGTGAATGGGTTTTCTCAGACAGTGCCGATTGTATTCTATTTACTACGGCACATAGTGCTGTCTCTGTTGATCTTCCCTTTCTATAGGCGTGTTGTTGACAGTGTAGGGGATTGCGTGTTAGCACGTGTTCCCTTAAGTATCTGTCATTTAATCTTTCTATTGTTTTAAGCAGAAAGGAGGTAAGACTTATAGGTCTGTATGCCTTTGCTTCTGCATAGTTGGATTTCCCTGGTTTGGGTATAAATATTACGTTTACCTCTCTCCATTTCTGAGGTATGTATCTATAAGCTATACAGGCTCTGTAGATATTTGTGAGGTGTTGTAATATGTTTGTGATTCCCCATTGTAAAAGTGCTGGGAAGATGCCGTCAGCACCGGGTGATTTAAACGGTTTGAAAGTATCTACTGCCCATATTACTTTCTCTTTTGTTACAATGTTGTCTGCTATTTGCCAGTCTGTGTGAGAAGGTTCATGTATACTTTCATTCTCCCACTTTGGGCTATTTACTGGTATGCTATCTGGAAAGTGTGTTTGGAGAAGTACTTCACATATATCTCTAGTTGAGTTTGTGTATGTACCATCTTGTTTTATTAAGGAGCCTAGTTTTTGTTGGTTGTCTTGTGCTAATATCTTTTTTACCCTAGCTGCTTTATTTGTGGTTGTAATGTTATTACAGTAGTTTTGCCAGGATTTATTTTTGAAAAATTTCAGTTCTTTTTTATATAACTGCTGAGCTAGTTTATATTGAGCCCAATCTTCCGAATCCCTTGTGTTTTTTGCTCTGTTAAAAAGTTTCCGGAGCCGTTTTTTCAGCCTTTCCAATTTAGGTCCCCACCAGGAGTTAGTTTTTTGCTGGTCTGGATCCACTATTGGACAGGCCTCTTCATAGCTGTTTATAATACATTGTGTTAATTTTTGCACATTATACTCTATGTTAGTAGGGTTTAGAATGTCATCAATAAGTTGTACATTCTGTAGTTCGTTTTTAAGTGAAGTCACATACCTGTAAGTATCCGTCCTGCGAGGGTTACGGAAGGTTGTCTTCGCTTTCGTTGTTACCTGTATTTCATAGCATATGCGTCTGTGATCTGCTAAAGATGGTTCATTTGACACATGCCAGTTAGTTATATTTTCAGTTGCTTTTCCTGATGCTAGGGTTATATCTATAATCGTCTGGAATCTAGAACTAACGAAGGTTGGTTCCGAGCCAGTGTTTATTATGTTAAGGTTAGTAGTAAAGAGGTATTCTGTTAGCTGCTCACCTCTCTTGTTTGTGTCTTTGCTTCCCCATAAGGGGTGATGTGCATTACTATCCGCTGAAATGATGATTTCCCAGCCACTTGTTTCGCAGAACTGTATTAGTTCTGCCAATTCCCTTTGTGGTAGTTCTTCATCACTGGGCATGTAAGCAGACACTAATACAAGTTCTTGTTTGTTTTTGTCTTCTATTTTAATTGCTGTTAGGTCTCTGGAACAGAATTGTGTTAGTAGCATTGCTGTTATATTTTTAGGTACAAAAATACATGTCCTTGGGTTTGTAATTGTACTATTATATAGTATGTTGCCTGATTTATTGTTTAGACCACATATCTTACCTTTATAAATCCATGGTTCTTGGATCATGGCCATTGTGTTTATATTTTCCTCCAGCATTTTCCCCAGTGTTATCGCGGCAATCCTTTTATGCTGGAGGTTAGTCTGGATGATTTTTATGCTGCTAGTCGGAGGCGAGAACTTGGTAGTAGTCCTCCTCCATTTCATCCTCGCTGTTTGTGGGACCTTCCAGCAGCATTGTCTCGGTCTGGTTGGCTAGTTCTTGAGGTTTAAGTGTTTCCTCTTTTTCTGTTTGTTTTTGGTCTAGTCCGATTGTTGGGGGTGTATCACTCAGCCCTTGGTGAGTAAAGAAACGGAGGTAGACACTGCCACAACCAAAGGCGATGCATCTACCTCTTTCCATCACTTTCTTTACCTCTTCTGTGGGAACGCCAAGGGTGAGGAATAGACCTTTGTTTTCTTGCACTTGTGCGCTGTATAAGTGCCAGGTTTTTATATTACACCATGGATTTTGGTTATACAGCATGAGTTGTACTCGGTTAGTATCTTGCATGTTGGTTGGCAAGAGTAATCCAGCTTTGATGCGTTTGGTGATTTCTGACTGCTGGATAACTTTGAGTTTTGTGCCTTCTATTGGCGATGTTAAATTCTGTGCAGTTTTTCTGAGCCATGTCGCTGTTTCTTCGTTTTCGCACCACATCTTCAGGACACCTTCACTAGGGAAGGGTCTCCCCTTGAAGATGGGTGCAAAAGGTCTCTCTGCACTTGTTGTTGGCGCTGTAGCAGCCTCCACAGTAGCCTCAAATATTGCGGAGTATACCTGCTCAGCTTCTTCGTCTGAAAGGTTTTTGGCCGGCACAGTTGTGATAGCTACCAGTAGGTGTGATTGGGAAATCGCAGCGTAGGTAGATTGGGCCGGTTCGTTGTTTTGGGCAGTCTTTAAGCGTTTGGCCTCACCTCTAGGCGAAATCGTATCGTCAAGGCGCGCGCGTTTCGTCGTTGCCGACTCGGTTTGCTGCGTTTGGCCTTTCGCTGCAAGACGTTTGCCTCTTTTGCCTCTAGGTTTTTTGAAAAAGAGGTTAGTTGGGAATGCCACTGCTGGAGAAGTAGTGGGTTGATTGCGCTGATTTAAATCTGCAGCAGAACCCAGTGTTTCCTCAGCAGTGTTGTTAGGTTTGTTCCCAGGTTTCGCGCGCCATTGGCGACTGCGTCCCTCTGGGGTGTGTTTGTTTGCCATAGCTTTCGCATCGGCCTGTTTGTTTGTTATCCCGGTATTCGCGCCCTCGAGGGGCTTGCGGGTTTCGGGATTTATGCGGGTTGTTTGTGTTTGCTCAGGGTTCGAGTTGTCTTTCGACTCTCGTTCCCTGAGACTTTGTGTATTTGTGTGTGTGTTTGGTTTATTTTGTGTTTGTGGTTGTGCTTGGGTGCTAGTGTGTTCTTTTTGTATTGGTTGTATTTGTGTTTGTTCTTCTGTGTGTGCTTGTGTTGGTGTTTGAGAGGGTGGTTGAGTTTGTACATGTGCTTCTGTTTGTATATGTCCTGTTGCTCTGTTTTGTTTCCGTTTTTCTTTTCTTTTCTGTTTGTAAAGCTCTGTCCTGTGTTGCCTGTTTGTTTTTAAAGATATTTGTGGGGTGACATGCCATGCAGTTACGTCTGTTGTTGTGGGCATAGCCTCTGCCAAGCCCCTTAAGTCCATGGCTTTTGAGGTGTCATTTTTATATTGTGCTTTGTCATGTTGTGTCAGTTGTTGTGGCTGTCGTGTTATGTCATGTTTGTGTTGTGTTTTATCTTGTTTGTATTGTGAAGTGTTGTGTGGTGTTTGATTTTGTGATTGCGGAACATTGCCCCCCCCAGAATACGTGGGGCAGCCCGAGATTTTCTCGGGGAGGGATTCTCCAATACCGATGGTACTGGTACCCTCCTGGGGTAAATTATTCTTTTGTGCCGCGTTCATGTTTTGTGTTGCGTTCTCCTTGAACCTTCAAACCCTGAGCTCTTTTAGGGGATAGACCCCTGGGCCCGCCCTCTGACCTATTGTGTAGCTTTTAGCCGCTACGATTCGGCTAGTCGGTTAATGATGGTATGGCGCCGACTTCGCCATCGCCCTGCGTAGATTGGCTATCGCGACCTAGGGTTGCAACAGAAAACGTGGAGCCTAATATGGCCGCGACATTGCCCAGGGTGTACGGACTATCCAAAAGATATTCATCAGATAGCCCCAGCCACCTCGGCTGGCGTGGACGTACTACGCGGACTTGGTGGGCGTGCATTCCTTTAGCTCCGCACCTAAAGTCATGCCTGAGCATTTCTCAGAAGATGGTCGTTCTGAGACCCAAATCCCACCCACACCCCCAACTAACACTCATAACACAAGCAAATAATTTGCTTACTTTGCGGTTAGATCAGTAAGTGTAATTTGTCCAGTGAATATTTATTTATTATTTATTATTATTTTCCCCTTCCTTGTTCTTGTGTGATGTCATCAACCTCCACAGTTATGACGTCACCCTGACAACAGTTGGCCTGTTGGTTTTACCACTATGACCCTTCAGCGGTTGGGCCTACGGTGCCACATTGACAGATTTTTTAAATTACTTTTATTATTTTATATGAATATCAGACTCAGTATTTGAGTACAAAAAATTACCAAAGAAGCATCTGTAAAATGTTATTTGCATACATGTACAAATATTACCAAAAAAGACCTGACTGGCATGAGGACTGCATACTTACACATGTTATTATTTACATCTCTGTTACATGTATTCCATGTAACAGAGATGATGAAAAGGAAGAATTATTAATGTGAAATATGTAGGTCACACTATAAGTTTATTTTATTTATTTAATATGATGCACAAACAGTTAGTGACAAAACATTACAAAATATTATAATTACATCAGTGTATATAAACCAATCACTTAACCAAAGTATGGCATACAATTTAGGATAGTAGTGCTCCTCTTTAATTATACTAATTTTTATACTATGAAATTAAAGAGATAAGATAAAATAAAAAAGTAGATGAAGTAATAAAAAAAAAATGTAAGCAAAAACAAAACTTGGTTAATTATTCTATGCCATTAGAAACAAAACATTTCTTCACTTGCCTAAAAAAAGTACTTTTATTAGCATTGAAAATGTCTAGGGGTTTAAAAAGTGCGCTTTTATCGTTATATAATCTACACATCCTGATAAGAGGATTGTAGAATGATGTGTTGTTTTTATACACTCCAAGAACGAATGTTTTGGGAAACCGAGTTCCATGCCTGGTGTTGAAGTCTATTGACGCTAATAATGATGGCGAGTCAATATAAGAGTGAATAATTTTATGAAGACACATTAAAAGGGATTTGTCACGTCTGGTATGCAGAGAATCAACGCCAAAGTACTGTAAGCGATTGAAGTAATCTCTGAGCATACGAGAGCGACCAGCGCGCCAACTGATCACCTTTAGACAGCGTCGCTGTATACCCTCGATTCGATCAGAGTGGACCTTGTAATGAGGCGACCAAACGACAGCAGCGTATTCAAGAACAATTCTGACGAGACTGAAGAATAAGTGCAGAGTAGTTTGGGGTCTTTGAAACTCTTTGGAGTTGCGCAATACGAAACCTAATATCTGATTGCCTTTATTTATAATGCGATCGTAATGCTCTCTAAATGACAACTGGCTATCAATTAACACTCCTAAGTCATTGACAGTGTTATGTCTAGCGATTGTGTGATTATTGATTTTATAGTCATAATTAATCTTTTTCTTATTTCTGGTAATCGACATGACTTTGCACTTCTGTTCGTTCAGGAGCATCAAGTTTTTCTTACACCAATCAGTAATGCGATCCAGGTCATTTTGCAATGACAAACAATCTCTACTGTCGGATATCGTTCTAAATATCTTAAGGTCATCTGCATAAAAGAGGCATTCATTTGAGATGTGACTAGCAAGATCATTAATAAATATGATGAAGAATAAAGGTCCAAGATGTGACCCTTGTGGTACACCAGAGGGAGCCTCAGCAGGTGAAGACATATATCCCTTTAATGCGACTATCTGATGACGTCTAGTTAAATATGATTTTACCCATCTTAAGAGATCACCATGTATTCCGTAAAGTTTTGCGTATTTAAAAAAAAAACATGTTTTGACCAAAATATGATGTTTATTGCTTTTCAAAATCATCTCCTTTACATTTTAAACATTTTTTCATGCGATCGAAGCATTTTTTAAAACAGGAGGACCACAGATCTGAAGGCATGTTTTCTACGTGCTGATTGAACGCTATCACTGCCTCTTCGGAGTTGGTAAAAGTAAAACCTTCATCATATCTTTGATTTTGGGGAAAATACAGAAATCACAGGGTGCTAGGTCGGGGCTATGCGCGGAATGAGTGACGAGATGTACTTTTTTGGAAGCTAAAAAGGTGGTGTAGGTGAATGCGCCTTTTGGGTCGTCTTTCGCGAACTTTTTCTAACACCCTGGGTAAAAAAATGGTAAAATACCCTTCGGTATTAACACTCTTTTGATCTTCAAGTGGAATTGTACAGATGGGACCCGTAGCTGAGAAAAAAAACGCGATCATTTTTTTCCAACGTTTCTCGCCTGTCTTACTTTGTTGGCCTGTTCTCATTTTCAAACACTCATTCACAAGATTGCTGTTTTTTATCAAGTTCAAAACAATAAATCCACGTTTCGTCTCCTGTGACAATGTCATAAACAGCATTAGAATGTCCATGGTCGTACTTCAGTAGCATCTGTGAGCACCATTCCACGCGAGCCCGCTTCTGCTCCGCTGTCAGTTCATGAGGGATCCAATGATAACAAAGTTTCTGAACTTGCAATTCTTCGTGTAAAATTTTCTGAATTTGGCTCATACCAATCCCCAATAGTCCTCCAATTGTCTCATAGGTAATCCGGGGGTTTTCTTCAATTAACCGTTTAACAGTAGCCACATTATTTTCGTCGACGGCAGTTTAAGGCCGCCCTTCACGAAATTCGTCATGTAAAGAAACTCGACCTCTCTCAAATTCAGCAAACCATCGCCTCACGGTGCTCAAACAAGGTGCTTCTCTCCCAAAAGCATTTTGAAGACGAGCGGCACAGTCTTGCGGAGAAAGAGGACTTTTAAAATCATAAACAATCATTGCTCTAAAATCTTTTCGACTTAATTCGATTTTCGCCTCTGTGGTCTAGTGGTCCAGCGTTGGCGTTGACCACACGAGGTCCCGGGTTCGATTCCCTGGTCGGGCACATAAAAAAGTGTTTTTTCAGTTTTCTGAGAAACACAAAGTTGCCCGGGATTGGAAAGTGCCCGGTTGGCGATAGGCTTGCCACCTATCACATTGTGGGACCAAGTATCTTCGGCTAATCGTGGGTGCACTTGTTGTACCTCTGCCTACCCCTTCGCGGATATGGGCGTGAAGGTACTTTTTCCATTTTCGTTGCGTACATAGTAACTTTGATGTGTGATAAAAAAACAATTGGCAAATCATTTCCCGCCAATTGTTTCTTTTTTATTACTAAGAAGGTTGCAACGTTTTAAAAATATAATATTCGAAATTCAAATAATTCCGATTACCTAGAAGTGCAAAACTTTTAGTGTGCCCCATGTATCTTGCTATTTGTTAAATCCCAAAACTCTTCAAAAATTTTTAAGACAAAATATTGCCTGGTTAACACAAGATGGACGCTAGTTTTAATCTAGTTGTGCCAAAATTTTTATGGGATTAAATAAGTTTTAAGTTTCCCCTAACACGGGATCAGTTCTAATATGCATACACAGCAAGGTCATTTTTATATTATAAAAAAATTCACTGTAATTTTGAGAAACTGCTTATAGACACCAAAGATGTTAATGGTTGCTATCCATGTGGCGGAATAACAATGCCACATGCATAATCTACTGGATACCTTACCATCCAAACGGGAATATGAGAATGAATAAATTAGATGGTGGTATTAGATCCTGGCAAGACAATGCGGAACTCTAGCATCTAGTAGCCGCGATGGTAGGCACTCGCATAGCCAATCATACGCCAATTATAAACTGCCTGGCAGAACAGCAGAGAGTCAATTCTTCAATGGTAGCCCAGATCAACACAGGCTAAAAGGTGTAATAGCCAAACATCTATTATCATGAGTACTAAGAGTTAGAACTCTGTTACATTTTGCCGGTTTAATACGTATTTTTGCTATATAGGGTCAGTGTTTTCTAGCTGGTAAATGTCACATTTCATTACTGCCGTAATGATTCTTAACCACCGTTAACATCTTTGGTGCCTATAGGCAATGGTTATCTCTTTCAAAAAGAGAGCCATCGGGTTATCTTATGTTATAAAACGATGGCGGAGTAGCTAGCAACATTGGCTACATGTGATCAATGGAATTTGGCTTCGATTCATGCCAGTGCAAATTGTGTGATTAACTTAGATAAATATTTGCAGTTCTGGTTTTGAGTATTTTTATGTATTAGTGTTCTTGACTAAACACCCATAATACAAGTAAATTGTTTAGTTTGGCGTTAGATAAATTCATGTAATTTGTTCATTGTTATAAATTGATGAGTGCTTTGTGGGTGTGTGGCTGGACTCTCTAATATATTTTTTGTGTCATTTTAAAATTTTATTCTCAGCTGGAAATACTGTAAGAATATTTAATGGGGAAATTTTATAAATTGTTACAGCGGCAAGCAATGCTAGTTCTGAAGGTGAGACCTCTAGAGAAAATGGAGTGATACCATTACAAGAAATGGACAGTATAGTCGATGCGGATATGGCTATGCTGGACAATAATCGCCTGCATTTTTATCGGCGTCTAGATGGTATGTTTACAATGTTCATACAAATTGAATAGGTATTTTTACCGGCTATCTTAACCTCCAAACCGGAACACGACAGTGACAAGCACTGACGCTATTGCGGCAGTGCTTGTCACTTATGTCTTATGATATAAAAAAGGTGTCAAATATTGTTCAACCTCAAAAATCTGACTTCGTCAGAAGTCTGGGCTAAGATTCTTGCCGGTCGTCGAGACTTATACCTAAAAACTGACCAATGTCGCCATTTAACTTCATGGTATAATTCTGACACTTTTTCTATAGGTTCACCTAATATAGAAAGTGTGTCCTGACCGAAACTGGCTGCGCTTGGACGCTCAATTTGAAATTTTATTTACTTTGACTAGGTGAGATAAATGAGGTTAGAGTTTCAATGAACACATCCAATTACTTGCATTCACCACTCGAATCTCGATACATTATTTTATACTATACTAGCGACCTGTCCGCGGTTTCACCCGCGCAGCTTTTGTTCCCGTGGGAATATCGGAAAGGTTTATACACTTAAACCTTCCTCAAGAATCAATCTATCTATTAAAAAAAAACGCATCAAAATCCGTTGCGTAGTTTTAAAGATTTAAGCATACATAGGGACATAGGGACAGACAGAGAAAGCGACTTTGTTTTATACTATGTAATGATTTTGAACTTGGTTATTCACTTATTTTTTGTTAATATTTGAAAGAAATATTACTCGTGCTTAATTCATAGAAAAAATTACAACAGATTAATTTTTTGTATTATAATTTACTCAACCTCAAAATATTTAAAGTACTTTTTAAAATCTAAACCCCTTGGTTCGATGAAACGTTTTATTTGAAATATGTTAGCAATAATTTTCTATCCAAAAACCTTCAAGTTATCAAAGACATTAGGTACAAATTTCTTTCAGGTATTTTCTTGTATGACAACTCGCCAATATTCTTTACCCCTTATACATAGCTCATGAGTATCAAGTTTTATAATTTTTTAAATATTCTTGAATATTGAGACAGCATTTCCCTTTTAAGGTGTCCATGATAATGTAGCAAATTGATCCAGCCCCTTTTTTGAGGAATAGATTATTGCCATACTGCTAGGCACTTTGTAAAAGGCGAGAAAAGGCTAATACGTATCATTAACATCGCAACCTCTAACTAGGTGGCGGAGCTCTGTAACGTCTCGGCGGCGTTTGGTACTACCTACCTATTCCTACCGCAATACCGTTGGTGATTGCCGCTATTTTGTTCTGCGTGCTTGTAGCATTTCTATCCCGCGACTCGGATAGCAACGCACTAATACTATCCTTGGTGTTTGTAGACATTGGTTGTCTCTTTCCTTTAGGAGGATATCTCCTTCTTTGCTATCCTGTGGTAAAAAAAAAAATTAAAAAATCTTTTTATCATTAATCTTGAACCCAATAACTTGTAAAGGCCCTGTAATCTAAAACTAAATAAAATGATCAGTACAATTTTTTTTTGTTTCAATTTTCCAGCCCCCAGCTTAGCTCAACCAGCGGAAAGTCAAAGAGAAGACATGGATAATTCGGACGAACCTGAACCAGCCAGTAATGCCCAAATAAGAGAAATGGACAGCATTGTCAGCGCAATGGAGGCAGATGTTACCACTGGCTGTGATTTTTTCACCAGATCAAACGGTTTGTGTTTCAATAAGCTATTCTTCCATGCATTTTAGAGTTATACTCCTTTTGGTGCGTTAAAAAGTGAAAAGGAAAAATTAAAAAAGTGTTATTTCACCCATCTATACGAAATTAACAGCATTTTTTATACCAAAAGATAGCAAACAAATAGATGGCTCTCCTGATGGAAAGAGACAGTCATCGCCTATAAACACCAAAGATGTTAATGATGTGTTGCTATCCGTGTGGCCAGATAGTACTGTGCATGCATCAGTTTACTGGCTACTTTATCCTCCATACTGGAACACGACAATGACAAGCTAGACGTTATTGAGGCAGGAATAGTTCAAGGCGATGGTACCAGAATCTGGGCGAGACGTTACAGAACTCTTCATCTAATAGTCATGATGGTAGTGACACATATACCCAATTGTTCGCCTTTTATGCACCGTCTGGCAGAATGGCAAATGGTCTATTCTTCAAAGAGGGTTCAGACCAACACGGAGTAAAATAATGAATGATGCAACATGAAGTTAGTCATAAATTTCCCATTAGTATGAAGTGAGGTATACGCGCAGCGACACTAAAGAAGGTCGGCAAAAATGTATCTTTGTTTTCTGTATCGTCTTCAAATATCAATTATATTCATGCAATTACTTTGTTATGTTTCACATTTTAAAATTAAAAACTATAGCCTTATTTCCCAGATTAAAATATTAATTTCAAAGGGAAGTAAACTGACTACAATCAAACAATATTCTGTTTTATGCAGTAAACTAAATGTTGCCATTCTATATTTTCGCTAACATTAATAGAATATTTATGTATTCTAGGTATTTATTTTTCTAAATAAAATTATTTTAATAGGAGTATCCTTTTTAAAAATGTACTAGGAATATTAAGAAAAGTATATTTAAAAAGTTACATTTAAAAAGTTATATTTAAATTATTTCTTATAATAAAGAGTAAATTTGGCGTTAGGTACAGAACATTCATACTTTATCCTACAAGTAGCGGCACGAAACTCTAGCGCTGACCGTTATTGCGCAGAAGTCAAAAAGAAGGTATCGTGGGGGGCTGAAGGGACGAAACGCGGGCGTGCGATGCGCCGATTGGCTCTCCAGTCGTACTACGTTCCTCGTATTCATACGACGTCTCGCGCGCTTCTAGTGTACAATCGCGTTCTTAATTTTATTGTTATATCATAAGATAGCAAACATGCATAAGTTTACCGAATACCTTACCCTCCAAACCGGAACACGACAGTGACAATCCCTGACGCTATTGCGGCAGGTATAGGTAAGGCGGTGGTACCAAACCCGGGCGAGACAATGCAGAACTCTACCTACTAGTAGTCACGATGTCAGTGACCCGCATAGCCAATTAGTCGCCTTTTACGACCTGCCTGGCCGAACGGCAGTTGGTCTATTCTTCAAAGGAGCCCGGACCAACACGGGGAAACTGGGTTGTGCAAATGTGTGTAATTAGGTTTATTGTATAGATGTTCTTATTATTTTGCCCATCTCCAACTTAGAAAACTAGTTTTTATTATATCTAAAATAAAAATTAACAAATTCTATAATGCTTTTATTTTTTTCTGTTCCCTATAAACTGATGACTCTGCCCAAAACTACCGTTGGTTGAAGTCTTTTTTTTTCATTTTGTTACTTTTGTTCATAGAAAAAAAATTGTTTACTTGAATGGTACAACAGCCTGTTTCACACTTTGGTACATTTTAACATTAACTGTATTGTACATGCGTAGCAATTCTCTAAGCTCCGTCGTGCGCTAGATTTACTATTTCACATACAGTATATTAAAATATGTCATTATCTTGCTATTAATTTAATTACAGTAATAATTGTATTGCGTGCACGACTATACCAATGCCCAGCTATCCCCTCCATATTTTACTCAGCGCTAGACTTACGTGCCGCTACTTGTACTGGTGTTTACTTTTGTATAAATTCAATTAACAGTGATGTTAAGGAGACTAAAATGATATATATTTTTAACATCCCCTGAATTTTCTACCCATTCTCTATAAATAAATTAGACTGACTTAGTATTTTAAAAAATCCATGCTGACACACTCACTTGTATCGTACGACGGTAAGAGTTAAGACACTCATATAGATAATCTATACATATAATAAAATCGTAGGAAAGTCAAAACTGTACATTGAATATTTTTTTTAAAAGAATACTTGGGGCGTGATCTACAATCGATATCGAAGCCAAAAATATAGTTTTTAGAATTTTCGTCTGTTTGTCTGTTTATCTGTTTGTCTGTATGTATGTCCGGGGTAAACTCAAAAAGTACTGCACGGATTTACGTCAAATTTTGCATGAATATTACTAACAGGTCGGGTCAACATATAGGCTACATATTATCACGCTATCACCTAGCGGGGAGGTGCTGTGCGGAGTAAACGAAGTCCGCGCGGACGAAGTCGCTGGCAACAGCTAGTAATATTATAAAGTATTTTGTGGACACGCGGCGTAGAAATCGTTTAAAATTATTACCTAATTTGCTTAATTTCTGCTACTTTTTGTTTTTCTATACAATTTCAATCGCATTGAATGTAAAACCCACGCCGGTTTTGTTGGTAACCTGCAATATTTTTGTCAATATTATTCACAGATACCCTGTTTTAGAAATAAGTACTTAAATTGTCATATTACTTACTACCGTCACACAAGACAACCTCTAAGATATTTAAAATCAAAATTCTCTAAGTTGTGGGAATCAAGGAAGAAAGCTTTTGTTTATTAATGTTTAGAAATAGATGCTGTATTTTATTAGATATTTTTCATTTAAAGATGCTAGTCAGATATTGTGATGTATGAGCGTTTGCCGATGCTCTTTGAATAGTTAATAATATTATTTTAAAATTATTCCAGAAGCGAATGCCGCTTTAAAATCAAACGAAAGTGAAGAAATAGAACCACAACAACCTTCAGATGGAGTTGAAATAGAAAATGCTAGTGGTACATCTAACTCAGATACCACTGACAGTGGACAAGCCAGGAAAATCCTTATCAAACTCAAGTATCTTAATGATACTCTGAAAGAAGTGGAAGGAAGTCTTGATGAGCTTCTGAAGGACTTTAAAAGGTTTGTTTTAGTTATTTTTCATTTTGTTTTATAAGATAGCAAATAAGTATATGATGAGTAAGTGCTAGACAAATGTAACTTACAAAGAACACACATGGTTTTGGTTTTGTACATCATTTGTGCTTCTTTCGGAGTGACGAATATTGGATAAACTAAAATATTTTTCTACGTTTTTAAAATTAATTAAGTATATCGCTAGGAACAATCGTATAAAAATATTGAGACTTTCATTTGATTGACTTCTATCATCATATTTAAATGTTACTATTGTATAAAACTTTAATTGCATTTGCATTAAAACAGAATAAGTTTATTCATCTTAATTTATAAGTATCTAATAAAAATTCTTCCTGATTTTACACTAAAGAATAATTTAAAGTTAATTTCTTTTTTATATTAAGTATCAAAAAAGTGTTTTGGCAAAATCTTAGCTCAGAATTTTGTCAATCTAACTTAGATTTCTGAGATTAAATAGTTGTACTAAAGACATCCAATAACAAGATAAATACCTAAACACAGACTATTTAGGAGAGAACTGAATGTTTATGTTAACCATACCTAAATTCCAACTTTATTCAGCTACTATTCCTCAAGTTTAAAAAATATTTATTAAATGCGTATAAGTTAAGGAGTTGATATAGAATTTTACAGAGTATATTAAATTTTAGCTAATAACTAAAACAAAACGATGTATGAAGTCTTGCCCGGTTTCTTTAGACGACGCAGTTGGGTGCCGATGGTGTTTTATGATTTATATACTTTTGAATTTAAAGAAGAAATTATGGTATTTAATTTACAGAATTTACGCGTAACCTTATATGGAACTGCTGTGGTGCAACTGAAATGAAAAGTTTTTTTTAATACCATAATTTCTAGCGATGGGCGTTGATTTAACGAACTAGTTAAACCAACTGTTGATCTCCTGTTCACGTATCAACGTAGATGATTTCTTCAACTTGTTAAATTCCTCAACTAATTAATTCCTCAACTCGGAACAACTCGGCTAAGTTCGAGAATGCAAACACTACGAACAAATGTAATGAGCGACAAAAACGAACTTACATTAAAATTACAATCAGAGATTGCGAGTGCCAATCGAATTTGAATTTTAAGAAACGTGAATAAGAGTTGATTTTTAAATAAAATACACATTTTCTTTAAAAAAATTATAACGCTAATTTTAGAAATTGCCGCGCGTTGCCGGGTTTGTCGCGGCCGCTCGACAGCAGCCGATTTAAACTCGATTGTTTGTTTAATTTTACAAACTTTACAAAATTTTAATATGATGTATGTTATTGTTTACTTTTTTATTATTTAATTTTTGGATTGACGATTTGTGACAAGTGATGTGCAAGGTCAGATGCCATTTTACGGGAATATCATTAAATTTTATCAGACTTAGTTATTGTTTTTACTAATAGTGTATGTTTTTGTAAATATAGTTGTATAAAGATTGTGTATATTTGTATAAATTAGCACATAAGTTGCTTTGACATGTCGGGACTTGCGAATAATGAATTGTGACTTCGTTATGAGATAGACATTTTTTTTTATTGGGAAAGCTGTTTGTGATCTGCATACATTAATGCAAGGAAAAAAATCCAGGTCCAGTAGTTTCTGAGTTTATTCATTACAAATATACAAAATACAATAAATGTTTTTTTTAGATTAATAATATAGAAGTTTTGATTATAATAGTCAGCAGATATAGATTGTATATGTTGAATTAAACCATTCAATGAACAAATGTTTCATTCAACACTACTTATGTTGCAAGTTGACATTTATATCACGTTTACTTGTTGAATTTAACTAGTTATATTTAATCAACTAGTTGACGAACTTAAATCAACATTAACGTCATCTTAACAGAAAAACCTTTAACAACACATCGTTAATAATTTCTTCTTTAATTATGGATTTCCGCAAAGTAACGCCTGAATCTATAAATTAGTAAATTTTTGTGTGTGCATCAGACGACATTTCTCAGAGGAGTTGTCAGCGGAGCGTCGAGTGCGGTTGATATTTAATGGACGAGCGCTGCTGGACGACGCGGCCACGCTGCGGGCGCTAGGTTTGCACCACCGGGCTGTCGTGCACTGCCTCGTGCACCCGCGCCGTCCGCCGCAGGTCAGTACTGACACGGGGCTGCACCGCCGGTCTGTCGTGCACTGCCTCGTGCACCCGCGCCGTTCGCCGCAGGTCAGTACTGACACGGGGCTGCACCGCCGGTCTGTCGTGCACTGCCTCGTGCACCCGCGCCGTTCGCCGCAGGTCAGTACTGACACGGGGCTGCACCGCCGGTCTGTCGTGCACTGCCTCGTGCACCCGCGCCGTCCGCCGCAGGTCAGTACTGACACGGGGCTGCACCGCCGGTCTGTCGTGCACTGCCTCGTGCACCCGCGCCGTTCGCCGCAGGTCAGTACTGACACGGGGCTGCACCGCCGGTCTGTCGTGCACTGCCTCGTGCACCCGCGCCGTTCGCCGCAGGTCAGTACTGACACGGGGCTGCACCGCCGGTCTGTCGTGCACTGCCTCGTGCACCCGCCCCGTCCGCCGCAGGTCAGTACTGACACGGGGCTGCACCACCGGTCTGTCGTGCACTGCCTCGTGCACCCGCCCCGTCCGCCGCAGGTCAGTACTGACACGGGGCTGCACCGCCGGTCTGTCGTGCACTGCCTCGTGCACCCGCCCCGTCCGCCGCAGGTCAGTACTGACACGGGGCTGCACCGCCGGTCTGTCGTGCACTGCCTCGTGCACCCGCCCCGTCCGCCGCAGGTCAGTACTGACACGAGGCTGCACCGCCGGTCTGTCGTGCACTGCCTCGTGCACCCGCCCCGTCCGCCGCAGGTCAGTACTGACACGGGGCTGCACCGCCGGTCTGTCGTGCACTGCCTCGTGCACCCGCCCCGTCCGCCGCAGGTCAGTACTGACACGGAGCTGCACCGCCGGTCTGTCGTGCACTGCCTCGTGCACCCGCCCCGTCCGCCGCAGGTCAGTACTGACACGGAGCTGCACCGCCGGTCTGTCGTGCACCGCCTCGTGCACCCGCGCCGTTCGCCGCAGGTCAGTACTGAGACGCGGCTACATCGGTCTGAGAGACGGACTGAGTCTTGGTACATCCGTCACATTAACAAACCTACACTAGACTTCACTGATTGGTCTGTACTAATTCTTGCGTTTGAGATAGGATTATAAGATCTATTTATATAAGATCTATCTTATTTATTAGATCTATTAGTCTGGTGTGTTAACAGAACAATTAGTCTCTTATTAAATTCCTAGTCTATTTACTTAATGATCCGTCATGAACACTTTAGATGAGCACCACCACACAAATACACAGGCATACATACAAGCAGATAAAAAACATGGAGTGTATGCTTACACCCATAGAAATGAAACGCGTCATGTTTATTCTTCCGTAAGCACAAAGTGTCGCCATCAGAGGCCGCCTGTTTCCTTTGGGAAACATAGGCGTGCTTTATTCGGGGACCAGTGCGTAAGCCAGGAAACACATTTTCATACATTTTATTATGAATTGTTATACTTTTGGCCTTAATGGTCGTTCCGGTTTGAGTGGGTTTTTTATCCGACTTTTTATTCAAAAACAATGACTATAAATAAAGCATCAATATTTTTTTAATACAACTTGTATTGAATTTGTATAAAAGGTATTTCCAAAATAAGTGAACATATTTTAACATAGCGTTCGGAACGTATAACCAAAGATATCTATCTAAAGTATAATGCGATTCAAGGGACTAAAACATCTAGGTTTTTACGAACAAAATAATTTTGTCTCAAAACACTTTACGCCTTTAGGCATAAAGTAATCCGCGAGGTTATTTACCTTACTACTTACAACGTTCTTACGTATGTAACTATGAGTAGTAAGGTAAATAAACTCGCACCATATCTGTGGGTCAGATGCCATTATGATTATACGTCATATAAATAGGTCAGAGACAGACGCCATTACGCTTATAAGTACGTCATCTAAATATCGTGCGCGCTTATCATCTGACAGAGCTGACTTGTGCAATTAACTACACGTCATAAGTTACTCATGGCTATTAAGGGGGCGAGAGAATTAAAAAATATTGTCGCTTCACAGTTTTCTTTATCGCATTCTACAAGTATACCGTAGAGTGCGATAAAGACAACTGTAGCTTGGAGCGATAAAGACAACTGCAGCTTGGAACGAGTGTATCTGTTATAATATTAGTAGTTTCTGACGAGTCCAACAAGGGGAATAAGTGTCGAATTTCAAATTTTCTTGTTATTATTAATTACGCAGATGAGTAGCTGTTTGCAGAAATATTTTTTTTGGATTTTTTTAGTTATAAACATTATATTGAAATTTATTTCCAAAAGTTTAAGACGTGTTCTCAATTACTGAAATAAGTTATGAATATACAACAAATAATAATGCTGGAACCGCACTTGCGTCTATCGTCACTAAGCTTCGTGCAATTCGTTCGTTCGTGTATTTATAGTGTCATTGCACGAAGCTTTGTGACGATAGACGCAATGGCGGCTCCAGCATATAAGTAGACGTTCCAATAAACTTAACGCGAAGTAAAAGACCTTGACCGCCTCCCGACCGCTCTCACCTTTCAAAGTTCAAGTTCTTTTTCGCGCACGTATGACATAGCATGGACAATGCACTGGCTCTGACACAGCCATAAAATTTGAACGAAACGTTGAATAAAATTATCACTACAGATATGGCGTGAGATTGTTTATCTTACTTATTCACTTTTACGTTAAATGTGAATTTTTCGTGCAATATGATTTAAAGCTTTATGACACAAAATTATTTTATTCGTAAAAATAAAAATGTTATAGTCCCTTGAATCGCATTATTTTTGGGTGAATATGTTTGGTCAGACGTAGCGAACACTGTGTTAAAATATTTTCACGTATTTTGGAAAAACCTTATATACGATACGAGTAGTAACATGAAAAATAACCAAAATATGTAATTTTAACCTGAAATGATTAAAAAACAATGTAATGAATAAAAGTCAATGGAGTTTTTCAAAGCTCTACCCACATTATCAAAAATTGTAATTGGAGCACATTTTGCTTGCCTGTTTCGCAAATTTGGATTTGACATCTACAGTTTTGACTTTTGACCTGTCAATTTTATAGCACTCTACGCAATGTCCTTTACACTTTTTAGGAGAATTCCTCTTCACATTCCACACATGTGTGTTGCGTTTATTTAACGCTTAGCGTGTTATTAGCCTTGACAAACTTGCTTGATCAGCTGCGTAGTCACTCGGATTACTTCCTCTCTAAATTCAGTTATTTTGAGCTTCTTTTTGCGGGTATTTATACCAATGGTGAGCGTTTATGATGCTTCACAACACTTCAACAAATAATTTCCTGTACCACTTTGAAAATTAGTGGAAAATCTTGTTTTTTTTTTTCAAAAACAAATTCCAAAAAAACACTAAAACCGTTTTTGGTCTTGGTGCTTAATATGTTGTCGCAATAAAATCTCTTTGCTTGTACTTTTTGTAAACAATTTGTCTTAATCGTGCCAACTCTGTCCTTTTCCTTATTTTTATCCACATCCAAATTCTTATCTTTATCTCGCCGGACTAATCCTATACAATTACTCTATTTGGTATAAAATGTAAGCAGTAGATACTTTTTGTTTTATCACGTGTTTTGTTTATCGGTTTATCGGTATCGGTTTCAAAAATAATAGAAATTAGAGAGATCATAGTCTGGTGCCGGTGATAAGCGTCAAACATGCACATTTATAGAGAGAAACAAAAGTATAGAGGGAGCATTGTTTAGTGCGTCTGAATGTAGCAAACAATACTTTTTTATTGTTAAAGATTATGATATAGGGGAGGACACCCAAATACCGGATAGTTTTATTTTAGAGCTTAAAAAATAGAAAATGCTACTCAGGAATCTTTATGTTCACATAATTCAAAGCATATTTAATATATTACATAAAATTGAATAGAAAAGTATTAGTCTCCAAAGAAAATACTAATGTTTTCTTTGATTTAATCAATCATGACAAAATTGTTCTCTTTGTAAAAAATTTCATGTTGCAGTTGGGGCACTCAGCGTCAACATCATTTTCTTTACCATCGTCGCTTTCAAAAATTATTTCTACATCCGAATCTTCTGAATCAGATTCAGAAGTTGCCGGTTGTCGCTTAGTTTTGAATGTTTTAGTCCTTTTTTTGGTTTTTAGTTTGGTTTTCGGAGCCTGTCGTTATTTTGTGAGAGAACCCTTTCTTTTTTGCTGATTCTGTTGGTTTTCTAAATTGGTCTTGTATGGAGATGCTGATAAAATTTGAGGTTTTGTTTTTCTTATGATTTAGAATTATGGGCACCGGAGAAATCATCCGAGGAGACACATACAGTATTTGTTAGTAGATTATATTTGCATTCTGCAACCCTGATGGTCCAGGCTTCCGAGTCTCTGGTCGTGGCTCAACATTGTCGATTGGTGTACCTGGTGTAAATAAATAAATAAATATTCACGGGACAAATTACACTTACTGATCTAACCCCAAAGTAAGCAAATTATTTGCTTGTGTTATAGGTGTTAGTCAATGATACTAATGCATAGAAATACATATAAGTGTTATAGGTTTAGTCAATAATACTTATACATAGAAATACATGTATAAATACAGGAATATATTTAATAAACACCCAAACCCGGAAATACAAACATTTATACTCATCACGCAAATGCTTGCCCCCGTCGGGAATCGGACCCGAGCCGCGTCGGTTTCGTAGCCAGGGTCGCTAACCACTCGACCAACGAGGCAGTTGATGTAGACAAATTAGACAATACACGGGGCTCTATGCTTTCGTCTGACACAGGATCTTTCACTGCAAAATCTGTGTCTCTGAAACAATGTTTGTTGAAGGGTATAATACTACATTTTTTGAATGAATTACCTGTAGTCTCTGCTGTATGTGCCCTTAAGTAGGCCTTTCCTACTTATATTTGGCACGCAGTGACCACTCTTCCTGGGTGTGACCTGATTGTAGAACTTCTTAAAAGGGCCCATAAATCCAACGTCTAGCGGTTGTAATTTGTGTGTGGTGTGTGGTGGAATAGAAGTGAGAATTACACCATTTTCTCTTGCCAGGTCTATAACATCCATAAATAATAATAATACTTAAATAAAAACAAAAACTTATAATGCAGCGGGCTACATTATAAAAGTTTTCGGATCGAGGTCTAAATGAAGTAACTATTTTTAGGTAGATTACTTTTTAATTATTTTTAAATATTCGTACACCATTAACACAGTTATCCTCGTAATGGTGTCGATGCCAGAGAGCGTACCAACCATTTATTTCTTCCATTCACACCAGGCTTCGTTCAGAAATCACTTCATCATACACTGTTCACATTTACACAGACTATTTACTTATAATATAATCCTTTATATCGCACCCCGGCAAAAAAAGTGTCAATAATTTAAAACTATAATAGTCAGATCACTGAAATTTTGTGTGTAAATAGTTTATATAAAATATGTTTATTTTAAGGCTGTAAATTGAACAGCACAATCGTATTTTTTTAAGTAACTTTTAAGAAAATTTTAATTAGATGTATATTATGACTCTTTTTTCGATTGAAATGTCTATAGTTTTTAAAATATACCCTTTTTTATGTGTGTATCACCATTATTTTTATTATTTTAAGTATTCAATATATATTAATCGCCTCTGTGGTCTAGTGGTCCAGCGTTGGCGTCGACCACATGAGGTCCTGGGTTCGATTCCCGGGTCGGGCACTAAAAAAAAAATGTTTTTTCAGTTTTCTGATAAACACAAAGTTGCCCGGGATCGGAAAGTGCCCGGTTGGCGATAGGCTTGCCACCTATCACATTTGTGGGACCAGGTATTTTCGGCTAATCGTGGGTGCACTTGTTGTACCTCTGCCTACCCCTTCGGGGATACGGGCGTGAAGATACAATATATATTAAACATAAAGAAAACGTAACCAAATTATAAATTTTTTATTAAAATAAAATAAAAAAAACACCAAACACAAACTTCTGTAATGTAAATTATTAGTTTTGGCTTAATTAACTATCACTAACTTCAGGCTTATTTTAGTCTTTGGCTGGCAAAAATATAAATTTTTCGCTGTGTTGGTCTCGGCCTCCTTTGAAGAATAGGCCAACTGCCGTTCTGCCAGGCAGGTCGTAAAAGGCGACCGATTGGCTATCGAGTCACTACCATCTTGGCTACTAGTTGGTAGAGTTCTGCATTGCCTCGCCCGGGTCTGGTACCACCGCCTTACCTATTCCTGCCGCAATAGCCTCAGTGCTTGTCGCTGTCGTGTTCCGGTTTGGAGGGTAAGGTAGCCGGTAAACTTATGCATGTGGCATTAGACCTCGCCACAAGATAGCAACGCACCATTAACATCTTTGGTGTCTATAGGCGATGGTTGACTCTTTCCATCAGGAGACCCATCTGCTTGTTTGCTATCTTATGACATAAAAAAAAACATCAATCTTAGAGCTAACGTGAAATTATGTTCCTTATAAATGTACTAAATGAATCATCATTATTGCTTCTATTGGTGAACAGTAATTACTTACAAAACGTACCTACCTATAGTACAATAAAAAAAGCAAAGTAATATCTTCTATCATCAGTCTAATCATGTTTTTAAAATGAAGAACTAACAAAGTTCTTTATAATTAATGGTAATATTTTTGACGTGAACTTATAATTAACTGTGAAAAGGTAAATTACTTACTTAAGAGTAATTAAGTAACTTGTAATTGTTTTGTAATAAATCTGTAAGATCCCTTAATTTCGTTTTGTTTAAGTTTAGGTTTAAACCTATATGCTGGTTTGAGGGAAATTGAGTTAAGATTTTGTTTCGCGTTGAAACTGTTTCGGAGAACTGATCATCTTTATAAGAAGTTTTAAACATAAGCTTCGTGGGGTCATCCTGTAACAGTTTGAAAATCTTCACCTCAGAAATTTTAAAAGATTTGGCAGTAGTTAACCCAATATCCTCAGATAGACGCTTTAATGAATAAAAATGACTGGATGACATTTCTCTCACGATATAGAGATTGCCTTTTTTCTTAGCGCATTTAATAGCTTTAATGTATTGACTGGGTACATAAATCGGACTTGACTTGAGTCTTTTTTGTATTTGCTTTTCTGTAGTTGAATGGACAGAGCCAGCTTCATTTTGTGTATGGCCAGTAATTAGGTATTTGTGTTTTATGGACTTTATTTAAGGGAATTCAACCAGCGCATACTAGTAAATAGAAATTGTGAATCTATTTTTGTTCTGACTGCATCAATTGTCCGAGTAGAATATTAGATCTAAGCCTCATCCATCGTAATTTACCACACTACTTTCAACAAACTTGAACAAACAAGATCCAATTTCATCAGCTCCGCGGTTTGTTTCTACTTCATGCCAATAGAAACAATCGGTTTTAACATCACCGATATGAGACACTGTAAAATTAAAGGTATTGAGTTTCGATTTGTAATAAAAAATAGAGGTATTGCCTTGTGGAAGTCGCATGACTGCTTGCAAATCATAAATTGCAATCATTTTATTTGGACCAGGGTTTTTTTATGACGTCTTTTTCAAGTCGGGAAAGGTCCATCTCTTCCATGTGTTCAACATACTGGACTTCTAAATCTTTCTTTGCATCACCTAGAGCATTCTCATATTGTACACAAAGGTCACACCTGTATTTTTTCGGCTTAAAGAAACTGATATTAAATTCACCATTCAACATTCTTGAGTACAATTTTTCACTGTCATAAGGCACGTTACCATTCACACAAGGTTTTATAAACTCTATAGAGATCACTGAGTGACTTTCCTCCATCAATGTATTCCCTTGACGACTTTTTTCTTATGTAGTGAGATTCCTTTCGTAGTATTGAATTGATATGATCTCTCACACTCTGGCGAATAGATTCTGCAACTTTGCTATGGTTGCCATGTTTGCACCTCATGTCTTGTTCAAGAAAACCGTCTTTAGACTTTACATTAACTATTCTGATGACGCGATCATTAATATCTAGTGTTGCCCTGAAGAAAATTTTGGAATACTCCAATGGGCTCCTAATTAATTTGAAAATAAAAGTTATGGTTGAGTTTTCTTGGTTGAGTTTTACCGGTAAATCTAAATGCTAGAATAATCGCTTTCATGCTCTTATGAATAAAATTACGTTGAGCAGCCAGGTCTCCTAATTGCCAATAATTTTCAAATATTTTAATTCTATTATCATTATTTATTTTTTATTATTTATATATTAGGTTGACGTTTATTGAGAAAACGCTCTTCGTAAGTTCTTTTTGCTTCTCATCCATTTCCGTCAGCTTTGCCGTATGCCATCAACATATCGGCGTGTTCCTAGTTAGTAAAAGCAGCCATTCAAAATAATAATAAAAACAAGATAATGAATTTTCGTAGGACGCATAGTTTCTGAGACATCGAGAAAAAGGTGTTTGCACCCCTTATTCCAAGATGGCAGCCGGGGGACATGGGCGACAACCCCACAAATGTTAACAACAATAATTAAATAACATTTACAACAAACACGGTTTCGCCAAAAAGTTATGGGTTATTTTGTTTCTTATTGCCAGCTGATATGCTAAACTCGTGACATCTTTTCGTGTTAAGCCGAACAACTTAGCTTCCATTGCTAATACATACTGCCTTAATTGTTTCTCGAGATCTTCTGTTAATGTAGGTTTTCTTGCCAATTTACGTGCAGTACATGGGCTGTTTTGTTTCTTATTGCCAGCTGATATGCTAAACTCGTGGCATCTTTTCGTGTTAAGCCGAACAACTTGGCTTCCATTGCTAGTACATACTGCACTAATTGTTTCTCAAGATCTTCTGGTAATGTAGGTTTTCTTGCCAATTTACATGCAGTACATGGGCTGTTTTGTTTCTTATTGCCAGCTGATATGCTAAACTCGTGGCATCTTTTCGTGTTAAGCCGAACAACTTGGCTTCCATTGTTAGTACATACTGCACTAATTGTTTCTCGAGATCTTCTGGTAATGTAGGTTTTCTTCCCAATTTACGTGTAGTACATGGGCTGGTATATCTACTTTAGCTGCCAGATGTTCGGGGTACTTTATACAGCTTAGAAACTTTTAGTAAGCCCATTTTCGTATGGCGCACATCCTCGATTAGTTTTTTTCATAAACTTCTTGCACCAAGTTTAGCATTTTCTTTGTGGGTTTGGTTTTCGTGGGGCCATCTTAATATATATATATATATATATATATATATATATATATATATATATATATATATATATATATATATATATATATATATATATATATATATATATATATATATATAAATTGCGTGTCACGTTGTTTGTCCGCTATGATTCCTAAACTAAAGAACCAAATTCAATGAAATTTTGTAGATATCTAGGTACTGTTTGGTCCAACTTAAAAGATCGGATAGTTATTATCCTTTTTTTTTAATAAACTCCCCACCCCCTCTCAAGTACCCCACCAAAATATTCAATATAATTTTCATTCATTTCATTCATTCATTCGGACAATTTTCGATCGTCGCACTTACCACGACGATGTATGATACCATCGATATATGACATGTGCACTCGCCGCAACGGTTGGATCAACTGAGGGGGTCAAGGGAAGAGGCAAGACAATATGGCCGATACGTACACCGCTGGTGTTGGTTGGTTTCGGGAAAAATATAGGCCATAATACTCGAAACTAGTCTAATAGGTTCAACGGAAATCTAAATCTTAGGCAAATCGTTGGTAATGAGTGTTCGCCAAAGTCCTGGTAAAAAATCAAATGAATTCTCGCCGAAGCTAGAGTGGTGTACAAACGAGGAGAGCGCACGGAGAAGCGAGGAAGCGTTGCGGCTGCGCTGTATCCCTCCCTTCTTTCTAGTAATGTGATCTACTTCTTAAATATTGCATTATAAATATGTACGGAAATTATTTTTCCCCGCTCAATTAACTGGGAAACTTAAAAGTTTCCCCATCTCTGCCGCGATCTTCTTGTTAAATATTGTATTTAAAGTGTAGGATTTTTATTTTCATCCGCTCAACTCTTCCGAGGGAGGAAACTTATTCGGTGTTTATTGAGTGGATTGATTACTCATCACTAGCCGGCTGCAACGATCTTGTATTAGTAATCTTCTTTAAAACTGACTTACACTAGATTTGTTATAAAATAAATATATGGCCTATCATTCAAGTGTTCTCATATACCAATTTTCATTAAGATCGACCAAGCAATTTTGAAGTTATTAAGAGAAATACAGACGGATAAAACTTGAAAAATCGTCATGAGTCATAAAATTTGTGTCATGATATTTGACGAAACAAAATTGATGACACAGACTGCAAAGGAGACTGATACCGTTGCATACAAACTTGGGCTCCCTTGTAATAAGATGAAAATTATGTTAATTAATAGCTAGTTTAACGTTATATAAATACTGAAAATTTTACAGATTTTAGCAATCTGAGACCAGAGATATAAGATATTCACTAGAAGTAAGGTTACGGTACTACGGTATAATTTAACTCACTGTAACCGTTTACTATTATATAAACAACTGATACTTGTAATACAGGCAACTATGCTTCATGTTTATAAATTGACACAATACTAAAACACAGATTTTTGGAAAACACAAGTTAAACGATGCCTCTCTGTAGGTAGGTACCAAAAAGTAAATTAAATTAATACATACGGAGATGGTAGGTACGTAAAATAGCGAAGAGTGAAGTCCGCGACTTGCGAGTGCGACTCTTGCGAGCCGTCAGTGATGTCAGTTGTAATTGTCAATTTTAGCTGTATTAAATCCACAGACACTAAATCATATTAAGTTTGAAGTAACGTAATCAATCGATTATACAAATTGTATCGATTATATTTTTTCTTTTTATATTATAAATGGTTTGTAAAACAATGATGGTACTTACTGTTGATTATACTAAATATTAATCAAAAATACACTTTTACATATATTTACGAGCTTACATTTCGATTAAAATTATTTACATAAATCGATTATAATTTTATCGATTATACAATTATAGTACAAACTTATTTTCGTGATTTCTTTTTTCTCAGAAAGCGGATTAAGCTCATATTTTGAACTTTGAAATAGAAAAATAGCACCATTTTTTTGAACCATACTTCAATCCTTTACATTTGGGCCCAAAAATCCCCCTCTCCTTTATATTATTGAATTTTTTAATTTATTTCTCTCTATTTATCTGCCAAACTGCATCAAAATGTATCTAGTATTTAATACAAGTTTCTTCGTTTGCGTGTGTATACAACTGTGACCAGGCATGGCTGATTTTAGGTTTTGTTATTATTGTGAAAAGTATTTTTACTATTTTTCGTGTTTTAATTGCAGCCAGTTCCAATATATAATACTAAATTGTTGGAGTTTTACATCATTACGTGTTTGTTTCTAATTTTCGTAATTTTACAATTAATGCAAACGCAAACATGAGTATTGTCACATTGTGAAATTAATGATTCGTGATTTTTTTTATGTTGTAAGATAGCAAATAAGTAGATGGCTGTTGGCTCTCCTGATGGATAGAAAAGCCATTGTCTATGAACATCAAATATGTTAATGGTGCGTTGCTATCTGTGAGGTGGGATGGTAATACCGCATGTATAATGAACTTTTAAACTGACGCGTTCTACTATCATTTTTAAAAATATATAAACGGATCAAAAACGCTTACGTGTATGTACATATATGTATAGAACTTACTTGTAATTTACAAGTTGTAAAGCTCAACGTTTCGGCCACGTGGTAGTGACACGTATAGCCAATTGGTCGCTTCTTACGGCCTGCCTAGCAGAGTGGCAGTTGGTCTATTCTTCAAAAGAGCCCGGGCCAATACGGGGGAATTTCCTTCCATAAATTAATTTTAAAAAGAAACGAATTGTGAAACGATAACATATGTATATTTAGCTTAAAATGATTATGCCGCCAGCAACCTAGCGTTCCTGAGGTGTCCGTGAACGCCAATCACGAGTTCATCACGGAGGCTCCGCAGCTAGAACGGTGGTTCGACATGGAGAATATACTGATGACACTCGTCTCTGTAGCACTCACTATAGTTTGGTTCTTCAGGTATAGTCTATGTTTCTTTTGTTTTGATTAGGGGACACTTTAATCTTTTAAAGTTGCCATTTTCTCTGTATCAAGAAGTTTGTAGAAGGCAAGCGAAAGCTAAAAATTTAACGCATATATATATATATATATATATATATATATATATATATATATATATATATATATTAGGGTGGATCGAAAAAAAAAATTTTTTTTTTCTTAGCATGGGGGTATAATTTGTAGCTTATAAAAAAAGAAAATTTTTTTTCGCAACATTTGGAGATAGCCCACTCGTTTTTTAATAAAATAATGGATCAAATGGACTTATTCTAGCGAAAAAATTTTAAAATATTTAAACGATGTTTTAGAATCTGTGGAATGTCTTTTTGAAAGCCAAATGGAAATCAGAAGTCAAAAAAAATTTTTTCCTATTATTTTTGTAACTTAAGCGAAAAATAAAGAATTAAGCAGCCCTTTTATCTGTATTAAAGTAAAAGGTAAGTGAAAAAAAAATCATATGCAATTATTTTTTCATGTTTTCCACGATTTTTGACGGAAAAAAATTTTTTTCGCTAGAATAAGTCCATTTGATCCATTAATTTATTAAAAAACGAGTGGGCTATCTCTAAATGTTGCGAAAAAAATTTTTTTTTTTTTGAAAAATTTTCTTTTTTTATAAGCTACAAATTCTACCCCCATGCTAAGAAAAAAAATAATTTTTTTTTCGATCCACCCTAATATATATATATATATATATATATATATATATATATATATATATATATATTATATATATATATATATATATATATATATATATATATATATATATATATATATATATATATATATATATATATATATTAATTTTATTTAGAAAGATATGGAATTAAAAAGGCAGTTAACGTATTAAATATATATTAATTTAATAGGTGACGCCATTTTCTTTTGCAAAAAATTTAAGTGTACAAAATATATATTTGGTATTAAGCCTTTATTTGTGGAATAGACTACATAATAAATGTAAGTGAAAATGTTACTTTATAAATATTTATTTTTAATTTGTTATATGTCTAAATTTTTTTTCTTTTTCAGGTGTGAATATTCCAATATGTTTACAGCCAGTGCTAGCGTGGCACTGTTCGCGTTGACTGTATTTTATAGTGTTGCTATATTTGGGCTGTATCTCTCAGACACATTCCATTTTGACAGGAGGCCAACCGCCAACCCTCCGTTACCAAATAACTAATATCAAACATATTTTGTTTACTGTCAACATAAATTACGTAATGAATATTAATAACATAAAATAAAACTTAAATCATACTGTTCAAAATGTTAGTTTACTTTGAGTAAAAAAGTAAATAAATTATTAAATTTGCTTTTGTTAAGTTCTTTTCTTTGTATTACTGTAAGAAATAGGGGAAAACAAGTTGGAATTGACTACCATTAGAACTGGCCAGAGGTTTAAGACACAGTGATTTAATAGTGGGGTTGGTTCGGGCTTCTTGTGAAGAATAAACTAAAGAAGAATCTGTCAAGCAGACATTCCGCCACGACTCGTCCTGGGACTATAGCGCTTTCAAATTCGTTGGTCAATATTCTTTATTTTACACTTTATTATACACTAATATATTGTAATATTTTATTTATTTAATAGATTTGCAAACAAGCAGATGGTTTTCCTGATAAAAAGAGATGCGTTGCTGTCCTTGTGGCCAGTTTGGAATGCCACATGCATAAGTTTACCGGCTATCTTACTCTCCTAACCCGAACGCGACAACGACAAAACGGTTTCTCCTAGCTTGTATGTGAAAAAGTTGCCAATATTTAGATTAGAGTTCAATGATCATGTGAACATGTCAGTTTAGACAAAGTTTTATTTATTTTCAAGTATTTTTCAAATTTCTCTCCTTTTAGTTATAAAAAAATTAGAGGACGATTAAGGAAATGTTTCCTATAATATTTTTAAAAATACCGAGTTACGATATGCATCAAAAGACAGTAAGAATCCGGAAAGAATAGACTTAGCTCCTCGTGTGCGACAGTGCGTGTTACATTCATGTTGCGGTTTGAAGTGATGGGTAACTGGTTTATTTGCGCATACGTTATCCCATCTCTGCAACGCATCATTAATTTACGTTTGTCGTCCGTCATTAGAGATGTCTGTCGTTCTGCCAATTTGTGCTATAGAAAAAGAATTATATTTTGGTTGTGATGTCAAATAAAGTTAAAATGTTCTTATATAATTTCCTTGTTGGCCCGTTATTAATGGTTGCCATTTACAACTAAATTTTCCCGAAATTAGGGATATTATCCCTTATTTTTTTTATATAAAATGTAAATATATCAAAACTGCTGCAATTTGTCGACGAATATTTGTATCTGCTTTTATTATTCGCCTAATCAGTTCGAATGTAAGTTCATCTATTTTGTCCTCTTTATATAATTATGATAAAAATACATTTTGTTTCGAACTCAACATTATTGGAAGTTATTAAACGATGACTTTATCTGCACATAATTCAATAAATAAGACAACTGTAGATGAATTTACTGATTTTTTTTTCATTATGTTTACCGTCCAAAATCTTAATACATTAAAAATAAAACAGATTTAATTAATATATAGTCATTGGTCTCATGTAAATGTAAATATTAAGAAGTAATAGTTTTAGAATTAGTTTTATATTTACAAATTTATTTAGAAATAAGATCGTTATTTTGCACATTTCGGTATTTTTTTAAATCCTTCACCCTAAATAATGGAAAAACCATAAAGAAGGTAGAGCTGTGGCTTACATTAGCTTTATACGCTAAAATTATTGTTATTTCATGTATAAGATCATAAAACGATTAAAATTTATCATACTTGTTTTTTTTCGGATATGACGGTTATTCTGGCATTTGACTGGACGTGGCGGATTTCGCCAACGGCCGCCATTAGCTTTACCAGTACCTACAAAAAATCTTATGGATAGTTTAATACCTATCTTTTTTATACGGATTGACTGGTACAAGACATACTAAAGGACACATTAGTTAACACACATTAGACACAGTAAAGGTCACATGTAACCAATAAAGTATAATAAAATGAGAATATTGTATACTAGCTGTTGCGCGGACAGCACAGCCCCTCCCCCGGAGGTGATAACGTGATAATATGTAGCCTATATGTTGACCCGACCTATTATTAACATTCATGGAAAATTTGAAGTAAATCCATGCGGTACTTTTTGAGTTTACCCCGGACATACATACAGACAAACAGACAAAAATTCTAAAAACTATATTTTTTGGCTTTGATATCGATTGTAGATCACGCCCCAAATATTCTTTTAAAAAATATTTAATGTACAGTTTTGACTTTCCTACGATTTTGTATAGATTACATAATTATAATTCGGTGAGGTCCCAAATTGTGAATATTTCAAACATTCTTCATAAATACAGACATTCTTCATAAATATAAAAAAATTAGCTAGTTTTGTTAATACACTTGTACTGTTTCATAAATCACTTTAAAATTTAATTAATATCACAAACCGGTTTCGCCTTTTACGGCATCTTTAGGGCTATGAAACTTTCATAAAGTCAAAGTCTCATAGCACTGAAGATGCCGTAAAAGGCGAAACCGGTTGGTGATATTAATTAAATTTTTTAGTGATTTGTGAAACAGTACAAGTGTATTAACAAAACTACAAATGGAGTTTAACCAAGTGCCGAAGATAAAAAGTGTAAAATACAAAAAATTAGTTACCTATTTCCCCGTGTTGGTTCCGGGCTCCTTTGAAGAATAGACCAACTGCCGTTCTGCCAGGCAGGTCGTAAAAGGCGACCGATCGGTTATGCGAGTCACTACCATCGTGACTAATAGGTGGTAGAGTTCTGCATTGTCTCGCCCGGGTCTGGTACCACCGCCTAAACTAACTAAACTTATGCATGTGGCATTAGACCTCGCCACAAGATAGCAAGCAAGACCAAGACCGAACATACAAGATCAAAACCGATATCAAGACTGTCCGAATCTTGGTATTGTTCTTGCTTTGCTCATCACTATCGAATAAGCTATATATATATATATATATATATATATATATATATATATATATATATATATATATATATATATATATATATATATATATATATATATATATATATATATATATATATATATATAATATAAACAAACTCTAAATGGTGCGTTGCTACCTTGTGGCGCAGTCTAATGCCACATGCATAAATTTACCGGCTACATTACACTCCTTTAGATAGCAAACACTCCATAAGATAGCAAACAAGCAGATGGGTCTCTTGATGGAAAGAGTCAACCATCGCCTATAGACACCAAAGGTGTTAAATGGTGAATTGCTATCTTATGGCGAGGATTTTCTATTACCAACGCATATTATTACCTCATTATCTTAGTGTAAAAAAGTACAATGCACTTGAAACGAGTACAAATTAAACAAATAATTATATAGGCACCTACCAAAAGAAATCAAAACATATAGTGATACTATTACTAACCTCTTCTTTTAAAAGTTTAAAAAAAAGTTTACTCGTAGTTTATGAATACGTAGTTTTGTCATAAGTTCTTGCTTTTTGTTTAGTTCATTTTTGATACTGTTACTCAATAGTACACAAGCACTGAAGGCATCTGATGCAGGTGATCGAAACCTAATGCTAAATTCGTATGTGAACACCTCATAAAACCGTTGACCTTTTAACTTTTAATTCATCAGTGACCCTATCATTGTAAAGCATTCTTAATTTCTTTTTATTCAAACTTGCATCCAAATACACCCTCTTGCTCATAGCTCTACTATAATGGCTTTCAGTGCAAGGGAGATTTCGAATGATATTGCGTAAATGTTCTTTTTTCTCCTCAGATTTGGCTGAACGCTTGTCACCTCTTCTTCCTCTGGAACTTTGCCATTAATTACACACTAGCTGCAGCGTGCAGCCCGCTGCGTTATGAGTTTTTGGTGGATCCCGCGGGATCATCTAATTTTTCCGGAATAAAAAGTAGCCTATGTGCTATTCCAGGTACCCTCTATCTCTCTACCCGTGTGCCAAATTTCATTCAAATCCGATGAGTAGTTTTTGTGTGATTGAGTAACATTCATCCAAACATCCAAACTTTCGCATTTATAATATTAATTAATAATTAATAATAAAGATTTGATAATAGTTGAAAACCTTTGTCTTTTGATTGAAAACACTGTCATAAAAATCGTTTGCATACTCTTTTCTTCTGAAATGATGTTCTTAACTTTCGATGTTTCGTTTTACCAGAAGGACTTTGGTTAACTTTTGTGTAAGTTGAATAAAAATATTTTCGGTTTCGAACAACATTGCGATGCGATATTTGCTTACATTTGAAATTGCTGTTATTTCCATGATTACACGTTTATGGAAATTCTAAGCACAGCGGTTCATCATCAAAGTATCTAAAACAAAATTATGGTTATATAAGAATCATGAACCAAAATGAACATGAGGTAACCACCTCAACCAGTTTGACTTACAACTTGTTACTTCTTTCGGTTAATGCTTTCCTCTCCCGACGTTTCTTCTTATTTACTCCACCATTAAGTACAGTAACAATTGACTACTCAGACTTGCTTTAAAATCAAAAACTGCCATCCACGTAAATCACAACAAAACCTTGTATATGTTTTTGTAAGTATACTATTCTTAAAGAATTAAAAGTTATTTTATACTTAGCTGGCAACAAAACTTGCGAGAAAGACTTCCAGACCATGAAATCTGTATAATTCAAAACGTTTACAGTATATCCTGTTGGATTAAAAAATCTTGCATTAGTAATCATAGTAGGCCATTCAGAAGGGGCCCACACTGGACAATGGAGTCAACAGCTATCATAGTATGTCCTGGTAATAAATAAGTTACTTTTATGTCTGTGATCGTTATTGCTGTCTTTAGAAAATAATTCAGCATAAAAATCATTGCACGGTTACGATTTTGCCCAGCGCAACTCTGCGTACAAATTAATGACGATATGACTCTCAGCGTTGTCCATCATAGTCAAATATTTATAAATAACTGTAACGTTTTCATTACAACCTCTTTTTCCTTGACGTTCGCCCCCATACGTAAAAATATCCAGCTCTCGAACCCTTTCATAAATACTTTCGTTATAGTAAGCGTACTTTCGTGAATAGAACAAGGTAACACTTTGCCATGTGGTGTATTAGGCACCTTTTGTAAATCAAAGCCCAAACACAAGGAGGTAGAACCAGAAACTTTGCTAATATTTTGGTCTTCTAGAAACAGTTGCTTGAACTTTTCTTTATCTGTAATGTGATTTTTATATTCTAATGTATGTTTAAATACAATTCTACCTTCAGATAACATATTTTTGTGCTTTTCACAAAAGGTACACTTGTCCTTCTTCGGCAAATGAAATCCTATATTATAATCTATTTTTAAAAATGTTGCGAAAAACTCTGATTGAAAATATTGATCAATCTAAGTTTTTTCTTTAAAGTGATCGACATAAATTTAATACAAGTTTGATATATTCTGAAATTCTTGAGGTAAATAGTCTTTAGTACTTTTGTTGTTACGTAAGTTTCCAATGAAAAACGGGGCCACGTTTTCTTCGTCCGAAAGATGTGAGATCGGCGATATCTTCTATGTTCTTGAGATGTATCCAGTACTTTATTTGCTTTTTCAATTGCATATCTTAAAGTCATTTGGGATATACCTAAGGTTTTGAGTAAAAACAGTTAAAGTATGTCAACAACATACTTTAATTGTTTGATCCATTAAAGTTTAGATAGTAATAGAAAAATATGCTACGAATATTAAGAGAAGCTCGTTTTCTTCCAATTAGTTTACCTTTAGCACATGAAAGCAAAAAATCTTCTTGCCTTTTTTCACCTCCTAAGCCCCAATAGTTTTCTAAGATATTGCAACGATCAACTTCAGTAAATTTATCGGCACATGAGTTCCCTCATTTCTTATTCAAACATGGATTAGGTTATACAGCTTTCGTAGCTTGTTTATTTTTTTTCTTCCTCTTTACAAACAGTCTTTTTTTCCTATAGCCGCTTTTTCCTACAATAGTTTTTGCTTCAATTTGTTCAGACGTTTCTTGTCCTAATTCACTGGATGACGACGACTGTAGCTTCCATGAATCTTCACTATCAACATAAGGAGAGTCCTGGACCATCATTGACACCTCATGCTTTTCTTGATTAGGCTCTGGAATCTTCTGTGGTTTCGTTTTGTAGATAATCTCAGTGGGAACAGTTTGTTACGTTAACCTTGTAAGATCAATATTTTGTCCGATTTCATGTGTAATTATGTCCGATTTAATATGTAACTAGCTATGATACCCGGCTTCGCTCGGGAGTTGATATGAGATTACGTGGTAGTTGAAATAAAAAAATAAAGTATGACGTAAAAAGTAAAAAAAAATATTGAAAACATTTTCTCATTATTTACACTACTTGTTTATAAACAACATTTTACATTTTAATGTCCGGGGTATATATATATATATATATATATATATATATATATATATATATATATATATATATTTTGGGATATATATATATATATATATATATATATATATATATTTTCATTTATTTGGATCAACAAACAGTAACACTATTACATTTAATTCGGTACAAAGTTTTAGATATAATTTACTAATAGTGATACCAACACCATTGATCACCGATTAATTTTAATGTTGAAAAGTGGCGCACAAAATATGTTGAAGTATGTGATTTACAATTAATTTTGATACTAAAAAATAAAAATAAAGAATTATGGCTTTCTTAATCTAATACACTTTGATGTTTAAAAAATTATTGTTTTCTTATTCGACATATTATTTCTTTTTTGAATTTATCTCCATTAATGACACTGAAAATATCAATACTGTTAAACCTTTTATTGTAATTAGTTACTAACATATTCATAGGTGCTCTTTTTCCCGCATTGGTTCGACATCTTGTTGTTGCAAACGTAGGGTTGACACGTCGCGATCTATTATCTGCCCTAGCAGGTATTCTATATGATATTAAGTTAACTAATTCTATACAGTCATAGTGGTTATGGCAAATATCATGTAGAATAATAGCCTGTAGTTGGTGACGTCTAGACTCCAAAGTTGGTAAATTGTACTGATACATCAACTGATCGTAACTTAGTTTAACTCTTTTACACCGACTATGAATGCTGCGTAAGAACTTCTTTTGAATGGATTCAATTTTGTTTATATATTTATTATAATACGGACACCATATAGAAACTGCATATTCAAGTTGTGGTCTTATTAATGACTTATATAAGTGTAAGTAAGTAAAGGGATTTCGAAATTCATGACTAACACGCATTACAAATCCGTACAATCTGTAGGCTTTATTAATAATATTCTCAATATGTGTTTCGAGTATAAGTTTACTATCCAGAATTAACCCAAGGTCTTTAATTTTATCTACTTTTTCCAATATAGTACCACATAAATTATATGAAGTATTACTAGGATTGCGCTTGCGAGTGAAGGCAATATGCTTGCATTTACTGATACTTAATTCTAGTTTATTTTCATGGCAGTAAGCTGAGAAGGCATCTAAATCCTTTTGTACTTTAATATGATCATTATAACTTTGAATACTGTGGTAAATTTTTATGTCATCTGCATATAAGATATATTTACAAAAATTAAAGCATCTATTTACGTCATTAATATATATAATGAAGAGCAAGGGCCCCAGTATTGATCCTTGAGGCACCCTTGAAGTTATAAAAACACTATCTGATTCAAAACCTCTAATAACCACTTTTTGTGTACGATTAGTAATATAAGATTTAGACCATCTCCATAAATTTCCTCTTATCCCGTTAAAAGCAATTTTTTCAAGGAGGCGTTTATGGTCTACACGGTCAAATGCTTTTTTGAAATCTGTATATATACAGTCAGTTTGTATATTGTTATCCAAATTCTCAAATAAATAATTTGTATATATTAGTAAATTGGATATAGTCGACCGATGTTTGACAAATCCATGTTGCTGTGGAATTATATTATTATGTAAAATAGGATAAATGGCATTATGCAATAATTTTTCAAACGTTTTCGCTAGAGCGGGTAGGATAGATATCGGCCTATAATTTTCAACATCATTTTTATTTCCGCCTTTATGAACTGGTACAATACGCGCGGTCTTCCATATGGAAGGGAAGTTTCCTTCTTTTAAACTTTTATTGAATAAGTAATGCACAGGCTTACAAATTGTCTTAGCTACAGATTTAAGAAAAAATGGAGGTATATTATCTACGCCAGATCCTTTATTACCATCTAGACTCAACAAACTTTTACGAACATTTTCTTCTGTTATGTACACATCACTAATATGTATATCACCCGAGTCATTATGTGCAGGCAAATCCAAGTTATCAACATCTAAGTCCTCACTAACTGTGGAAGGCTGAAATACGGAATAGAAGTAATCTGAGAATAATGAACATACTTCTGTTAGATTACCTGTACTTTTATCCCCATAATGAATATTTAATGGAATTTCTGTCTTGTTTTTACAATTTGATACATATGTCCAGAAATACTTAACATTTGTTTTAATGTTTTCTTCAACATGACACATATACTCCTTATACCGTAATTTTGCCTGAACTTTAAGGCGATTTCTATATATCGAAAATATTATGTAATCAGATTTATTTCTGAATTTCTTCCATTTGACCCAAGCACTATTTTTATTTTTGAAGATATGTATCAGTGAAGAGTTAAACCAACATGGAAAATCGTTATTTTTAATCTTACTTAATGGTACAAATTTACGAATAATACTATATATTTTTTCATAAAATAATTCCACAGCAGCCTCAGATGAAATATTTTGTCCTCTAAGGTCATCCCAGTTAGTATTTATTATTTCTAAATTAATCAATGAATAATCTGCTTTATGATAACAGTAACGCATACATTTAAAAGTTGAACAACGATCCTTTTGTTCTATAAACGGCAGTAAAATGTAAAAAGGGGGGTGATGTTTATCTATCGGAACTAAAGGCATCGGTACCAGAGATGTCATATTATCATGAGTATTTGTTATACATAAATCTAGAATGACCTTATTGGCATTTTCATTTAAGTTAATTTGTTTACAATTAAAAAATGAAATAAAATTAAATAGGTAATTTGTAGAAATTAACGCGTCTGAAGACAAGTTTGATTTTATAGAGTAATTAGTCCAATCAATTGAAGGTAAATTGTAGTCCCCTAATAGGTAGCAATAACTAGATTGATACTGTTTTAATATTTCGGTTAAATAATCTAATAAGCCTTTATAAACTTCACTTCATTGGTTGGGCGCAATATAAACCACATTAATAATGTAACTCTTAGCGGCAGCCCTAATCTCAAGCGTCACGTGATCAACAAAAGGAGAAGGCCCGATTACCGTGTATGGCGGCGGCACGCGGGTCACGGCAAGCTGGCGGCACACCGCGATCAGCACACCGCCCCCATCGCGCCGGTCGCAAGCCTCACGGTTTCTATCACATCTATAAACACTGTATCGAGAATCTATGAATTCACTATCAAAAATATTCGCATGTAGCCATGTTTCCGTTAATATTATAATATCATACGCATGCATAATAATATTCATATATATGGTGTGCAACTTAGTCCGTAAACCACGTCAATTTTGATAGTAAATAGTTAAATTGTTATCCATAATTAAATTTGTAAAAACAACAGATACCTTTTCCTAAATAATTATTATAGTAAAGATTTTTACGTTTAACGCAGCTTAAGTTACTAGTATATAGAGGGATATAGACGTCACCAGCTATTTGTTTTATATAATATAAAATATAATTTAAGCCGTAAATAATGAATGGTAAAAAAGTGTTTTTATGATAAACATAACATAGACGGAGAGCCCTAAGTAACATTCTATTATTCTTATTAATAACAACATGTTTTGAATACTCGTAAGTACCTTGTTTTATAGCAATGTAAAAGTTACTTTTATTTTTAATTAATACATAACAGTTTTTAACATATAGATGGATAATTGAATAATGTATTTTTACAAAAATGGCAAAAACGTTCACTTTATGAGAAAAATGCCTTAACTTTAATTTTAAAGATAAGTACATATAAAGTTTCCAAACCTTAAATAAATAAGACGAACGTCATTTAATTTTCCTAACCTCGTCTGAACACCGGATCGCGACAGCTGGAGAATTGTCGTTCTTACGCACTAGTATAGTACCATGCTTGACCCAGCAATACTTATATTCCTGAGCTCTGGCCTTCGCTCGACACACACTAAACAACATCTTGTTTTTTATAGTCAGATGCTCGTTGACGTAGATAGGATGTGGTGGGCCTGATATAGACAATTGTTCGGTATTGATGCCCTTACGAATACGATAAGCTGCAATGAAATTATCCCTTAGCATCCGCGATACGAAGCTGACGATAATATTTTTTGCTCGACTATCCTTTTGGCTGGCATGTGGTACACGATGTACAGCCGTTATATCCGAAGCTTGTAAATTTAGGTTAATCAGGGTTCCTAGGTTAATAATAATATTCAATAGATTTTCACCTCTTTTTTCGGGTAAGTTAGCAATTTCAACGTTATTTAATCGTGCGTGTTGTTCCATTGCCGCCAATTTATTTTCAAGCGCCGCTACCCGTTCGGTGGGTTCCGTAATATTAAAACTATTAATTTTGTCTTCTATTTTATCAATGCGAGATTCCATCAAGTTCTGTCGCTGGTCCGCAGCATTCAGACGCTCCTCTGAGGATTTTAATGAAAGATCCAACTCTACTAGCCTCCCTGTCACCTCCATTAACGTGTCCTTTAAAGTGGTATTATCTGCAGCGATTGTTGAAATGGTCGCCGTTATGTTTTTTAAAGAGTCCGTTATGATACTCATTTCGGAAGACATCGTCGCCTTGATTGTGGTTTGAAGAAGTTCATGAAAACCCTCAGTTCCACACTCCATTAGCCAAGTTTCAATATTTAAGTCCCTCTGTCCAGACTGCTTTCTTTTCCTCGTGGTAATAATATTTGACTTTTTGTCACCTGCCAAAGTCAAGTCTGGGTTTGAGCGGGATTGCTCCGGCGGCGTACGCGGCAGCGACATAGCTTTGTCAATTTATTCACACAGGTTAGATGCAGACAACAATGCTCTTTCGTACTGCTTCCGCGGGGGTGAGGATCGTGCTCCCCTCAGACACAACTCAGACATGCGGTGCCAGAATGAGAAACAAAATATCTAATGTTGCTTTTTGTATTTTTCTAAAATAGCACTTGTTTTAATAGAGATAAGGTTTAATTTAGCAAGTCACTATATCTTAATTTCACTAATGCAACTTGTGCACGTCCACTCTCAACGACTGTTCGGCGAAATATGTATATATATATATTAATATATATATATATATATATATATATATATATATATATATATAATTTTTTGAATTTCCTACTATAGAGCAAGCTACATATAGCTGACCGTGAGAGAAGCAGGATTCTTTGAGGTTGATGCCACAATATTTTAAAGTTTGTCCTTGCGCTTTGTTAATTGTAAAACTAAAGGCTAATTTAATTGGAAACTGCAATCTTTTAAATTGAAATGGCAAATCAGAAGAGATCAGTGTCAGTAGGGAAGTTGACACTTTCTTCAATTCTTCAATGGATACCGTCGTGTCGATCGATTTATATATTTTCTCTTCACCAGGTATTTTCTTTAGAATATTAAAATTGATATCGTCAACAATATTATTTTTAGTGGCCAAAATTGCTCTTTGAAATAACCACTCTACGTTGGTATAGTTCTGAATAATATTTGGATAACTTTTGTCGATTAGTTCGTTTTCAGTAGTAGCTATGTTACAGAAATCACTATTGAGTTCAATGAGGCCAGTCGTTTGGTTAGTAGGATATGTACCTTCGCCTATTTGTAAAAGTATTTTAGGAAAATGTGCTGTTGTTTCTTCTTTTGATAATTCAACTCTCATGTTTTTTGTTAATTTCAGTATTTGTACTTGTGGCCAGAGATGTGACTTTTTTAAGCATGCATTGATCTCGTCTGCTGGTGTTGACTTGGGAATAACTGGAAGTGTTTGT
Organism: Apodemia mormo; assembly: GCA_036924255.1. Lineage (NCBI taxonomy): Eukaryota > Metazoa > Arthropoda > Insecta > Lepidoptera > Riodinidae > Apodemia > Apodemia mormo. The sequence goes on from JAUPFN010000011.1 coordinate 10,538,230, forward strand.
CGAAAATCTCCTGAGAGTATGAGTAGAGCTCCTCCCATTATTTCAGAGTTTTTTCTCAATTCTTGTAATGTTCTGTCCATGGCTTCTAGTGATTTTTTATGAGCCATGGTGCATTCATCCCAGAAGATAATTTTAGCTTGTTTTAGAGATTGACCCCGTCCAGATTTTCCTGAGATTTTACATACCGGGAATTGTTGTTCGGCTATATTCAACGGTAATTGTAAGGCAGAATGGGCAGTTCGTCCTCCATCCATAAGTGTGGCTGCAATGCCGGATGATGCTAGTGCCAGTGCGATGTGTTTTTTAGCACGTACTTCCGCCAGTATTAGATTTATTAGAAACGTTTTACCGGTACCTCCTGGTGCGTCCAAGTAAATAATTCCACCAGTGTTGTTATTTATCCGGTTCATTGTAACGTTATAAACTATTTTTTGATTGTCATTGAGAAGTGGTTTGTTGTGAGCAATGTATTCAAGTAGTTCGTTGACGTTGTAGCGTTGACGTTTTCCCTTGTAATTTCGTAGTTTAAGCACACTGAAAGCATTTCATTGTGGTGCTGGCATTCCAAGTTCTACTAAGGCCTGGTTATTTATTGCTAACCATTTATCTTCTAAGCGAATGAGCGTTTCATTGAAGATGTCATCATTGAATTCTATAGTCAGTTCTGGATTAGTTTGATGGATTTGGTACAATATATCATCACTCATACTCCTTTTGAAAGAGTCCCATAGCTGTTTTGGGTTTGATGGGTTACACGTTGTCAGAATTATGGCGAATAACTCTCGAAGTTGTTCAGCTGAAGCTGTGAGTGTAGCTTCTTGTAGTGTTAATTCCCAGTGGTGATCGTTTTCCAATAATCCTAAGCTTTGACATGCTTCTCTGTACGTCTGGCATAGGTAGCCGTCAATGGTTCTAAGATCTGTGAAACTTGTTGGTCCCCGTATTTCGTGTAACAACAGCCGGAGATAGAAACATTCGGCATGGTTTGGATGTACAGTGTATACTCGACCTATTGTGTTAGTTTTCATGATTTCTGGATGACCCTCCTCTGGCATTCCTTGTTTTTGTCGTTGAAATATTTTCCTTGTCTTGTCCCATGTATAATAAATAGGAACGTCGACATACAGTAATGTCTTTGCGAATGGATCCGTTTGGCACAGTTGGAAAAAAGCTGTTAATGTTGTGTTCTGAGGTGGTTCGCTTACAATTTTTCTAGCCGAGTCTTTTGTGAAATAAACTCTCTGTCCATTCTCCAAATGTACTGCTAGATGTTGCACAGCTGGTTCGCGTTCGTGTATGGGAAAACTAAAAATCCTCCACGCCGCTTCGTTACTATTGATGTATCTGCCCATTTGGTTCATGAGGATCCCATCATTTCCGTTATTTTGTTCGCTACTTTGGACTATTTGAAATACTGCCATATCACTACCTTTGTTTACATACTTACATACATATTTAATAGATTTTACTGAATTGCAATATTCAACGTTTATGTGTGCTTGGAACGTTTTGGAAAGTAGTGGGTTATATGGTACTACCCATTGATTATCTATTTCCAGTTCGTCTCTGCCTTGTATTCGTATTTTTGCTGTGAAGCCACCATTTTTCGGTGATCGTCTTCTATATTTGGGATAGCCGTCGCCTTCAGTTTTTGTATCGTCTAAGTATGGTTTTGGATATTTTTTTGTACATTTTCCATCACGCATGCACGGCGCATTGAAGTTCAATGGTCCACATGGTCCGTGAATCATGTTTTTCACTACTATGTTGTATAGCTCCGGATCTTTTTGTGAATCGGGAAGTTCAGCTTGGATGATTTGTCAATATCCGTGGGATGAATTTTATCGTGTAGCCATATGAGATTCTGTGAGTGAGGTAATCCTCGGTTTTGCCCCTCGATTGTATACATCCAGCATCTAACGGTTCCAAAGATGTGGTATTTTGTGATGACTTCAATAAATCTTATTTGTTTTTGTCGAAAAACTCGGGCTATTATGTCGTGTCGATCCATGGAGGTTTGTCCGTATTTTAGTTGTTCTTTGATGTCTGGCCATGATGAATTGCATGTAAATGTTATGAAGAGATCAGGTCGTCCATATTTTCTCACGTAGGTCATGGCATCTTGAGTATATTCGAGCATATGTCTTGGACTTCCTATATATGATGAGGGTAAGATTACCATTGTTCCAATATCGTCAATATTGCCGTCATTCATGATCGCGTCTCGAAGATGGATGTATTCTTCTGTGCGTAGTTTCTTCTGATTCAGTCTTATGTAAAGCATCCGTTCTGCTTCTATTTTTGCGTACATATCTACCAGAAATTGTTGGAATAAACGGCGAGTGTTGAGTATGTGATTGTATAATTCATTGTCTCTGATCATTAAGCGATAAGCATAGAATTCCTTGGAAGTGACTTTTTTATTTGTTTCCATGCCTGTTTCAGGATGAATTTGTTTTAGATTGAAATGATATCCGTCCTCTCCGTGTAGAAATGTTAACGGATATTGAAGAGCATCATATGAACGGTGTGTCTCTGCAATGCGTTGTAGTCCTTTTCCTCTTCGTTGTACAATTATGTCACGGCTTTCATTTTCATTGTCCACAATTACGATGGCAACTTCATCTATCTGAGGTGCATTAAGTTTACGTTCGTGTTCTCCACGTGGTCTTTTGTCGGCCCGAATTACAATTTTATAGTCATCAGAAAACATGCGGTCTAATGTTGTTTTGAATATGTCAATCAGTTGATTGTATTTGTGTAAGATCCTCTGTACATCTTGGATTATTTCGCGTCTTTCAATCCATTAAAATTTGTGTGTCGTTGATCAACTTTTTGTTATTCATCTCCAATGAAATATACTTGCAGAAATTTATGGTCTTCGTTAGGCATTGGTAGTAACGATCCTATTTTGTGACAAATTTGCCCTTGAATTGAAAATACATATTCAAACTCATTTCTATTACTGTTGGTCGAAGTAACACCGAAAGAAGTCATTTGAAAGCAGGAGTTGTATGATCTTATATTTTGAAGAAAGTGTTTTGATCCTAGTGTTTCCCCGGTCATGTAATGTAGAAATTCTTGCGGAGGTGCTTCCAGTGGTGGTAATCGAATTTTTCCATTCATGCAACAGAAACCTGGTGTTTCTTTACTGAATTTTTTTGCGTGACAAAATTGGCAAATGTTATTCACTTTTCCAATTACAACACATTTATGATTGTAATATTTTTTCGTCGGTTCGTAGCGGAATGCTTCCTTTGTTAGATTATCTTAAAATTCTCGATTCTTCAATACTTATATGTTCTTGTCTTTCTTCGCTTTTTCTGCTCCTCAGGGTGCTCATTCTGGTTCGTTGATTTTGTAAACGTGCTTCGTCCTCTTCTTGCTTTTCATTTCTTCGATATTCTTTTTGTTTCCACCGTTTCGCTGCAGAACTGGCAAGATCTCCTCCTCTTTTACGTCTAGGCATTGTATTCTGTAAAATATAAATTATATAAACATTTTATAGACAAACAATTAAAAGGAAGAAAAAAAACCCATTAGAATTAAGTAAAAACACTATTAAAAATACTCACATTTGATATTTCACAATAAAGACTCACAGACAACTTTTTTCTTCTTGACTTCAAAATCGAGAATTAATTAGGCACTATTAAAAATACTCACACGTGATACTTCAAAATAAAGGCTCACAGATAACTTCTTTCTTTTTCGTTTCGAAATCGCTTGTTTCGCTGTTCAAATCAAACTAACTCTGGCGGGTGACACCGGGCTCTTATATATTCAGAGAGCTAGGCTCTAGCATATTCGGGAAAGTTTGAAAATATTCTCTTTTTCACACCTTCTAGAATGTTCTCGACATTATCGTCCGCCGTAACAATAGGTTCTGCAGCTATAGTATAAGTAGTAAAGGCGCGAAATTTAAAAACTCAAATTTTAAAATGTTTTCAGAACTAATAACTAATAATTTGAACAACTAAAATTATGTCGCTTTAACACCAAAATAAAAGTTAGCTACTGTTGTATCAATACACAAAATTTAATAACTTTATTATAAAAACAAATGTAATATAAGACTTTTTTGAAAATGGAATTTAAAATTGTGCGCCATTACTACACATGCTGCTATTGCTCGCGGCGCCTTTCGAAATGCAACCCAAATAATCGTTGTTCTGAATGAAGTTCAAATACTCGACAACAGATGGCGCCACTACACTTAATTTCCAAGTTGAAGGGTTAGAAAAGCCCTAATATCTTTAAAAATACGCCCTTTAGATTAAAATGGGAACTTTCTTGTTCGAGGGGGGATAAAGGGCTATCACACTATATATGTCCCTTTATCGTACCGGGACTCTCTTTTATCAACTTAGTTTTATTATATAAATATAGATATAGATTATAATCATGTAAATTTATTTAGTTTTATGAATCATCACTATTAAAATCACTGTAATCAACTAGAATATTACTATATCACAACAAAAAAAATATACCATGATCACAACCAAAATTATGCCACAATACCTCAAGGTATTGTGGCATAATTTTGGTTGTGATCATGGTATGATTCTAAAAGAGATTCATACGTAAAGCTGAGGACAGACGGGGATGCCATTTCCAAAGTGCAGTCATAATCTCCTTTCGTAGTCTCCAAAGAATCTTGTTGGCTTATGCTATAAAAGCTTGCTTGCATTACAGGTTCTTGCTGTTACTTTCCGAAACACGTATAGTCCTTTCAGGTGAGGTGTGTGGTGATAATATTAATTGCATAATTTCATTCATTCTTAAATGTATAAAAAACAACAACACGTGATATTAACTAAATTAATCAAGTTACTAAATGAATGAAAATAACCGTTCAAACAAAACGTGCATTTACGAATCTAGCCTTTTTTTAAAAAACACTGATATCCAATCGATTTTGTCTGTTCAATCATTAGATTACATTCCCTAAATACTAGGCACCTACTTAATTTGAATAGGAAATATGGAATACTAGGTGACTCGCCGCGGTTTCACCCGCGTATCTTCCGATCCCGTGGGAAATCCGAGATAAAAAGTAGCCTATGTGTTTTCTGGTATATAGACTACAACACTGCCAAGTTTAAAGAAAGATAAGGTCTAAAATATTTCATCGCCCATACTATCGCGAGGAGTTCTTTTTTTATTGTATTGTAATTTACTTCGCTTTCGTTTAGACTGGTTTGTTAGATCCTATTGGACTTTGTGATAAAATGGCTCCTATAGCTACATTTGAGGCGTCTGTGGTAAGATTGAATTCTTTGAAAAAGTCAGGGTATTGAAATATAGGGTCGTTTTTCAGTAGAATTGTTCAAAACAGTTTACATAGCCCGAGTCAAGAGTAATTTTCCTATCTTTTTGTAGACAGTGAATTAGAGGTTTAGTCATGCGTGCAAAACTTGTTATGAACTTCCTGTAATAAACAAGTAAACCGAGAAAACGTTTGATTTCAGTTGAGGTCTTGGGTATTGGATAATTTTCTATTGCTTTGATTTTGTTGGGGTTTGGTTTAACACCTTGTCTGCAAATGATATGGCCTAAAAATTCGGTTTCTAACTTTAAGAATTCGGATTTGTCTATCTGAATTTTAAAGTTAGATTCGCGTAATTTAGTGAATACTTTTTCTAAATTTATCATGTGTTGCAGAGAGGTACTATAAAACTATATATAAACTATGATGTCATCAATATAAACTAGGCAGATCTCATTCTGGAGGTCCCTTAGCACATTGTCCATCACCCTTTGAAAGGTTGACGGGACCCATAATAACCATTTTCCTGATTAAAGTATTTGACTGTGTTCATCATAATACTTTAATCAGGAAATTACACTACTATGGCATTAGAGGTAAGGCCCTCGATCTTCTGACTTCGTATTTGAATGGAAGAACTCAGAGGGTCGATATCAATGGAATAAGATCAAACGGTGCCACTGTCACCATGGGTTCCACAAGGATCCATTCTTGGTCCGTTTTTGTTTTTGATATATATAAATGACTTGCCCTTCTTTGTTGGCGATAGGCATGGAATCGTACTGTTTGCGGATGACACTTCACTTTTATTTAAAGTGAAAAGACGAGTTGGTAAGTATGACGAAGTGAACATTGCGATTTCAAAAGTTGTACACTGGTTCAATGTTAACAACCTCCCCTTAACCCTATTAAATGGAAATAAAACCAAGTGTATTTGATTCTCAACGCCTAATGTAAGGCATATAGATACCAATGTACAAGTTAACGGGGACAAATTGGATCTTGTGGACTTTACTGTCTTTTTAGGGATTACGATAGATAAAAAACTACAGTGGGGACCACATATCGACAAATTAACGAGTAGACTGAGTTCAGCGGCATTTGCAGTTAAAAAAATGAGACAGATTAGTGACGTAGACACTGCGAAAATTGTGTATTTTAGTTATTTTCATAGTATTATGTCTTATGGGATTCTACTATGGGGAAATTCCACTGATATAAATACAATCTTTGTTTTACAAAAAAGAGCTGTAAGAGCTATTTACAATCTCAGTCCACGAGTTTCCCTAAAAGAAAAATTTAAAGAAATTAATATTTTGACCGTACCATCACAGTTTATATTTGAAAACTTGATGTATATTCGTAAAAATATTTCTTCATTTAAGAAAAATAGTGATGTACATAATGTAAACACAAGGAACAAAAACAATCTTGCTCTGCATGTATCACGTCTCCACAGAATAAGTAACTCTTTTATGGGGCAATCTATACGCTTTTACAATAAACTTCCAAATGCTATTAAAGATCTACCAATACACAAATTTAAAAAATGTATCAAATCTAAACTTTGTAAAAAAGGTTACTATAAAATATCTGAATATTTGGATGATAATAAGGCATGGGATTAATTGCTCCTCATAGCAGTCTCATAATAATTATAATATATTATTCATAAATACATTGTAATTGTAATTGTAAAAACATTGTTTAAAAAAATGTATATGCACAAAAAAAAGACAAGCCCACTGAGTTTCTTCCGCCGGATCTTCTCAGTGTGTGGCCGCGTTTCCGATCCGGTAGTAACTCAAAAAATGTTGACTCGTCAAAGGTGTCTGTAAAGGATAACTTGAATAAAAATGTTTTGACTTTGACTTTGACGTTGAATGCGGTCTTGTGGATATCAGAAGGGCTCATATCTACCTGGTAGAAGCCGCTGGCTAAATCAAGAGTGGTAAAATATTGGCATCTACCTAGCTTGTCTAAAACATCGTTAATGTTGGGGATAGCATATTTGTCGTCAATCGTTTTCTCATTCACCTTTCTAAAATCAACGACAAGTCGCTATTTGGGTTTTTTGAAGCGTTAGGTTTCTTCGAAACTATCCAGATGGGAGAGCTCCATGCAGAGTCGGAAGGTCTTATATTCTGTTCTAGCATTTTACATAGGTCACACTATAAGTTTTGCGTAACTTAAAAAAAGAACATGTTATAACCAAAATATTATGTTTATTGCTTTTCAAAATAATCTCCTTCACATTTTAAACATTTTTTCATGCGATCGAACCATTTTTTAAAACAGGAGGACCACAGATCTGAAGGCATGTTTTCTACGTACTGATTGAACGCTATCACTGCCTCTTCGGAGTTGGTAAAAGTAAAACATCATATCTTTGATTTTGGGGAAAATACAGAAATCAAAGGGTGACGAGATGTACTTTTTCGGAAGCTAAAAACGACTATATTTTTGTGTGAAGAAACGATCAGAAATAAAGTTACAATTAAAATATGAGGTAATAGAATATTATTAAGTACACTAATACACTATAATATAAACAAGTACAATAATACACTATAATATATTGTTGACATTATTTGTCTATGTTCCGGTCCATTAATGTTGCATGTGACAATAATATTTCAACAACGCAGTCTGTATGTAACATGCAATTTTATGTGTGTTCCTAGACACAACTTTTTGAATTCAAAATGTCTCGGTTATAATTAACAAAACTCACTCCCTAAATCAACTCACCAGAATCTTCAACCTTAACGTTAGGAATGGGGATTCGACGACGTCAGTAGAATCATCTTCTTCTGGCTCTTTTCAAATTCTTCCTGAATCCGCTTCAAATGTCAATTACTTCACTATTGTAGCAGTCAAAATCTTGGCTTTGGATAAGTGGAATCAAGTCTCCTCTACACTAGCACTATTCTTATTTAGGAAAGGTTATTTGGAAAAACAGCCTGTTTTGGTAAATTTTATAGTAGAAACAAAAACTTTTTTGGGCAGAATAGCTGTATAATGAATCGTTACAGGCGATAAGTCATGAAGTAAAAGATTCTTCATCACTGTAGTCGTGGAAACTGTATAGGCTCTACAATGTAGAGCCTAGAGTCTATATAAAGACGGTTAAGTACAAACTCTGAAGGCAACCCAATTTTTCTGTGAATTACACAGCTTGCAAAAGGTCCTGAAAATTATTCTTTTATATGTTGGTAATTTTCATTAGTTTTTTGTCTTTATATTTTATATACAGCGGCACAGGCAAGTATATTTCCTTTCCATATGATTCTGTATATCTAAACATAGTTCAAAATCTAGGAATTTATGTAGAATTGTTAATCTCGTGAAAAAGCCTATTTCGTCTTTTATTTTTCGACGTATTCTCAAACATTGCTTCATCTTTTCTTTTACTCGAAATTTTTAAAATATCTTTTCAACACTCCTTTAACCTTTAGTCAGAATGAAAATCAGTTATTTGTTAAATGTTGTAATATTATAATATTCTTATGCAAAACGAACGTGGTCAAATGCTTGATAGTATCCAATATATATATATATATATATATATATACGATGTAATTTATTAATTATTCTGACCTTGTTGGAACACGTGGTGGAAACACTTCAGTGCCTTCAAGTGATTTTGTCATACTTACTACTGGAAGAAAAATTAAGTAGGCCATTATCGCAGGACCCTAATTTCCAATCTTCCGTGGTGCAAAAGCAATCAGGCTTAACCTGATTGTAAACGTCTCATTTCGTAGCATTTTGTGCTTCTAACATTTTGCTGTCTCCTGTTGAAAAGGGAGGGAAATAGGATGTATTTTCCTACTCCTATATACTTCTGATTAATTTCGTGCGGGTTCCAAGACAGCTTAGCTTTTGCCCAGGACACTGAGCTCGCAACTCAGTGTTTATCAGGACGGTTGCCGCTGTTGATTCTGGTTTACAGAAGTTACAGTAGTGGAACGAGAGGTGAACCAATTGCTCTGAGTGCGTCTTCAAATTGAGCCCACCGTGTGACAGAACATTTGTCACCTTGCCACCATTACGCCGCATCATTCTTCAGAATTATAGGAAAGCTCGTCTTCATCCGTAACGTGTTCTCAACGCTTGAATACGTTTACGGCGATGAGGAAGGCCTTGACGGTCCTTTAGGCCGTTGTACGTAGCCTTATACGTAGTCATTGAACCGTGAGATTGTGAAGTTCCAACTCTGGATAAAAGCTGCTGGAACTGGTCTTCACTTAGTGTGACAGGACGAAGCACTGTGAGTATCCATCTTATTTCTTGTTGGACACGTCACTGTTACTTTTCGTCCCGCTCTCGTAAAGGTCACGACCTTCGTCGTTACGAGAGCGAGACGAAAAGACGTGGTTTTCCGAGGCCCCACGTTGGGCGCCACTGTAGAAAGTTGGGAGTGTGTTGTCACAGGACGGATGTCGATGGGGTGGTGACGAGTGTGTGAAATGTGAAACATTTGATAGGAAAATATTCGCTATCGCTGGAGGGAATCCATCCTAACCCCAACGTACTTGAAGATTCACTTATTGTTAGTTTGTCTTGTTTGCTAACGTCAAGATCATCAAAAGTGAATGGCAAATTACTCTTTTATTTTTGCAAATTGAAACGGCTAGACCGTGCTTTAGACACTGACTCCTGAATGTATTTTAGTTCCTTAGGGTCGTCAGTGCCTGTAATTAAATCATCTATATAGAAATAATTTTTTGGATAACGGTTTTTATGAGATTATCGTGCATGTCCTTGCTCAGCTGCCACAGACAACGCGTACTTAAATAACTGGCACTGGCTGTGCCATAGATGACAGTGTTCAATTGAAACGTTTCCAAAGGAGAAGACTCATCCTCCCTCCACAGAATCAAAAAACTTTCGATCTTCACTAACAAGGACACATCGGTACATTTTTTCAATGTCTGCAGTGAGAAGATACTTATACTGCCTACCTCTTATCAATATGGAGAAGAGAGAATCCTGGATTGTGGAACCTACTCTTAGTATATCGTTTAAGAAGTAGCCCGAGCTGGTTTTTTTTGGTACATTCATTTTCTTGTTTTAGTACTGCATGATGGCACAGGTAATAAAGGGCTGTAAACAATCACTGTCTTTGAATGGGAATTTAACACAGAATCTACCGGAACTATCTATTTGCAATAAAATGATTTTCACAATATTCATCGTTTGCACTTTTGATTGATTTATTGGGAATTTCTTCAATATTCCAGAATTTTGTTAGCATTTGTTCTACATCTTCATTCTATGAAGTACATGTTAGAACATGATTACAGTGTGTACTTTTGTGAGTCCGCACTGAACCTATTAGACCTGATATTATCCAGCCTAACTTTGAACTTCTCAGCTTTATTTTGTGAGGTTCTATGATAAGTTTCTTATTACCTAAAATATCCCAGAATATTTCGGCTCCTATCAAAAAGTCAATGGGAGCAGGCTGATTAAATAGAGGATCAGCTAACTGAATATCATTAGGTAATTTAATTGTACTTGTTATGTTATTTATTCCATATTAGGTACTGCTATTCATTATTATAATATAAATGCATATTTGTTTGTTCGCAAGTCAGTCGCAATAAATTGTCACAGAGAAAGGACGTTGCAGTTTTATTCAAAAACATAATACATACAAAGTTGCACCTTATACCAATAACATATGGTCGAAATCGAGCCGGATTCATCATTTAAAAAGGATCGCACGCAATCTTAGATAAGAAGTCGGCCGGCCGCGAGAACAATAGATCGAGAGGATTAACTCGTGAACAAGTTATTTATCACAACCAAGACGTGTTTCTTTGCAGTTTTAAATAAAATATAATTGTTGTTTCAAATATACCTAATAGAATACGAATATGAGTTCTTCGGCAGAATTACTTAGTGTTTTGGAAGATGTTGCTGCTTTGATGAAAAAAACGCAGATTAATTTAAAGAAATGTCCAAAGTCGCGCCTAACAAAGGGATATATTGAAACCAGGTTAAAAATAATAGACGATTATTGGAATACGTTTAAGCAGGCGCATCAAGACTTGTTAAAAATAACACCGCTAGAAAAAAGAGGAATTTTACCCTACTTTCTAAACGAAGAGTTCTACATTTACGAAGATTTATACGTCGTTTTACAAGCCGATTTACGTGATATGTTAATTTCGTTAGATTCATCAACATCATCACATAATATATCTGATCCTAATGTAGAACAAGCAAGGGGTGACACTCCCGTAAAGCTGCCGAGAATTCAGCTACCGACATTCAGTGGAAATTATGAAGAGTGGCCAACTTTTGAAGATCTTTTTGTTTCGCTCATACACAAAAACAAGACTATTGAAGACGTACAAAAATTACATTATTTAAAATCAAGTGTAAGTGGTGAAGCGGCAGCATTAATTCGGCATATTCAAGTTACTCATAAAAATTATACGCAAGCCTGGGAAGCCTTAAAAACCCGATACGGAAATAAACGTTTGATTGTCAAGTCCGTGATGAAAAGACTATTTTTGCAGAAGAAAATTACTTGTCAATCAGCTAATCAAATAAAATGTTTATTGGACACTACAACCGAGTGCTTAAATAGTTTAAAGAACATGGATATCAATATAGATTCTTGGGATCCTGTTATAATTTTTCTCGTCGTGCAGAAAATGGACCAAGAGTCTCACAAAGAGTGGGAAGAATATGCATATAAGGAAGAAACTGAAGCTTTACCAACTTGGAGCGACTTAACGAAATTTCTTCAGTGTAGATACCGAACTTTAGAGCTTATTTCATCAGGTTCACGAGAAAAGCCCGTCAAAGAACGATCATTCCACGTCAGCACCGTCTCGTCTACACCACCGCGCCTGTCGGAAAAGAAATGTATTATGTGCAAAGATAACCACACATTATGTCACTGCAAAGAATTTACCAACCTGCAACCTGCACAAAGAGTGGATTATGTGAAAACACATAACTTGTGTTTTAACTGCTTAGCATCAGGGCATACGGCCTACAAATGTAGACTCCGCATGTACTGTCGTATATGTCATAGACGTCATCATTCTCTTCTACACCAAGCTGAAAATAAAGAAAACAATGCCACAGAAACATCTGACCAATCAGCTTTATATTGCAATATAGAAGATAATGCAGAAGACATACAAGTCAATTCAATGACAGCATCTCATCACACTAAGCAGAATGTCGCACTATTAGCCACCGCTATGGTTATAGTAAGAGGTGAGCAAAATCAAACCATGGTACTGAGGGCGCTAATAGACCAAGGATCGCAGGCATCATTCATAAGCGAGAAAGCGGCTCAAACATTAAGGCTTACCAAACAACCAGCAAGAGGAAGTGTAGTAGGAGTGGGGTCTACCAGAACCAATGTAAATCATGTGGTACAGTGTCAAGTATGTTCTCGAGATTCTAATTTCAGTTTATCTGTGAAAGCTTATGTTATGTCTAAACAACTTACCACAAAGATTCCCACTAGAACAATTGCTGTAAATCACTGGTCACACTTAGAAGGATTACACCTGGCTGATCCGAGATACTATACACCAGGTTCTATAGATTTGCTTCTTGGAGTAAAAGAATATGCACAAATATTGCAACCAGATTTAATCAAGGGTCCACGAGGTACACCAAGTGCTCAGAAAACCAACCTTGGATGGATCTTATTTGGAGAGATTGAAGATAATCCACAGCAAAATATTTTAGTCATGCATCACCAAGTAGAAATGGATGAAGTTTTAAAATCTATATGGGAAATAGATAGAGATGTAAAGAGAAAATTAACTAGAGAAGAACTATTATGTGAAGAGATTTACGAAAATACACACACTAGGACTACGGAAGGAAGGTATGTTGTAAAGCTACCGTTCAAAACAGAAACACCGACATGCATAGATGGAAATACAAGAAGTATAGCACAGAAAAGGTTATTACAGCTAGAGAGAAGATTCGAGAAAATGCCTAAGCTAAAGGAAGAATTTACTAACATAATAGAGGAATATCTACATCTACAACATATGGAAGAAGTACCTAAGGGAGATAAAGACAAAGAAAAGTGTGTATACTTACCTTACCATGCAGTATACCGTGAAGATAAAGAATCCACTAAGATTAGATTGGTGTTTGACGCTTCCTGCAAGGGTTTGAATAACGTCTCGCTAAATGACGAACTTCTCATAGGTCCTCCGTTGCAAGAAGATCTTCGTAACCTGATAATGAGATGGAGAATGAAAAGGATATGTTACATAAGTGACATACAAAAAATGTATCGTCAAATATTAGTAAATCCATTAGATGCTGATACTTACCAGCGAATCTTATGGCGCTCCGATGACTCAGAAAACTTTAAAGAGTATAGAATTCTTCGAGTAACTTTCGGTACTGCTTCTGCGCCCTATCTTGCTATTCGGACTCTGCATCAGCTCGCAGACGATGAGGGCCAAAATCATCCCAGAGCAGCTCAAATAATTAAAGAAGAGTTCTATATGGATGACCTAATGTGCGGAGCTGATACGCCAAATGAAGCCATAGCTGAAGCCAGAGAAATAAATGACATTCTGAAGAAAGGAGGCTTTACTCTGACAAAATGGGCTTCAAACAACCTTGACTTTATGCAATCCATCCAACCATGCGATCAATCCAGCGGTGCCCATGTGGATCTAATTATTGACGGAACTGTAAAGACATTAGGAATTAAATGGAACATGGGTAGAGATAAGTTTCACTATGGAGTCGTCCTGCCAACAAGTCCTGCAATTATTACCAAAAGAAGTGTTTTATCTGATATTCAAAAGCTTTTTGATCCACTTGGTTGGCTAGCAGCAAGTATTGTATTGACAAAGATCTTTATCCAAAAGTTGTGGTTAGAAAAGTTAAATTGGGACGACAAGATCTGTTCACCTTTACTGGACGAATGGGCTTCTATAAGAACAGATTTGCAACAAATTAACGAAGTTGAAGTGGACAGATGGATAGGTACAACCACGAAAACCTTAAACTCACTACAAATTCATGGCTTCTGTGACGCGTCAACGCAGGCTTACGCAGCGGTTGTATACGCTAGAATTGAAGACGAAGATGGAGCAATCACTACCAAATTGGTCACTGCCAGAACCAGAGTTGCGCCATTACGTACCATCTCGATTCCTCGTTTAGAGTTATGTGGTGCTTTACTGTTATCCCGGTTGCTCAAGCAAGTATCACAAGCTATGAGGATACCATCATCACAAATATTTGCATGGACAGATTCGACTATTGTCCTAGCTTGGCTCGCAGGAGACCCACATAAATGGAAACTGTTTGTAGCGAATCGTGTAGTTGAAATTTTAGAACATGTACACTGTAATAGATGGAATTATGTGGAGTCCAAAAGCAACCCTGCAGATATAGCGTCTAGGGGAATGTTTCTGTCGAAATTAAAAACATGTGAGCTGTGGTGGACAGGACCGAAATGGTTGACAGAAAAAGAAATAAGATTTCCTAACAATAAAATAGAAGCAACTGATTTGGAAGCCAAAAGAGACAAAATATTAGTTAATGTCAACTTACAGGAACAGGATATGTCAAAAACGAGGAAATTAACAGATCAATTCGAAGAATTTGACACCCTTCAGGAAATGCTTAGAGTAATCACATACTGCCGGAGATTTTTAAATTTCAAAAGAACTCCAAGTGAAGATTCGAAAATATTGACACCAGAAGAACTAGATGAGACATTGAAGGTTTGCATAAGACTAATACAAAGTGATGAATTTACAGAGGATATTCAAAGATTAAAGAACAACAAACCTGTGAAAAAGAATAGTTATTTAAAAAATCTGAATCCTTACTTGGATGAAGAAGGTACTCTCAGGGTGGGTGGTCGCCTCCGTCATTCTGAACTGAAAGAAAAACATCCAATGATTATAGGTACAAAAAATAATTTAACATCATTAATTATTGCTGATGCTCATTCTCGTACAATGCACGGTGGCGTTCAGTTAATGCTATGTTACCTGCGCTCTAAATATTGGATTCTGAAGGTAAAGGGATCAGTTAAGAAGCATATCCACCAATGTTTGACTTGTGCCAGGCAGAGAGCCACAGCTAGAACACAGATTATGGGAGATTTACCTAAAGAAAGAGTGACACCAGCCCGAGCATTTTTGAACAGCGGAGTCGACTTTTGTGGACCTTTTCATATTTTGAATTATAAAGGCAGAGGAGCCAAAACAAGAAAAGCATATATTGCACTCTTCATATGCATGTCCACCAAGGCTATACACCTTGAGCTAGTGGGTGACTTGACGTCTGAGGCTTTCATCGGTGCTTTTAGAAGGTTTGTGGCCAGAAGGGGCAAATGTGCCCATCTATGGAGTGACCAAGGTCGTAACTTCATTGGCGCTGACAAGGAGCTCCAAGTAGCTTGGAAGGATGCTGGATTAGTGTTTGAAAAGGACATTGCCGAGACCTTGGCCCAAGATAGTACCCGATGGCACTTCATTCCGCCCTATAGCCCAAACTTCGGAGGATTATGGGAATCTGGCGTAAAGTCAGTTAAGTATCATTTGAAACGAGTATTATCCACTAACCTTACCTTCGAAGAAATGACTACCATTTTGTGCCAAATTGAAGCATGCTTGAATTCTCGGCCGCTGACTCCTATTGACACAGAGGATCCTGAAACGATAGATATTTTAACACCTGGCCATTTTTTGATTGGCCAAGCCCCAATAGTTGTTCCTTCAGCAGATCTAACAGACACTCCAATTTCAAATTTGTCAAGATGGCAACATTTACAAAAATTACTAAATAATTTTTGGAATCGCTGGAACACGGAATATCTCACAAGATTACAGCAACGTCCAAAATGGCAGACACAACAGCGTGAATTTGAACTTGGAGACATAGTGCTAGTGAAAGTAGAAGGTCTGCCACCTGGTAAATGGTGTCTGGGACGTATCATAAATAAACATCCAGGAAGTGATGGAAACACCAGAGTTTATAGTGTTAAGAGTGGAAGTAATATTGTTAAACGTTGTGTTACTAAATTGTGCGCCCTTCCTATAAATAATAAACCTTAACAACATAAATGGAAATTAGATCACCTGTAATCATCATATGTTGCAAGTAAATTCTTGATGTTTTTAAAACTATAAATTCTCTTTGTATTTTTATTGTTAGCTTGCTTTACTTGATTAGTTAACTGTATACTTAAAAGGGCTTATATGCCCTTTGGGGGGCGGTATGTTATGTTATTTATTCCATATTAGGTACTGCTATTCATTATTATAATATAAATGCATATTTGTTTGTTCGCAAGTCAGTCGCAATAAATTGTCACAGAGAAAGGACGTTGCAGTTTTATTCAAAAACATAATACATACAAAGTTGCACCTTATACCAATAACAGTACTGATATCTATGAGAGTATCTTGGTAAATAACCCGTTAGTTTTTTCAATATCAGACATTGACCGTAAAACTGTTATTTATAGAAACAATATCCACATTTCTAGTTTCGATAACATTGCTAGGTGAAGTTTTACCTATTCCAATGACCTTTAGAGTGTCAATAAGATTTGAGCTTAGAAATAGCCTGGTTTTTAGGGACTCAGACATAAAAGTAGACTGACTGCCGCAATCTAGAAGGGCACGAACTTTTATCCTTTGCTTTGATTAGCTTTTTTTTGGATTATATAATTGAGATATATCTCATCGTTTTCATTATTAGTAATGATATGATTAGAAGACGAGGACGGACGATGGAGCAGAGTATTATGTCTTATCTTACATTCTCGCCAGGGCCCCATGCGACACTCATTAATGGGATGACCCTGTCTGAGACAGTTCTCGCATAATTTAAATTTTGTGACATCCATCAATTTATCATCAATCCCCTTTGATTTAAATGTAGGACAATCATATATCCTGTGCCCGCCACTGCAAACAACACATAAGTAATGGTTTACTTTGCTAGCTTGATAATTAGAAATCGCAAATGATTTTGTAATATTACCCTGCTTTTGATTCCTAGCATGTACAAAACGTTGAAAAGCCGGCGATGGCTTTGGCAAATTGTTGTCATTTTTACTGAGATTTACAGGTTCAAGTACATGTGCTCTATCTATCACGAATTTATAAAATTGGTCTAGAGTGGGCACATCTGATTCTACGTTATTGAGGTATTCCTTCCATTTTAACAAAGTTGTACTGTTTAGTTTAGATGACATCATGTACCTGATGAGAGCGTCCCATTTATCTCTGGGTTGGCTACTAGGAATCTTACGACTTTTCTGATTTCCAGAGCGGCTGCTCGACGCTATATAATTAATTTAAATGGTAATTTATTAATATTCGCTTATTTTTATGATTGCACATGATATGATATGATTACACAACAAACTCCACGCTTCAGCAAAATTTACGATCGACACCTCAAGGTTGGAGATAACCCTAGCTGCATCGCTTTCCAGATATGAGATAGTGAAATTTATTTATAGGAGAAATAGGTTCATTTTTATCTCCATCGATTGTTAATTAAATAACTTTATGTAATGAAAGGTCATATTATTCCCCTTAGTTTAAAACTATTTTGGTTAATGTCTGCCACTGTTCGCAAAGCTGTTCCACCTTCTGCCTCCGGTTTCATGCGGAATTTGAGAAAAACAGCGTGCCCAACAAAGTTATTCAAAGCGATGAGGTTTGTAAATAAAAGTCGTAAATGAATAAGGATTGTGTTTAATAAAAAGAAACTATCATAGCAGATTATAATAAGAACAAAACTAAAATAAAAATAATCATTACAGAGAAGAGTTTATTTCGCGGAAAAATCCTTTTTACTGTCGATTTTCGGCATAGCTTTCCTCGAATCAATCTTGGCTTTGATGAATCCTTCTCTTGATGTTTTATCACACAAAGTGGCTGAAGCTTCGGTCACAGGTTTAACAGCTCATTCTACCGCTTGTGTGTGACAAGGAAGGCGTAAAAAAACCAAAATTATTTATCCTTTTTGCTCAACAAACTGTCGGAGATTTTTTTAGTTACAGATTTCAGTTTCATTGGCTCCGTGATATTTTCTTGCCAGTTAAAAAGACCATAATATTGACGCTGGAAAGGCTATTTGTATTATCGACCACTGCATGAATTGTTCAGGAGAACGATTTGAAGTTGCAAAGTTTGCAAATAAATCATAACTAATTAACTACTTGAGTATTTTTAATGAAAATCGGAATAGTTATTACGAGCTATTACTGTGAAATTTATAATACATAAAAAATAATGTAGGTGTTTCCATGTGTAAGACAGTGGAGATAATAAAATGCAGTACAAAATCTGGGTTAGGTAAAGTTGACTTTAAGTGTCTAGATCATACTCACTGAGGAACGGAAAAATATATTTGAATGATCAAATAACTGCATAACAGGAACTACAAAAATGTCTTATATTCTGTTCAGCATACTTCTACATCTAAGTAAAATGCTAACGGGGCTGGTCAAGTCAATCGATGAAAACCAGATTATCTTATCATGCATTGAATTAAAATTACCGTTAGATTCTAGGTATTATCTACCAATATCAATGACGAGTAAGACGTGACTAGTAAAATTAAAAATACAAAATAATTGTTTTAATACTGACCTTTAATAAGGAAATCAAGAACATAACTTTACATAGGTAACCAAAATATTCAATGCTGAGATCAATCAGTCTTATTAAAATGAAAAGATAATAAATACTTCATAGGTATTATAAATACCTACCTATATACCTAGAGATCAAATATCACAAGAAAAAGATATTTTACTTAATTTAAAGCAAGATTGCTTTAAATTAAGTAAAATATCTTTTTCTTATTATTATCATTAAGAAAATAAAAGTATTAATAAAAATCTTTGGAAAATCTTTATACAATATATATATATATATATATATATATATATATATATATATATATATATATATATATATATATATATATATATATATATATATATATATATATATATATATATATATATGACCTTTAATAAGGAAATCAA
Source organism: Apodemia mormo (assembly GCA_036924255.1). Classification (NCBI taxonomy): domain Eukaryota; kingdom Metazoa; phylum Arthropoda; class Insecta; order Lepidoptera; family Riodinidae; genus Apodemia; species Apodemia mormo. The sequence continues at coordinate 10,557,543 of JAUPFN010000011.1, forward strand.
GAACATAACTTTACATAGGTAACCAAAATATTCAATGCTGAGATCAATCAGTCTTATTAAAATGAAAAGATAATAAATACTTCATAGGTATTATAAATACCTACCTATATACCTAGAGATCAAATATCACAAGAAAAAGATATTTTACTTAATTTAAAGCAAGATTGCTTTAAATTAAGTAAAATATCTTTTTCTTATTATTATCATTAAGAAAATAAAAGTATTAATAAAAATCTTTGGAAAATCTTTATACAATATATATATATATATATATATATATATATATATATATATATATATATATATATATATATATATATATATATATATATATATATATATATATATATAAATAGAAAAATTCGGCCGAATTTCGGCCGAACTTCGGTTTAATTTTGGGGCGCTTTCTTAAAAGCGACACGTCGTGACTTTTTTACAAATTTGCTTAAAATTTAATTATTTTATACTAGCTATTTACCTATTTTACTACTTACTACTAGCTATTATAATGTCCGCGGCTTCGCTCGTGTAAAGTAAGAGAAAAAAAGTATCCTATGTCAAAAAACTGCGTCTAATTCATAAATTGTGTCATAATCAGTTAATCCGTTCGGAAGTTATCGTTGACGAAAAATCTGGAAAAAGTGTTTTTTCGACATAAATTCGAAATTTTTCCAAATACAGTTTCAAAGATCAACATTAAATCAAGTTTTCAAAAGTTACGGCTTTTCAAATATTAATATTTTGTTGTTTACAGCAAACTTAGCATGTTTAAAATGACTTTCAGACTAATATACCGATTGACTTAACAGTCTAATCAGCTTTTCTTTCTATAAATTGCGTAAAATAAGCAAATTGCATCAAAATCGGTTGATTTATTTGGGATTTAGTAATATCGAAAATTCAAAAAATAACTTTTGATATCGACATTTCTGAGTCTGTAAATTACGTAGCTATGAAAATATTTTAGAGGTCAAAAATTGCGTTGAATGCCATTCGAAAGACCAAAATCAGTCATCGCTTTTAAAATATATAGCATTTCAAAAATTTTGAAATTACTGTCATTTACGACTTCTACGTACTAACGAATATTTGTAACAAATTTATGATTTTTGAACTCTGAAAAAAATCTGTAATAAGCTAAGATATAGATAAAGATCTAGCAGAAAGTTTCAGGGATGACCTGCCGGGTCAACCGTTTTACAGATTTTTTGAACTCTTCGAACTCAAAAATCTATGCTGAAGTTTTTTCATTTTTGTTTTTATGTTTTTTTATTTAGCGGAATGTTTCAGGGATGGCCTGCTAGGTCAACTGTTTTACGGATTTTTTTTTCGAAAGTATATTATAGCCTATGTTACTCGGGGTTTCCAATGGTGAAAGAGTTTTTCAAATCGGTTTAGTAGTTTTTGAGTTTAGATGATACAATATACAAAAATATAGAATACAAATTTTTCCTCTTTATAACATTAGCATAGATTTCAAGCAAATTAGAGCAAAGAAGATACTTTCTTCTAGTGCCGAATGTTCAGCATTTAAACCGAATTTCGGCCGAATGTCGAAGTTCGGTTCAAGTTGCCGAAATTCGGTTAAACCGAATGTGAAACGAATTTCGGCCCATCCCTAATATATATATATATATATATATATATATATATATATATATATATATATATATATATATATATATATTATATATGTTAGGGTGTGCCAAAAAAATCAGATTTTTTTTTTTCACTTTCCGCTCAAAATATCGTAGAAGATGTCGAAACAAAAGGCCTGTCCAAAGGAGAGTTCTTAATTTTAATTTTAAGAGGTCCTCCATCGATTCTGAAGTTTTTCCCATTTAAATAACACTGGAATTTTTTTTTTTCATTTTTACTGCCGCAACGTCTGAAGATTTTATTTTTTCGTAAAATAAACTATTAGACCTCATTGGGGATTAAATTTTGAACAAAAAATTTCATTGGGTCATATTGCTACCATCGAAGCCTGAATTTTTATAAAGCTTTACAGTATCAATTTTCCGCAAATTTAGTGTTTTGCGTAATTTTTAGCTAAACTATACAAGATAGAACAAAAAGTCAAATGACAATTTTGTAGTCCATGTAACGCACTACAAAAAATATTCAGTAAAATTTTTTGTATCATTAATATTTCCAAAGTTACAGACCAACAAAATCCTATTTTTCTAATTTTTAGCTTTGTTCAAGTGAACCATCGATAAAAATACAAAAAATTTGATTCTTATTTTTTAGTACATCAAATTTGCTACAAAATTATATAAGAAAGATTCGTCGTCTCCGTAATAGATTAGAGTAACAAGCCTGATAAGTCATATTTTTATAATTTTTCAACTATATTTTCTAAATTATTGACGATAGATGACAAATTTCAATTAAAAATTTAAAGCATATTCAATTCTCTAAAACGTTAGCCTAGATTAATTTTTTACATTATAACTTGCTTAATAAGTCAACAAATATTATTGTTATTTATTTCGTTTTTGGTCTATTGAGGTTATTTAACCAATCTTCAAGACAACCCTGATTATGCAAACATATTGAACATGATTTGACACATTCCACTCCCACATATTATTAAAAATAAGAAAATTGAATGATTAACAAGTATTCGATATATTCAAACATCAAATTCTTTCTAGTACTTTGTAATCCTTTTCTGTTTCAAACGATCTTCTATTTTCAAAATTTAAAAACATGCTAAATTCTATATTGACTCAGCAAAGCGTTTTAATGTTCCAATAATAAAATTTTTGAAGGCTTTTAATCATAATCTACAGCAGAAAGTTTTAGGGATAATCTGCAGGATTAACTGAATTTTCGGATAAATGGTTAAGGATTAAATACACAGTATAAAAAACTAATTCGAGGAGCAACTAGTTTCAACAGAATGCATAAGAATAAGAAAATGTATTTTTGAAAAATTGAGCCCTTATTGAAGTAATTTACTACAAGTAAATAATTGTTATTTATAAAACTATATTCAGATTCAAACTAATAAATCGGATAATGCTGGCAAAATTACAAGTTTTCTATATAAAAACCAGATCTCTTATATTTCCAGACATTTAAACGCATTTGGTTTGTAACTTAGTCATGTAGTAACTCTTAGTAACGTTAGGAAATTTTTTCCTATGCTCTTCAACAACTTGCAATAAATATTGCCTTTGTTCTTCACTCCTGGTCAAACAGTTGTTGTACTCCTGAATTAATGCTACGCCTCGTTCAGCGAGATCATTAATCACTTGTAAGTCTGACAGCACTGATTTACAGTGTAAATAGTTTTGATCAGATGCCCAGAGATCTGGATCCTTGTCCATGAATTGATGCGGTAATTCAAACTGTTGGAATAAAAGCAATGATTGCTTGGTGGCAAAATCACAGAGACTTTTCGATAATAACGAGCTTATATCTTTAGCAATAAACTTTTTCGAGTTTGCAGCATTACTGTTTCGCACTTTCATTACAGCTACGATTTGCCTTTTAATTTGTAAGGGTACACTGTCATCAAATAACGCTAAACCGACTAACTCTTCTGATAAGTACCATAAATGCCTTAATAATGTCGAGCTTGCTGCGTCAGCAATTTTTCTATGAACAGAACGGTATTGATATAAATTTTTAACCATATTCAAATCTTGATTAGGTGACTTTATCGCAGAAGGTGCTTGAAACCATGAAATGACATAAAATTCGACGAGGAATAAGCAGACATATCTTAGTCCATTTACCTCATTGGAATTCATGTGAAACTGTTTTCGAAACATAAACAGTTTCAAAGCGTACAGAGCTTTTGACATCCATCTGGCATGGTGGTTGGGTCTTGGAGCTTTAAAGCTTATTCCATTTTTGGAGAACCGCCTAAAAATATCAACACCAATTCTAAAAACTCTATAATCGTCTCGGTCATGCTTTTCCTGAAATATAAAATTTGTAATTGAATTTTGAGGATGTGAATCAAGATTTGTGATTTATCAATAAATTAACCGCAATTATCATTTAGAATTTGAAGAAAACACTATGATCCGGTTTTAAATGAGTAATATGCGAATAACGCTACTAAGTCAGAAAATTAGGAGAGTAAAATAATTTCCGATTTTTATACTGATTTCTGAAAGGATGTAACTTTATTAAAAGCTGCTATTTCGAGATGAAATAAAGCATTTTAACTCTTTAATTCTCTGCTAATAAAAATCAAACACAGAGTTTTTTCACAGGTTTTCCTTTCAGCCTGATCAGAACTAATATTAATCAAAATAATTTTTTAAATTTGTTTATTTTCCAATCTATTTCTGAAAGAGGTTCATTTGACCAAAAAATGTAGACGAGAATTTTGACAATGAAAAGAAAAATTTAATAAGATAATAATAGTGCTCGATAAACAATTACGATTGTTATAGAATATTTTGTAGTTGGTATATGATCGTCGGTGTTTTTGTCTTTGAGTTCATTATTGCGAAACCATAAAGTACTCTCCAAAATAACCAAAACGATGACGTTCTTAAAACTAATGTACTAATTTCAATAATTAGAAAAAATGATTATAATTTAAATACCTGTAGTCGATCAATAATGAAACTTATGATTTCATTTTTTTTTCGTGAATTCTTTCATTTAAAATTGAATCCTGAATACCAGTTTCAAATATTGTTTTGTCTATGGTTTTCCAATCATTTTGGAATCGTACAAAAATTGCGACATTAGCAGAACTTACTCCTGGCCAAACAACTTCGACAACGCTTCTTAAAATCAATTCATACACATGATGTCGACATGCCAAATATAATAATGGCTTTTTTAACATTTTTTCTAATCGGCCACATGTTCCCTTATCAACTCCTTAAATAAAAATGATTAAAAATATCAATATTACCAATCATCAGCCGGAAGTATAAACTATAATATCGAAAAATATATTCTTGAACCAGTATTAAAAGTAAGTTGCATGCAATGAACATAAATGACAAGATCTGAAAAATTTTCTGCACACAAGGTTAGTTTCTTTAAAATTGTAACTTGATGCCAGTAGAAAACGAGGCATTGGAAATATCACGATTCTAGTTTGAAAAAATTTAAACAAGCAAATTAAATGATATATTTAAGATCAACCGTGTCGTCCCGAAGCTACAATATTAGGGGAAGATGGCCCAAAGCGGGTATCCCGCCTAAAGCGGGTGGGTAGGCGCTTTTACGCCGACGCATGTAACGCGAGGGACAAAATTTGTACATGTCGAGGTTACCCGAATACTTCCTAGTTTCGCTCAGTCCCAAACGAGCCTTAATGAAGTAATATGGCGTAATTACACGCAATTAAAAAAAATTAATAATTTCTTAAAAAAATTAAAGGTGTGTATTTTCTGATTGTTCAAAAACGAATACACTTATTATATCTTTTATAATTTTCTATTAATTTGAGCCTACTGAAGTTAAAATTAAGAGAAAAATATTAACGTTTTGTTTTGAATTATTTGAAGTTAGCATCACTTTAATAAAAAACGTGTTTTCGGGCAAAGCGGGTAGGGCAAAGCGGGTTGCAGAGTTGATACCCGCTTTGCTCTGATATTGTTTTATACTTATTTTTTTGAGTGGGGAGTCAATATAAAAGCAAAACGGAGCAATCAACCTGGACGGCAACGACATTTTTTACTATTTTTAATTTTTGACTTCATAATTTGTCATTTTAAAAAAATGTATTAACAAGTTACCGATTTGATAGTCATTTATATTGAAGTATTGCTATATTTAATAAGTTAATCTTTTAAATTGTTGAAGACTGATTAAATGAAACTAAAATTATTATTTAAATATCTAAAATAAGCGTTTTTCCCTTAATTGTAGTGCCAACCCGCTTTGCCCGAACGGATTACCCGCTTTAGGCCCCCCTCTAGGGCCAAGCAGTTTTTGGGAGTGTTTTTTAATTTTAATAATAAATCATAAATTAATAAAAATTTATACAATATTGATTACTGATTTTGAAGTTCGATATATCCTCTATCAAAAAAAAAAATCATTATTGTTATCATGCAAATACTAAATTTTCTCGGCTCTTAACGTTAACATACTCGCTTTAGGCCACCTTCCCCTATAGCTTTAAAAAAAGCTTTTGTTATATGCATCATTTCACCTAATAAAATCGATTTGACTTATATTGAAGCTTTCACAAAATCAGACGTGATTTTATTAATATTGGTACTTATTTGCATAAAAATAATGAAGAAATAACAATATTTGAAAAATGAATGAAATTTTAAAAATCATTACTCAATTGTAAAGGCTTTAATTTTTGAAGGATTTCTGTCTTTCTCTCTAATAAAAAAAATTACCTTCAAAAAATTTTAAAATAATAGGTAAAGATTGTCTTGTCAAAATGACATCGTTTGGTGGAATGATTCACATATTTTTTCGGGAACAGGTGAAAGTTGTTTACTAATTCATTTACCTGTATTGGTCGCACATGTGTCAAAGCACATAGCTTTAATCCGATCTGAAATATTCCACTCATTTATGGTTTCCTTGATGGCGATTGCTAGGTTTAAACCAGTCCCACGGTCAAGTTTTGGTACTCCCAATAACTGCTGAGTATTGACATCCGATAAGATTATTGGAAGTCTTTCGACTTTATCCCGGCCAGTAATATCAGGCAGCAACTTTCCATCCCAGTGGATGACAACGCATTGAGCAACTCGTAGATCAGTTTTCAAATCTTCAGCAATCTTTTTTCTTATCTCGATCCGATTTCGATGGATCGTACGGTGGCTTACAGAAACATCATCTAAATTGATTCCTAAAGCTGATGCAAATGCGCAAAAAAGATGCGTGGCTTGTCTACTACTCACATTCACTCTATCCATTGCCGAAACCACTTCTGGTGTCATAAGTTTGAATTTTTTTAGTTTTGGTTCAACAGGTAGCTCATCGGAAAAATTAGAAGTAGTAGAATGATTTGATTGAATTGATATAGTAGAAGTGGTAGAATGTTGTGAAAGAGGTAACAAAGAGTCTATAAATAGAAATTATAGAAAAATAATCATTAAAAAAAAAGAAAAAAAATTGAATGTTATTAGCTCACAAAAAAGATCTTTTGAATTGCGAGAACTCCATAAACATTAAGCTCACACTCATTTGAAAATGTTAACAACTTTCTCGTCTACTGTAAATGACGATAGAATATTACTTTTATCTTAAATAGCCGAAAACTCACATATTTGGTTTCTAGTGAAATTGCTCGTATATTTTTAGTAATCTACAGTAATGTACAGTATTACATAAAGCATTAGTAAAGTGTGAGCGAATTGCCTATCAAGTAAGTAAAAAATATAAAAATAATGACGTTAGCATAGACTATTCACAGTACATTTACTCAGTAAAAATTTTTTTGTCATTGCGTAAAGCATAAAATTTTTTGTGTAGAATATCGACGGTCTAATTAGTAATTCGTCTAACTCCATATTGTTTAGAGGGTGATTTTTTTAACATTTTGATGTAGCCATAATCGAATTATAAATTATTTGAATGATTCAAACCTAAATATTATATCTCTAATAGATAATAATGATATTAAATGGTTTTTAAAGTGATAATAAGTTTTGAACTAATTATTTTTTTCGTAATACAAATAGAAGATTCTCTAAAATGGAGTTAGACAATTTACTAATTAGAACGTCGATATTACACTCTAGTGTGTAGAATTTCACATTCTCATCTGTTGATTTAACACACTAGAATGTTGAATTAACATTAGTTTGTGTAAAAACAATCAATAAAACAAACATTTGTGTTAAATTAGACGAAAATTTTCTTACTGTGTAAGAATCATTCACAGAATAATATATTAAAAATTAATTGTAAAGTTATCGCCGTGAGAAGAATTCTTTAAAATGGATTATTAAAAATAAAAGCAACGAGTAACTATTCGATTTTACCTGCTTCATCAACTTCATTAGTATTTACATTTGTCCCAGCACTTTCCATCGAAATAAAATTTGAATTGTCTTCCACACAAAAGGTCGATGTATTTTTTACATCTTCAATATTGGCCGAAATCTTTATCAACTGACTACGTTTGCAAATTTCCCGACTATTAATCAAAACTTTCCTTTGTGTTGAGCTTAATGTTGTCAAAACATTCTGCGGTGCAATATCGAACAGTTTGTCGAGAGAATTGATAAAAGTTTTTTCGGCCAATTGTTGTGCGGGAGATTTTTTGCGAGCTTTATGTACTTGAGTTTTTTGCCAGTTTTTATGTAATTTTTCAATTTTTCCAATTGAACGATGTGAATTGTTTCCTGGTAATGTGAATTTATTCCACACTTTGATAACCTCACACAGAACAAATCTAGCACTTTCGCGAATAAATAGTTTATCTGTTCGATGTTTATAGAAAAATAAACATAAGACATCACGATTCGTGGGTAATTTCAAATCACTTAAAGTTTTTGACTCGAACCCAACCAAGTTGATGTAATTTTTACCGGTTTTAGAAGACATTGTTCATCAATAAACTGGTATAATTGTTGATACGATAATGATTCATTAAAAAACCAACCTCAATTAAGGACCAATTATAAGGAAAGACAATAGAGTCCTCTAATTGCCGATTTCAAGCGAATAATTGATCAATTACGCAAAGAGTCAAAAAATACTCAGAGGGCGTTAGTTGAGAATTCTGTAGAAAATTTGAATTTGAATTTAAACCGCAGCCAGTAATGATAACTCTTTTTAACAGGAAGTGAAAAATTCCATACAAATGTTAATATTAATATGAACACGTAAATATGGAATATAAAACATTTTTTTATAATTTAATATGTCGTAAAAATTAGTAAAAATGTAAAAAGTTTTACAATGTAAAATTGTGAAAGGTTAGATATGGAAGGTTTTATCCTGGATTACTATGTGACTAAAGTAATTTGTTGAACAACTATGTTGTTTTGCCACAATAGTAATCAATAAATAAATAGATATGAAAAAAATTTTAACTTAAAATACAACAGAAACGCACAATAGAAATAAAAATACTATCATGAAAATGTTGAGGTATTTAAAAAAAACATAATTTTTCGGTAATACTCTTGTGCGAAAAAAGGAATAAAAAGCATCAGAAAAGATTAGATTTTTTATTACATCGAATACTTGTTAATCATTCAATTTTCTTATTTTCAATAATATGTGGGAGTGGAATGTGTCAAATCATGTTCAATATGTTTGCATAATCAGGGTTGTCTTGAAGATTGGTTAAATAACCTCAATAGACCAAAAACGAAATAAATAACAATAATATTTGTTGACTTATTAAGCAAGTTATAATGTAAAAAATTAATCTAGGCTAACGTTTTAGAGAATTGAATATGCTTTAAATTTTTAATTGAAATTTGTCATCTATCTATTATTTTCTAATGTTTTTCTTAATGTCTCCATTTCATGACGTATCCTAATAGTGCAGCTTCCGAGTGCTTCTACCCTCTTCAAATGCAATTGAACTTGATCAGTCCGACGTTTGGAAAACTTTAAATAAAGTCAAAGTTCATACAGGTCCTGGACCGGATGCTATACCTCCTGTATTTGTCTCACGCTGTTCCCATACGTTGTCTAAACCTATCACCTTAATATATAATCGATCGTTGCGCGAAGGAGTCTTCCCTTCAATGTGGAAACTAGCTCACATCCTTCCCATTCACAAACAGGTTTCTAAATGCAACGTTGAACACTACAGACCAATTTCCATTTTAAACATGTTTAGTAAGTGTTTTGTTTATAACATAATTTATCCCATTTTGCGGCAAGGTATGCCCAATGGCAGATCTACCAAGACTAACTTGTCCTTGTTTACGGCGAATGTTTACGAGTGAATTATGTAAGCTACAGGCGAAGGATCCAAAAAAAAAACCAAATTTTTACAAGTACTTTATTACACTAACTTATTACATTTAAAATATTAAATTGAAACAATACTGCTCGATGCTAGATACAGATATTGAATGCCTGTTACAAAGAATAAAATTAATAATTTCTAAACTGCTGACTTAGGTTATTACATGAAACCCGTGTGACTGAGGTAATGATGCCATTGTTTCGATGCGGTGTCAGCAGTCTTCATGTGCATTAGGGACACCTCCACCCCCAGAGCAGCAACTATTTGAGAACCTTTAGCGAAAATGTTGCTGGTACAGGTTCCCGTGTCCTGGACTCCTCGGAGACTGCGTAAAGGTGTTCCTCTTGTTGATTGGCAGATTTAGCTGTGGTTCGCTGTATGTGTCGCTTCAGGATAATGATGAGACTAAGTGCCGCCGCGATCAATGCAATTACATATAGGGGTATCGTTGTGTGATATAACGATGATGTGTCCAGATGATCTAAATTGACTGGTTTCTGAATTAAAATTCTATCTTCCAAGTGTTGCAGGCTTCTAAGATTGATGGTGATAAGAGTTATATGTGGGACTTCGTTTGGTTCCAAATCATAATTGTTTAAAACTTCAGTTATTTTCATTGGTTGACCTCTTATCTCATCGTTGACGTTCGTGATGATGATGTTATCCGTTCGCAGAGAGCAATCAGGTGGAATAGTAGCAAGGTAGCTGCCGGTAAGTGATACAAATTCCTGTCGATCACACTTCAATTCAACTTTAGTTGGCTGAGGAAATACTAAGGTGTAGTGGCGGTCATCCAACTGCTCCATAGCTTCCTTAGTGAAACTGATCGTTATCGGTCTGCATGATTCATCCAAGGCTTGATTGATAATAATATTTTGAATGCAATCAGGTTGTTCCCGTAGTTGATGATTGATGGTTTCCTCACAGAGAAGGTAATGATTGAACTTCGGGCATTCAGCCTCCATGTACATGAACATTTTTCCATCGGTTGCCATTAAAGGAAACGGAGGTATTAAGGTTTGGTGGGCTTTGTTAGGAACAATTAAGAGGCGGTATAAATCAAAATTGTTAGGTGATGTAATGGGAAATTTGAAAATTACTACTATACGTTTATCTATAAAATAGCTAGCAGGTTTAATTATACTATAATAGTCTCTCAAGTCAGCATCCAATATTTTATCGTCGTTATAAATGTTCTTAAGTCTAATTATCATTTTCTCTAAATTATCTATGCTTAACATACTATGGTGGGTGCTCGATGCACGAATAAATGCTAGTGTATTTTCTAATCTTACTAACTCTAAATATAAGTCATCTACATTTTCGGCGATTATAGCTAGAAGTTGCGCAAATTTGGCGAATCTTACTTCGGAAGAATTGTGTTTACTTAACATTAGAGTTAAGGTGTCGTTTATCTTTTGTTGGTTATCTACTATACTAGTAAGTATTTGCCCATATTGCGACATCCACTCCTTATTAAGGCTAATGTGGCTGTTAATTTCAGTAGCTAGTTTCTCATTGTTGCTCTCTAGTATTTTAATGGCGTTATTATATTTTTCAGCATCAGAATGGTCTAAGTTTCCAATTATACTTTTGATAAAGGATCCAAGCCCGTCTATTAGACCTCTTTTAACGCGGTTAGGTTCTAAGCTCTTCGGTTGTGACGTTATTTTAATCAGTTTAGTGTTTAAATAATCTATCTGTAGTTCGAATACAGTTAAGGTATAATTATTAAGTTGTATCTTAAAATTATTGATTTGGTTATAGATTGAATTAAGTTGGGTTTCTAATTCGGTTAGCTCTATGTATTGTATAAAAGAGTGATATTGTGTTATAAGTTTGGTCGGTACAAGTTTAAAGGGTAGAAGTCCAGGTCCATTGTCAAGGTGTTCAAGTCGTATTTCAGACGCCATTGTCAGATGGACAAATAGTATTAGTCGAAACCTAAAACAATGTCTAAGTTTTAGGTACACGTTTGAGTCGAGATTTGGCTATGGGTCCCTTCTTTTTAGACGTGTATATATGGATAGGGAGGTCGGCAAGAACCGTGTCTTGTGTGTAGCGTGGTGCCAACTTCTGTCGACTAGCTACAGGGTTCTTAATAATGACTTGTTGATCAGTTTGATATTCGACCTCAGGTTCTCTATTTCTATTCCTATTGGTCATTGAGTTTGTTCGATTTTCAGTTGTGAATTCATTAATAAGTTCTTATATAGTTTTCATTTGGTCTCTATGGGTGAGTATGTATTGTTGCATTAGGTGTTCAGTCAGGTCGATGTCCAAGGGGTCTCTAGGGTCAAAGTGTCCTCTTATGATGTCGTGGGGTCTACACTTAGTGAAACCATGTACCGAGCTGTTATATGCCAATAATGCGTAAGGCATTTGGTTAATGGTTGGGGTGTCCTTTTGTTTAAGTCGTAGTATTCTTAGATGTTCGAGTAAAGTCGAATGAAAACTTTCTACGATGCCATTGTCGTTAGGTGAATTAGCTAGAGTCCTGTGGTGATTTATTTTGTGTAGCCTTGTTGTTGTTGTTGATTTGTAAATTCAGTTCCATTGTCGGTCACTATAGTCAGGGGTAAACCGTGGTGTGTACAGTACGTCAGTAGTCCTTGTAAAATACTAAGTGCCGTACCGTCGCGTAGGTGATAGGCCTGTCCATATTTTGAGAAGGAATCTACAAACGTTAAGTATTTTTCGGTCATTGCGATGAATAAATCTATGTGAACAATCTCGAAAGGTTTAGTCGCTGGGGGGACAATGTTAAATTGGGGTCTGATAGGATTTCTGTCATATTTTGTCTGTCCACACACAATACATTCATTTATATACTTCGCTATCTCTTCTTTCATTTTGGGCCAGTAATAGCGACGGGATAATACTAGGTAACATTCGTTAATTCCCCTATGATTTGTCTTTCCTTCGTGGTAGTGCTTAATTATTTCTTGTTGCCTTAAGTATTCCTTGACATCCTCTTGTTCAGTTTTTGTAAGAACTAGGTTCATAGAGGAGCTCTTAAAGGCGCGCTGAAGAATTGGTACAATAGAATACATGACTAACGGTGGGGTGATTTTTAGAGCGGTTTTTATTTTGGGATTGACATACTCTTTAATAGCATTAACTACGTCTTGTTCTAATGTAGATTCTGAGACTTGTACATGTGTCCGTGTGTGTGTTTCAAAAGGTTTTGTCGCTGTCGTACGTTTTTTGATGTCACCTACGATCTGTTACGCGGCCGACCCTGTCTGTCTTTTTAAAAAAACAACCGGTTACACTGAGTACCTTTATTGTACAATTACACGGCTTTAATTGGACTTCCCAAATATTAATCGCGTAAAGTACCGATCGCGGCGGCTTCCAGAATCTAACTGACTTACTGATGGTATAAAATAATTAATTAAAATTATCAATGTAAGAAAAATGCTGAATGTATGGAAAAATACAGTCTACATAGAGGGATTGCTGATTAAGACCTAACTACCTTGTAATAAGGGTTGTAACAGATCGTAAAACAAATCTGTCTGTGAAATTTATTAAGGGGTTCGTCAGTAATTGGTATCTCAAGGATGGGGTCTTCAGCAGAGGTATGAATGGTGGCGGTCGAGGACCCTGGTGGTTCCGGTCTAGTTGACACATCGACTCCACATTCTTTTAAGAGGGATTCTATCTCTTCGTTATTTATTTGAACTCGCGACAAGGCGTCGGCATTGGTATTATATTTGCGTTTTTTGTAAATTATCGTATAGTCGTAAAAGTATCGTATATCGTAGTCGTCGCTTAGTTTAAGTCGCCATCGTGTTAGTCTCGAGTTTGGTTCCTTAAGATTCATGATCCACTGAAGGGGCTTGTGGTCAGTCAAAATTTTGAATTTACGGCCGAGCAAATAAAGTCTGAAGTACTTTGTCGCCCATACTATGGCAAGAAGTTCCTTTTCGATGGTACTATAGTTAAGTTCACTGTCGTTTAAGGTTCTGGATGTGTAACAGACTGGTTTATCGGAGCCTATTGGGCCTTGAGAGAGGACGGCACCAATAGCCATGTTTGAGGCGTCTGTCGTTAAAATAAAGTCTTTGGTAAAGTCGGGGTACTGAAGTATCGGGTCGTTAGTCAGTAATTTTTTACAGGTTTCGAAACAGTCAATGTATTCAGAGTCTAGTTTAATCTTATTACATTTCTTTAAACATTTTGTCATGGGTTTAGTCACGCGAGCAAATAAATTTTCGGTAATATCCTAAAAGTCCTAAAAATTGTTTGATTTCTTTGGGTGTTTTCGGTAGGGGATAATTTTCAATAGCCTTAATTTTGTCAGGGTTAGGTTTAATGCCATCTTTACTGATGATATGACCAAGATAAGCGGTTTCTAACATCAAAAATTCGGACTTGTCCATCTGTATCTTAAAATTTGACTTTTTCAAGATTAATCATGTGCTCCTGCAAGGACGTGCTAAACACTACAGTGTCATCTAAATATACGAGGCATATCTCGTTTTGTAGTCCCCTAAGAACATTGTCCATCACCCTCTGAAAGGTTGATGGTGAGTTCTTTAAGCCCATGGGCATACGAAGGAATTCAAAATGGCCGTGTTCCACATTGAACGCTGTCTTGAAAATATCATCAGGATTCATTTCAACCTGGTAGAAACCTGATGCCAGGTCGAGAGTGGTAAAGTATTGGCATCTACCAAGTTTGTCTAGTACGTCAGTAATATTAGGAATTGGGTATTTATCGTCATTGGTCATGTCGTTTAGTTTTCTAAAGTCTACAACAAGTCGCCACTTTTGCCTACCAGACGCGTCGGATTTTTTTTGGGACTACCCAGATGGGCGAGCTCCAGGCTGAGTCTGATGGTTGTATGATGCCCTGTTCTAGCATTTTAGATATCTGGTCTCTCACTTCCTGTCTATGTACGTAAGGGTATCGGTAGCTCTTAGTGTAAACGGGAATTTCGTCGTGAGTTCTAATGTGATGTTTAATTTTATTAGTAAATGTCAGAGGTTCACCTTCGATATAAAACACGTCTGCGTAGCGAGCACAAAGGGTTTCTAGGTTGACTCGTTCTTCGGTATTTATATGATTAGTTCGAAGTCGGGCTAATATAATCTTTAACGCGGTCTGGGTCTTGTTTAGTGCTCGTGCACTGAACATTATATATTTCTGTCTCAACAGGTATGTCAAATGAAATGTCTATGTCTTTGTCCGTCATGTTTTTTATTTCTACTATACCAGTCTTATCAGTCACAGTCGTAATACACTCATGAATAACACAATTACAAAAATTTTGTTCAGGAATAAGTACATCGCAATCAGGGTAATCAATGGGAATGTTAACAAGGCGAGATGATTGCGCGGGGATGACTTCGTTAAAGCTTGGCTTCCTACATTGGTAACATAGTAATGGTAAATTTGCATTTTCAGTAAATAGCATGTTATTTTTTAAATCTATCCTGCAATTTCCTAACAGATCTAGCCCTATCAACCCGTCAAAATAATTGTGAAATTTATAGATAAATAATTTCATGCTGCCCTTCTCGTTAAGTTCAGGGAAACTAGGTATGGTGATAGAGTACTCATGAACACTAGTTACCCATGAATTTGTAACTTCAAACGGATCGAAGTCTTTGGTTAAATTTGGATAAAATATTTCTACAGCTTCCGGACTTATAAATGATCTATTTGCGCCTGTATCTATAAGAAATTTAAGAGGCGGGTCGCATATTTTTATAAAAGGTAATTCTTTTCTAGATTGTAAATTTAATTCTATTTTTGTTCTAAATTGCTGCGGCCTTTGTGAAAATCCTGCTCCTTCTGACTAGCGGAAGGCTGCGGGGATTCTATAGCATTATTAGGAAGTTCATCGTCATATTGGTGATAGTTGTCAAGAGGGTATTCATAATTAGGTGTTTGGGCGTTATCTTGGTAATCGTAAGGGTAGTAATAGGGGTCGTTATAGTTGTGTTGATTGTAATAGTAAAAGTGTTCTGTATAACTGTCATAATCTTCGTAAGTCTCGTTAAAATTTATTTCTTTACTCTTAAAATAATTTGACGGAGGAGGGTTTCCAAACCGATTCCAGTCATGACCAGGTATTCTCTGTGGTGCTGGTTTTGATACAAAGTGACTAACCCCACTCATAGGCTTAGGGCCTGAATTTTGTGGTGGTATAAATCTAGGAGGGGCTCTAAAGCCACTATTGTGATAATTATTTGGATATGACCCGAACATTTGCTGGGTACGTGTGGGCTGGTGATTTATACGTTGATGGGGTTGATTTTGTGGAAAATTAGGACGCCAGGAGTTGTGTGCTACTGCTGATGGCATGGGCCTCTGCCAACTAGGACCCGGTACATTTAAATTTAAAAGATTTGAATGGTTGGTTGAAATTATGTGCTAAGTACGGTACCTTAGGCTGCAACGGGGCTGGTGCACGCCGGTCAGGACCTTTTTCATTCCTATTTTGGAGGTACATAACATTAAGTTCTTCCTGGACAAATTCCAGAGCCTTTTCTATTGTTTGTGGTCTCATACACCGGATACGAGATCCTAAGGGTTCGTTTAACCCTCTGACATACGCCTGCATAGTTAGTTTACGATATTAATCACGCTTTGCCTCAACGGTGGTGTTAACTGATTCATGCAACGAGACGTATGTCATGATGGTGCTGAATAGATTCTGCATTTGTCGTAAAACTACTGTGGGGTGTCATTGCCTTGCGTTATAATAGATAAGTCGTTATATAGGGCTGTTTCGTCCCTGTGGTCTGCGAAATTATTAATTAAAGCATTTCTTATACCTAGCCAATTCTCGGGGATCCCATTGGAATTAATAATTCGAGCTGCGGCCCCCGTGATTTTATTTAAAATGCCGTTAATAAGACATAAATTAGCTAACTCATGGCCAGGTTCATTTTTTACATACGCTAAAACTATTTGGTCACATATACGGATAAATCTGGTTAAAACATTAGGGTTCCCGTCAAACTCGGGAACTGGGTGGAGTGCCTTATAGATATTATCAGGGTCCATGCTCAAATTTAAAATATTATTCCCTACGCTAAAAGATACGTTTAAATCTACGGTGCTACAACTATATAAACCTAATTCAGAGCGATTAGAGTCTCCATTTAAATTTTCAACTAAGCTACAATTATTTGAATCTAAGTTTGATTCGTCTAAGTTTCTATAACTATCTATTGTGCTTGACCTCTGAATCTGCCTTGAAGAGACAGACCCTTCAACTATTTTTCGAGGATGGAAAATGGTGGGAAAATGGATTGGCAACACTAATAAAAAATATGTTCAAAAGTACTCACATGAATTTCTTGGCCTTCTCTGCACTCATTGCTAAGTGCATCGCTGTATTCACTCACTTAAGATTCGGATACCAGATAAAACAATTAAAATTGTACGTAGCTGTAGAGACAATTTTTGGTTCTCTTATAATGTGCAGCTACTTCTTGGTATCCTACCGACTGCGCCAATTATGTAAGCTACAGCCGAAGTATCCAAAAAAAACCAAATTTTTACAAGTACTTTATTAGACTAACTTATTACATTTAAAATATTAAATTGAAACAATACTGCTCGATGCTAGATACAGATATTGAATGCCTGTTACAAAGAATAAAATTATTAATTTCTAAACTGCTGACTTAGGTTATTATATGAAACCCGTGTGACTGAGGTAATGATGCCATTGTTTCGATGCGGTGTCAGCAGTCTTCATGTGCATTAGGGATGTAACACCTCCACCCCCAGAGCAGCAACTATTTGAGAACCTTTAGCGAAAATGTTGCTGGTACAGGTTCCCGTGTCCTGGACTCCTCGGAGACTGTAATAACCTATATTACATGAAACCAGTGTGACTGTGTGTGCATGGGACATAATTCGCAAGGTGACGTGATCTACACGGATTTTGAAAAAGCCTTTCACCGTGTGGACCACGTTATCTTAGTAGAAAAGTTCCATGCACTTGGTATTCAGGGTGACCTCCTTCGTTGGGTACAATCGTATATCAGAAACAGGCAACAGGCAGTTATAATAGGTGGGCATCGCTCAAATTTTATTAAAATCCCGTCTGGGGTTCAGCAGGGCTCAATACTGGTTCCTCCCTTTTATACTACCTGTATTTATGATATAGGTCGCTGCTTTGAGTTTTCAAGATTTTTGTGATACGCAGATGACGAAAAAGTATATGCTCAGATAAGATCTCTTGGCGACTGTCTGTTACTTCAAAAGGACCTTAATAACCTGAATGAGTATTATTTGGAGAATAGAATCCATATAAATATATCAAAATGTGTTAAAATTACATTTTCAAGAAGTAGTTCTCCTATTGTTTTTGACTATTCTCTAAATAATACTCCCATTAAATCAGTCTCGTCGGTAAAGGATTTTGGAGTTGCGCTAGACAGTAAGCTAACATTTGCTGACTATGTGGAAAGTATTGTCAATAAAGCCTACCAAAATCTTGGTTTTATTATCCGTATAAGCAAAAATTTTACTGACATTGATTGCTTAAAAGCACTTTACTTTGCATACTGTCGTAGCTTACTGGTATATTGCAGTTGTCTGGAATCCGCAATATGTGTCTTATGAACACTTATTGGAACGCATTTAAAATAAATTTATTAAATATGTGGACTCCAAAACTGGTCCAAATAATTTGAAAATTCTCTCACTACGGGACAGAAGAATTTTTAATGATATGATTTTTCTTCGAGAAATTTGCACTGGTTCTATTGACTGTTCACAACTCATTAATAACGTTTTAAGTTTGTGTGTTCCTACTAAGCGCACGAGACACACTAGCTTATTATATGTGCCTCTTATTAAGACAAATTACCAGTCTAATAGCGTTACTCTGCGTCTACCTCGCACATATCTATACATATAATAAAATCGTAGGAAAGTCAAAACTGTACATTGAATATTTTTTAAATGAATACTTGGGGCGTGATCTACAATTGATATGGAAGCCAAAAATATAGTTTTTAAAATTTTTGTCTGTTTGTGTGTTTGTCTGTATGTATGGCCGGGGTAAACTCAAAAAGTACTGCATGGATTTACTTCAAATTTGCATGAATATTACTAATAGATCGGATCAACATATAGGCTATGGCAACGTATTATCACGCTGTTACCTACAGGGGAGGAGCAGTGCGGAGTCCACGAACCGCAACGTACATAAACGAAATCCGCGCGGTCGAAGTCGCAGAGAACTAAAATTCACAAGAAATTGTTATCTAGACTCTTAAGTATACCTTATTGAATAAATAGCTTCATCAAGAATTTCGCACGCACACGCACTAGCTCACGCTCACACACACACACGCACACATACACACACACGCACACACACACATACTTACATCTTACGAGGTTGTTATATACATGTGTTGTCACTTGATGTTCTTTTTATCTTTTTTAATTAACAATAATGATTTGGTTTTTATATTCATTATATTTTATTCTTAAATTATTATTAATTCTTTCTGTTATTTGCATTTTTTTTGTTTGGCTTGTACTGTCAATGAACTCTTTAAAAGTTTCAGTAATGTAATGAAAATCTGTAATTGGCTAATGTTTGGTTTGCTTACTTGGTGTATTTGTTGAATTGTATGCTGTGGATTTTATGTTTATAATAAAATAAAAATAAAATAAATAAATAAAATAAAACGCCGTATGTTATTTAACAATATTTATTTCTTATTTGTTTCTTCTCCATAAAGGTTCGTTATCGTTTCTGTAACTTCAGATTCACATATATCCTGTTTCTACTTGTCCTTGCTTCTCATTTTGTCACACATGTCGCGCAACACTTTAAACTGCGTACAATTCCCTTGATTTTGAATCAGTTGTCACGCTAATAGTGTTTTATTTACAGTCGATGTCATTAACTTATTTCGCGTCTGTGTCTTGATATTGTTCACTTAGCTGAACATCCTTTCACAATCTGCATTACGATGAGAAAGACATAGAACTAGAGCAAGCTGTGCTAGAGTTTTGCAGTCCATATATATTTTTCCAAAATTCGCGAGCTTTCCAGGAGCTGAATCTAAGGTCAAAATTTTGTTAAAATCGGGTAAAATTCTTCACTCGTCATCGATTTTTTGAGTCACTGTCAATTTTGACTATACGTAGTAGTATCTGGGTCAGTGGCAACATTGACGGGAAAATCTCTGTTACTGTGGCGCACATCCTCTTCAGATGACGGATATTTGAGGAGTGGAAGTATTTCATTGGAAAGGTATAATTCAAATTACCGTGCAGCCTGTTATTAAAAAGTCGCGACAACGGGTATAAAATTCAGCCAGAACCACTCCTTTCTGCACTATATTGGTTTTTTAACTTTTTGCATGATTTTAATACCTAAATACATTTGTGGTAGGAAAAATTGTGAATTCTTTAGGTCAATCGAACATATTTCAGTTTGGTAAACGTAGTCTCTAGTCATGTTACATTGCATTGGATCTTTGTAAAATGGTTTCATATTGTTACGTACTCGAGTTCGTAATTGTAAGAAAACACCACATTTATCATCAAACCCAGATAAATGTTCCTTGATCTGTTCCCGTAGCGTTTGTTGTTGCTGAAGTTGTTGCTGAATAGCTGCCAGTACAACAGAAAGATCAGTAGGCGCAGTACTCGACGCTAATGACGTGCTGGCAGCACTTGCAGGTTCTTCACTAGCGCGCACCCAATGTGTCCTTTGCCTGGTGGTAACACCTTCTTTCGGAATAAGTGGCATTTTTTTATACAATTTCACTTCCAACACCAGTTGTTACGTACTCGGGTTCATAATTGTAAGAAAACACCACTTATATTAAATCCGTGTACTTACACAACACAACACAACGTAATACTAAAATACACTTTACACCTTAGTCACTCGCTGTACTATCACTGAACTTAGAACACTACACAATAAAACACTTCTCGCTTCGCACTGGTCACTTGATGTATCGCTCTCGATCGCTTGATAAAAACTGCCTTGTGTTTGTCAACACCTCTCTATTTATAGCCAGGGTAAAGTCCTAGCTGGATCCAGAAAAATCTAAATGTATCGGGAAACAATGAATCACTTCTTATCGTAAACATGTTATGAGTCATAAATCCTAGTACACGCTACTTTCAACCTTATGCCATAACCCACAAAGTCCATTATGGCATAGCCCAGGTCAACTATTTGTTTATCAATAGGAGTAGCTATCTCTTTCTTTTATTTCTAGATAGTTAGCGCGCGCGCGCTCCAACTCTACACGCTTCTAGATTATTCGTAACAATATTATCATACAGTTCTATCAGTCTAGACTCTGTTCCTTGGAAATACTCGTTCATCTTCACAAATTTGGGTAATATTTATTGTAAAAATAGGATATAAAGTTTTATAAAGTCGTCGTTTAATTCACGATGGATCAGCTCAGCAGCACCGTGCGTTCTTCTAGCCACTAGTGCCTAAAATATAATTTTAGGCTTTGCTATTGCTCTAGAAGCCTATTTATTACAGATAACAGTGATATTCATCTGGTTTGCGACAGGTACAGTAATTTATCGATTTTTATATGCATAAATTCTTGAAATTCGATGTCTTCCGATTTTCTCTTGGCACTGTATTTGAAAAATGCGTATACGATTCTTGCTAAGTCCTCACAAGAACTCACCTTAGAAGTTTTTTGCAAGCTTCATTGACGCATACATGCATAGAGTGACATATGCACTTAAATATTTGTATTTCCGGCAATTCGGCACGTAAACGACTGGCAACTGAGTTGTGAGGCACCGTCCTGACGTTACAGCTATCCGATGCAAAGCCGATTATATTATCTAATGGCACACTACGTTGAGTAAACGTTTCTATGAATGTAGTATACAGCGTTACAGCTGTACATCGACGTGAAGATGACGCCCCGTCAGATGTTTTTTTGTCGTGTAAAGTTTCCAATTGCCATAAGCAAGCAATAATTTTTTTGAAATTTTTGTTGTAATATCTGACAAGGATTCATACTGGATTGGACTAGGTATTCCTTCTGGCTTTCTCCTATAACATTTTTTACAGTTGCTGTAGATTTGACTTTTTAATCGTCAAATTAGCTGCTGAAAAACATAATTTTAGGACCTCTGTTAAATGATCCATTGCCAAGAACGAAATGTTATGCTCGGCCACAAGTGCAAGAAATTTTATTTCGGTTTCTTACGACAACAATGGTGTTTGTGTCCTTTTTACGCGGTTTAAATAATCACTAAGTGATTTTGTAGATGATTAAGTATCTTTTTTATGTTGGTTGTCAAAATATGTCGTCACAAAGTTGAAAGTTCACACGATAATTTAACATCGCATACGATGCTCTTTGCTCTATACAGATCACCATCAACAGGAGCAATCCAGGTTTTGAAAACATCGTCACTTTCCCACTATTGTCGATAATTTTGTTTTATATGTTTACCCTTGTTAGCCTTTTTTGACGAAAATGGTCCTTCAGAATGTTATCAATTTAAATTATAAATTAACCCTAATTATGGAATAATTTCTCTCAAACTATAACAAACGAATGACCTCGAGTATTATGTTTAAGCGATTCGGCTCATAGATTCAAAGAAAAACCCAATGCTTTAGTTCAATATGTTGTCTTATTTATTTTTAACTTAAGTGTAAGAAATGGCACGATATGTGTCGCACGTCGGGATTTCCCGGGCCAAGCCAAGTGTATGTGTATTTTTCTTTCACTGACAGCCCTTTCACTTCGTTACGTATACGGTAATTTGCCGTATTTTTTAATACGGCATTTGAGGCCCTGCCGTTTACTGTATGCAGTATTGTGAAAAAAAAACGTGGGTTACCGTATATTACAACAATTGCCGTATCAATAACAACACTCTTGGTCCACCTCATAAAACATATTACACATAAACTTAATGATTTATTTTCCAAGAAACAAGATATGCATAAATTGCATTGAATAGTTTGCAATATTTTTTTTGTTACAAAACCTGCATTATACTCCTAATAAACTTTATGTATATACACTAATATCTACTTTTACTAGAAATATCAAAATGTTAACTTGTTCTAATAGAACACAATTCCCAACACTGTTATCCCTAATTTCAGCTGTAATAAGTATTTTTATACAACGCACGGAATTGTACAGCGTTTGAATTATTTTTAAACCCCCGTTGGCTCTAACAGCAGAGAAAAAAGTCAATATGATCGTGACTTACTTTATAGAGTGGTATATGTGTATTTTTTAATATTTTAGTATCATCCACTAAATATTCATACAATGCTAGTGCAATTTTCATATCCGTAATTAAGTCAATAAAACCTGTTTTTCGACGGGAGCTTATATCTATTTATTCTGTAGAGTTTTTAAGATTTTCTATGTGTATTGGAGTACATTCAAATAATGAATCCAATAGCAGCTGGGTATATTGCAGTTTCTTATCAGGGGCCGTATAGCATGACTGATTAAAACGTCAAATACATTATTTACCTTTTTAATAAAGCGCACCGTACCACTACAAATTTCAAATTCTTTTAACTTTAATTCGCTCTACAATATTCTTAAGCATCTGCAATCAAGTTGCTTAATAACTGAGTAGCTAACATAACCTTCATAGTAGTATATACAGTGTAAGATCCCAGAGCCGCTAGACATTACTTATTTTCGAAGTAACGAAATTTTCGGATTGGATATTGTCTTTAATAGTGTGTGCGCAGTGCGTACTCGTTAGCTTGGCTAGAAGGCCCTTTCATAGATAGCAGGTAGAAAAGGTAGAGAGAAACTGTAATGATTCCTTACTTTTATGTTCATGGTTCTGTATTTTGAATTTGTCTTAAGAGAGTTATTGGGCTACTTACATTTTTTATGTATTCCCTTTGTATTTTGGTAATGTATAACTTTTTATTTCATGATGTATTAATGTTTTTCATAATAAATATTTTCCATTATTTTGATTTTCATAATTTTGTCGTGACACAATGTATGTCAAAATTATTTTCTTAAATATCAAATTAGGAACTCGTATTATACATATTATAATACGAGTTCCTAATCAATAATAAATAAATAAATATTACTGGACAAATTACAAGAATTCATCTGACTCCAAAGTAAGCAAATTATATGCTTGTAGTATGGGTGTCAGTCAACGATACTAATACATAGTAAATACATATATAAATACTCTAATATATTTAATAAACACCCAAACCCAGAAATACAAACATCTGTGCTCATCACACAAATGCCTGTACCCTGCCGGGAATCGGAACCGGACCCCATTGATCGCGTAGTCAGGGGCGCTAACAACTTGACCAACGGGGTGGCAATTAATCAAAAATCAATGCACCCTTAATATAAAAAACATAATTCGAATATCTTTAAGTTTCGATATTGTTCCGTCCTTGGGCCTATAAATACCCAAGTCAATCATCATCGTAAGTTCAGTTATCGTCGGAAATATGCAATTAAAACAGTTCAGTTATCCCCGGGAATTCACAGCAAAAAGTGTCAATCAAAGAAGAAGTCTGGAAGATAAGTTCGGAGCCTCCTCTACCGATCTCTATCCTATTTAGTCCGGGCCGGTGCCTTCAAACCGGTCTCTGCGCACGTTTATCGTATTTGACGCTGTGCGTGCCATTGAGCGCGTATCTTACTACGCACGTGCCTTACTGCGCGCGTGTCTTATTCTCGTGTTTGTTTTTCGTGCCTGCTTCATCGTGCCATTCTCATCGTTCCTGTCTCACCGTGTCTACTTCATCGTGCCAGCCCATGCCCGTTTGCATGAACCAGCTGCGCGTGCTAGTCACGCGCGCCCACATCACGCGTCTGCGAGAGTCTCTACACTACCTACCTATTAAAATCAGTGTCGACTGTCTAACTCTTATGGACAATATATATTATTAGATCCTGTATTTCATTTAACTTTCCTCTTGTGCCACCAGATTTCTCGAGCCCCAGGAATCTGGTGACAGCTTATTTTGTGACTTGGATCCTTTCCCTCTACTCTATATAAGGGTTGAGGCTATTACGTTACAAAACACAGCTTACTTTTGATAAATTCGAAGTTCTGATTATTATATTACTTATCCGAGATAAATATTTTGTATTCCCAGACGTTTTCTATGGGCAGTAACTTCATCTAGTTGCTTCAAATCTCATAAAAAAGATTTTTTTTTTTATTCGAAGTCTTTTTAATTTTATATATAATGCTTAGGAAACTATTTTAATAACTTCTATGGACATCCAGACCAATCCCAAGGATCAAACATCCATCCAAACATAAAAATCCATTGTAATAGCGTAAGGGTCATTATACATGAGTTGAAGCGGCGAAAGCATTACATATCTAGTGGAAGACAAAACTACCACAGCAACCGAGAATATCACGTTAAAACGTAACGAAATCGAATTTTTATGATAATATATCGTGAGACGATTCAACAATATTAGAAACAACACTTTACGTTTACCCCTTGATTCCTTTGAAGAAAGATGTCGTCTTGGAGACCTATCAGAAAAAATAAATTCAAATTCAAATTCTTTATTTGCACAAAATAGGGTTGGAAAAGATTTTATACATATATCGATGTGCTTAAACCTATTTTGCCAGATAAATGGCATGCAAATTTATGACTTCAGATTATTGTTATGTACTATTTAAGAAAAACTCATATTTTTTACATTTATACCTAAATAAATTATTAAACAGTAGACAGTAACAAATTTCAAATAAATTGTATTGAAAAAAAAATATATAATTGTATTTAATGTCAAGAGAGTACAAAAATGTTTATTTAAAAAAAAATGTCAAAATGAAATAAAAATTATGTTCTACCAATTCGTATTATAATAATATTTTTGTCATTGTCTTAATATATAATTTTATACTTCAATTAGTCAATGGTACTGTAATAACATTTTTTCACATATAAATTAAATAAATGTTTCTCAAACATTGATTACAATTGTATTACAATAAATGTCAATTTTGCATGCAACTAATATTTTTTTTAAACCAAGAAAAGTGTTAGTGGAATATTTTAATCATTGTTTTTTTTCTCCTTAAAAGAAAAATATTCTTAAATGTATAAAATTAGTTCTTGATCGACCATTTACGAACCTCTTTTGTAAAAGTTGTAGTTTTCAATTCTCTGAATGTTTGGGGTAGCGCGTTGTAGGCCTTAATTATCATTGCGTAGCAGTTTTGTTTGTAAAGTACACTAGAACATTTGGGGAATTTTAACCTGGTGGGGTCCCTAGAAGTAAAGATTCTGTTTTCAGAATCAGTTCTGGTAAATAGATGGGGATATATCCTTACGAACAAAGCTGCTTCATTAATATTCTCTTACGACGGAACTAGAAAATGCACATCAAGAAATAGTAGACTTGTAATTTTGAGAAATGAACTTGGTAAAAGCCGGAAAATTATACAACTTTAAGAAAAAAAAATGGTTATGAAAATTATAATGCTACAACACCACCAATGATTATACATAAGAAAAAGCCAAGCAACCTGTATTGCACTCCATTAAGAAATTTAGCACGTGAACTTACTCTTATACTAAAAATCTACTAGCATCCAAGATAACAGAAACAAATGTAAATAATAACTCAATTTTTGAAGATCTAAACAGTACTTGTAATCAATTTATCAACTGTAAAATTTTGTACTGAGGAGATAGATATTTGCACAAAGCCACTGAATCAAACGTATAACACTAAAAAGATAGTTATAATAGCTGATCAGAGAGGTATAAATATACAACGAATATTACAAAACCTAGTCGGAAATAAATTTCGTGTTTTATGTTTTTGGAAACCTGGAGCCAAGCTTAATGAAATGCCAGTGTCTGAAGTTCAAACGACATCTTTTCCAACTTTAGAGGATTTTGTTATTATTTTAGGTGTTTTTGCTTGTTTTCGATTTGCTGCAGACATTTTTTATATAAAATAAAACCAAATATTTTGTTTAGTGAATTTGAGTTGTGAATGTAGTCGTTTTTTAAATATTACCTATGTAGATATGGATTATAGCCGTTTTGTACATAAAGGCAAGAATTATGTTATTAGTAATATTCAATATTTACTAACAGAAATACTGCGAATTAATTATTCACAAAAAAATAAAATAAACCACAAGTAATGAATGAAACAAAATAATATTGGTACTCAAACTGATGTCTTAAATTCATGTATTTACGATTATAATTTTAATAAAGTAATTAGTAAAAAATACAAACAAAATCGCTATGATCTAACAAAGTTTTCTCCGGTGAGGAAAATAACCTTAATACATTACTTGAAAAAGAGGACAAAACAATAATTAATAAAAAATCACAAATTTATTTATATATGTTTTTTTAACGGCAAACGAGCAAGCGGTGCACCTGATATTAAGTGATCACCGCCGCCCATGAAAATGTGCATACCGGGGGTCTACAGCTGCGTTACCAGCCTTTTAAGAATGAATAAGCTCGTTTCTTGAATGTCCCTAAGTCATATCCGTTCGGAAACACCCCCGAGGGTAACTGATTCCACAAAGGAGTAGTGCGAGGTAAAACTGCCGACAAAAGCGCACGGTTGTGGATTTCCAGACATCGAGGTGGTGAGGATGGAACTTTAAATTTTGACGCAATGTCCGATGACGGAATTTAGCGGCAAGAATTAGTCCAAACAACTCATCGGAACACCTCCCATGATGAATACGGCAAAAGATGCAGAGTAAACCTACATCTCTGCGTAACACCATAGAGTCAAGCCGATTAGAAATAGCCTGGGTGTCGACGATTCGAACCGCTCTACGATGATTGCCATCAAGAAGAAGAAGCTGGTACTGAGGAGCTTCGGCCTAGAGGTGAGAACAGTACTGCACCATGTACAGAACAGTACTATGTGAGGTCAAATTTGGGCCTTGTAAAGTTGGAAGCGATGGGCTGGCATGAAGTACTGCTTTGCTCTACTAAGTACACCAAGCTTTTTGGAGGCTAGTTTAGCCTTTCTTTCTAAATGACCGCGAAATTGACCGTTGTTCGATATATCGACTCCCAGAATTCCAATACTGGCTGAGGCTGCCAGGAGAGTGTTCTCAAACCGAGGTGATACGGCAAAGGGTGTATTTTTGCGGTGAACGCACAAAGCTGCGTCTTTTTGAGGTTAAATGTAACAAGATTTTGACGACCCTATTCTGAGACATTGTGTAGTCGATTCTCGAGTTCAGACACGAGCTTGTTCCGGCCTTCTTCAAAGTGTTCCCGAGAAATACCGCTAGGGCCGAAGTATGTAGCATCACCAGTACTGTCGTCCGAATAGCAATGTATGTTATTAATTCGCAACACATCATTGATATGTAGAAGAAACACCAGCATTGACAGGTTTGAGGTCGGAGCATGCACCGTCGACTACGACCTTGATGCTCCGACCCACTCGACTTGTGGATGTCCAAGGAAAGTAGTGCTTTATGCACAGATGGCTGCCGTAACTGTAGTTCTGGCGTAGAACTATCACACTGCGGGATGGTAGGTGGAACGTTCCCTTGGTCATCCAGAGTCGAGTTGGCCGCAAAGAACGAGACCAGAAGATCGGCTTTCTCCTTTGCGGTATGGGCCAGAGAGTCATCATCTCTATGCAAGGATGGAAATGAAGGCTGGGAGAAATTCCCTAAGACAGCATAGACGAGAGACCAGAACGCACGAGTGCCCGAAGGAAGGCGAACTAATTTCTCAACAATTCTGCCAATGTGTTCCGCTTTTGACCTGGCGATAGCTCTTTTGAAGAACCTTGAGAAAGAGTTGTACTCCTTTGTAATGCGCTAGTTTTTACATCACGAGATGCCGGACGCAGCAGCCCAAGCTCGGTAGCATTCCTGCTTTTGGCGTAAAGCCGCTTTGCAGTGGTGACCCAACCAAGGCTGAGACTTACCACCGATGGGCACGGAAGACGGAATGAAAAGTTCCATGCACCACATCAGCGACAGAGTCAGCGACCAGGGATTTTACCATTCTTTACCAGGGATTAGCCGCAACAATATATGTATATTTCGCTGATGCACGCTTAGGGGAGACCGAGGAGGGTTGTGACACTTTTTGCTTTCACTCATATATTTTGGTTAAAAATTGACCTATATCTGTGAACTTTACATCAGTCAAAGCTTGTTCTATTCTCTATTAGAATCAAAAATAAAAATACACAAAACTAATAAGTTTCCCGAGATAATGGATTAAAACCAAAGCGACAACCCGTGTCACAACTCTCCTAATACCAAGGTAAGTTGTGACAGTGCTCGAGGTGAGTTGTGACACTTCAGTGTTTGGAATTTATCGGCACTTTTTGTAGATTAAAAATGAACAAGTAATTACGAAACAGTTTTAATCATAATCTTTGGCTAATTAAGTAACATAATTATTAAAACTTAACAAAATAAATCATCTTTCTAAATGGCACAGAGAGAATAAAAATACTTAATATTAGTTTAATCCGAAAAACAATTATGACACTCGTATTGCAGTTCTCCCCCAGTACAATCTTCATGTGACCATCCTTTGCAATTAATGCATTGCACCCATTTTTCGTTAGGCCTGCTATTGGCAAAGGGCT
Source organism: Apodemia mormo (assembly GCA_036924255.1). Classification (NCBI taxonomy): domain Eukaryota; kingdom Metazoa; phylum Arthropoda; class Insecta; order Lepidoptera; family Riodinidae; genus Apodemia; species Apodemia mormo. The sequence goes on from JAUPFN010000011.1 coordinate 10,587,028, forward strand.
CGAGGCAACATAAGCAAAAACATTCATTTTCTGTGCCATCACTGCCCTCATTATCGTCCTTCTCTTCGTCACGAATATTCTTTGTCTTTGATTTATTTTTTGGTTTTTTCCCCTTTGGTTTCTTAGCATTTTTATCAGTAAAAATGCGCTTCTTCACGTTCTTCACTTTCCTATTTTCCTCTATGGCAGCAATTTCATCTTTAACTGGTGTATCTGTTAGCACGGCAGACTTGATCTTACGTCTATTCTGTTGCGTGGCTTTTCTTGGCGGAGCTTTAGGCAACGGCCTTATTGTTTCTGGCGAGAATACATTAGATTGGGTGGCAAGTGGATTACGAACTGTAGATGTAGATGCAACAGGTTCAATATTTGCAGGCTCTTTAGAGTTGTCGCCGGTCATAACAAGAGGAGTCACATTACGTTCTTCACATCCAACGTGCTCGTTGTGATCTCTTTTTTCTAGACCTTCCCCAACAACAACGTCGTTCTCAACTATATCAACTGACAAATTTTGGGTGGGGGTTCCTTCTTCCGGATTTTCTATCAATTCTTCTTCTGCAGTAATGGAAGCTTGTTCTGGCACAGGATTGGTCAAAATGCGATCTGTAACTTGGCTTGGCAAAAAATCTGCTTCTCCAAAAATATCTGTATTAACAGGCCATGTTCCTGTTGCAGCAAAACCAGCGCTGATATTTTTTGCAGTGATCGCCACATCAAAGGCAGTTTTTGTTATGGAAGGGATATCATAGATAGACATAACTTTGCCAGCATTTGACCGCATCCAATTATCACAAGCTGTGTTAATGGCCTTTTTAAGAGGACCAAAAATTGCACGATCCATTGGTTGCAGCTTGTGTGTGCAGTGTGGAGGGAACGTGAGCAAAATTATGCCGTTTTCCCTGCAAAACTCTATATTTTTCAAAGCCATGTGGGATGAATGGTTATCCAGAAGTAACAAAGCTTTTTGCTCTTTTGTTGGCCTCACGTGGTTTGTAAAATGTTCAAGAAAAAAGTGAAAGTCGTCTTCCTGCATCCACCCGGATCCATTTGCTGTTCCTACTGAACCTGTTGGGCCATCCCGAATAAAATGTTCTTGAAATCGCTTCCGAGGGAATATAAACATAGGTGGTATATAATTACCCAAGGCGTTCCCAGCAAAAGCCAGCGTTACTAAGGTTCCTCTTTCCGCAGAAGTCATCGCACTGACTTGTTTTTCTCCACGTCGTGCGATTACTCTATCAGGTTTTTGGACTGTAGTAATCCCGGTCTCGTCGACGTTCCATACATCTTTACCGCTGAGAGTATGCTTGGCCAAGACTCCTGTATAGTTTTCAAAAAAGGCAGCGACACTTGTCCTATTAAAGCTCGTGGCGCGAGCGATGCTTGTAGCTTGAGGTAGCCTAAGAGATAAATTTGGATGTCTCTTCATGAATAGCTTTAACCACACTTCTCCAGCCATTTCGTTTTTTTCCCATGATTCAGGAACTTTTTTATTGTGTTTTTTTGCTAATAAATAGGCTAAACTCCTTGTCTCTTTTGTAGTCAGTCCATAATTAGACGCGGCACAAGTCAACAAATAATCGCTCAATATCTTTTCTTCGTCCTTCGTAAAAACTGTTGGGCTGATATAGCCTACAGATGGAGCCTCGTCTGATAATTGTTGTTGATGTGCCTTTTTCTTTTTAATGTATCTTTGTAAAGACATATAATTTAGATTATATGAAGATGCTGCACTTCGAAGGCTTTGGCCTCTAACCGTCACCTCTTCAAAGGCCAGATCGTAAATTTCGATACTAGCCATTCCTCTCTCTGTTTTACGAACATATGTATTAGGCATTCTGAAACAATAAAAAAGCAATGCAGCAATCGAATGCATACAAAATAGCCATATCACTTGTTAGTAAATAAAATAGGAGAGTTGTGACAGCCTGTCACAACTCTCCTAGGTGCGCAAAATCGTGAGTGTGCCAGAATAATAATGTATAACCTCCAAACAGTAAGAGATCTCAATAAAATTATGAATGGCTTTGAATCTTGAAGGCCCGATGCAAATTAGAAAAAATATTACACTAATGCTCCCGTAATACATAGCAAAAGACAGAATAAGAAAGTTATGATCAAAAACTTACTTTTGGTCGTTTTTTAGATGACAGCGTCACAGTAACTCAGCCGCTCCTCGTGGGCCGTTGGCGCGTACTAAATCCAATAAGCAGTCTAGAAAACAATAAATGTGCGACGTTGACAGCTCGCTAACGGTCACAGATACAGCGAAATCGCGCGTGTCACAACTCTCCTCTGTCACAACCCTCCTCGGTCTCCCCTATATATGCTACATCAAAATATTAATGGATTTATAGAAAAATCAGACTTTTTATCAGTTTAAATTGATGAATTACAGAAGCATCATAAAATTGTTAAGGTGATATAATGGAACACGATATGTTAAAAAAGAAACTGACTTTCTGCATTTACAAAATTATACTTTGGGTGCATTTTTTGGTCAAACTACTAGACATGAACGTGCATGTGTATTATTAAAAAATAATGTCAAGTATAAACATAGGACAGACATAGAAAAGCTTTGTTTATATAATATTCTTGAAGATTTTGCAGTTGGAGAATGGAACTGGTAATTTTTAATTATTATTGTTGTTTATTAGTAATTGAGTCGGATCCTTTTAAGGAGTTGTAGGGGAGATTATTTGCTACCAATTTGACCCAGTGTTGTGTACTAGTTTTGAGATAAATGATTTTTCTTTTTTTTAGACAATCCAGTTTTCCTCCTTAAAAATTAGATTACAAAAAAATAACGTTCAGATTTTAATTTTAATCACAGTTTTATTAAGGCTACATTCCATTTGTTAATTAAAAACAATAAAATCATATTAATCTGTATTCAAACAGAAGGTACACGCTGTATTTTAGAAAAAATACCTAGTTTTTGTTTTTGAAAAATTGTTTTTAAAATTTATTTTTTCTCAAAAAATGCCAATGAATTTAGTCTGCATGTTATTTAAAAACAACATTTACAATTCTCTAGCTATCCAACGAGGTAAAAAAGAATGCCTTAGGTTACCTGGTTGCAAAAAAATTGCGACGGGAAAAGTTAAGGAGTAAGCACTGAAAATGTTACTAACAATTTATTTAATGATAATAAAACACAGTTGATAAAAACTTTTATTTACGTATTATAATTCATTTTCAAAATGGCTGCCTCTATTCCGAACATTAAACGCATACGTTTACGTAGTTGGGATTTCACAACACTAGTCGTCAAATTTGCATTCACTTGTTATACAGCGCTTATTATTGGACGTTTTAACTCTTAATAGATGGCACAGGTGAGGACGATCCATCGTATACAATACTTTTTAAGTGACCACAAATGTAGCAACCAACAGGAGTGAGGTTTGGACTCCTCGCTGGTCACGGAATAGGTACTCCTCTACCAATTCATGTATTTGGAACATGCTCGTTAAGCCATTCACGGACACTAGATCTGAAGTGTGCGGGGCTAACATCGTGCTGGTAAATCATTCGTTGTCTGATTGCTAGCGGTACCTCACTAAGAAGCCCGAAAACATCGTTTCTTAAAAAAAAACATAGTTTTCTCCGTATAAGTTATTAGGCAGGAAATAAGGGCCAATTAAATTATTATTAATAATCCCCATCCATACGTTTACCGAAAGTCGTCTATGTGACTCCTCTTCCTTCTTTTTATTGCCGTCCTCTTTCGGTGCCCTGTGGTGAATATTGTGGTAGTTAGATATACCCTCTTGGTCAAATTTGGACTCGTTTGTCCACAAAATGTCGAGTAAAAGTATAATTACTTTTGGCATTTAAAGGGCTGGCATTTATTTAAAAAATCGCATTTATCTCTTACTTAATAAATGAATGTACTACCAACTCGTAAACATAATATGGCTTCGACGACATGTTTATGAATTGTCAATACATAATCTTAAACTTATGTAAGTAATACTTAATATTATTAAAATGACGTCTTTTTTGGCATATGTCACTGTTTGTTAAAAAGAGTTGCTTACATTGATATAAAAAGGAAAGATATGTTACGCTCTAACATTGCAATCGCTAAACCTAAGCTCGGTCAGTCGAACGCAAAGTAATGCTACGAACGTAGCAGACTACGTTTCTCTCGCTTACTTTTGTATTGTACTATCTCACTTTCACAAAAATGGTGAACGAAACAATAATTTAATCTTATTTTCAAACAAATTGTTTTAACCGTACTTACGAATGGAAAGTAATCCCGTGTGTCTTATTTTTTTTCCTTGAGTGATTAGAACACTGTCTGAATATACATGAAGGTATTTTGATGCGTGTTTATATAGCCTAATATTTTTTTTTTTAGTTTATATAGTATAATTTGCCCAATATATAATTAACTAAAGATACTATAGAATATTATTGCACTTTTATAGACATTCATATTTCTCTGCTAGTGGGCACACAGACGTTATATTTTAAATTTTTGGTCAATATTCGAAAGATGTAACCAACGATATGGCCTATTGTTTGATTAGTAAAGTAATCAATGGTACATTTTAGGAACGGTTCTCTTTGTTCTTTTAATATAAAGAAAAGTGTCGTAAATTAATTTCTTTTTTTTTCAAACAAACTAAATAATTAGTAAAATATCCAAAATGATAACACTCTATGCTATAGATTCATTCATGAAGCTTCCTACTCACCGCACACGCCGGAGCTCGCAGCGGCAACAGCGCATTGATACGCGCGTGTTGTAGCGGCAACGTCGCAACGAGCGAGCTGCGAAATTCTTATTTCTTTGACGGTGAAGGGCACCATGCGGCGCCGTAGCAACAAAACGCGGTTCTCTAGGTACCTTCGCAATATGGCGATGATGCTTTATCACTGTGTTATTGTCACTTAGCGAACTTATAATTTCTTATCACTTGTTACTTTAAAGTACTTAAAAAAGCAACGCGCTTAAATTTTTAGGTGTTCAATGTGACCGCCGCCACGTCGGACACAAAGTTCCAAACGGCGTTGAATATTAGCCCGCACTCCTGTCAGTAAGTTTTCGAAGTCTTCGCCCTTAATTTTTGGAATGCGTTTATTATTCGAAGACGCAGTTCATCTACCGAGCCAATATTCTCGGAATACACTTCGGCTTTCACAAAGCTCCATAAAAAAATCGAGGGGTGTGAGGTCTGGCGACCTTGCTGGCCACCTGCGAGGCCCAAATCTACCAATCCATTGATCACCAAACGTATCATTTAACCACTGTCTTGCCTCTGACACAGAGTGAGCTGGTGCGCCATCTAATTGGTACCACATTCGTTGATACCGTTGGACGCTCAAGTGATCAATGTACTCTGACACCGAATCGTTCAAAAGATTCACAAATCTTACCCCGTTTATAGTACCATCGATGAATACGGGTCCGATTATATCATCACCGTTCATAGCGGCCCAAACGTTTACAGAAAATCTGTACTGATGAGCCAACTCTCGCCAGACACGCGGATTTTGGGTACCCCAGTAGTGCATGTTGTGCTGGTTCCACATGCCGTTTCTTGTAAACGTGCTTTCATCAGTCCAGAAAATTTGAGATAGAAAGTCTTCGTTATCTTGAATTTTATTTATTAATTATTGGTGTTGAATTGAATTTTATTTATTAATTTAATATTATATATTGGTGTTGTTCTTAAACTTTTGATAAAGTAAAACCAACTATATTATTTTGTTACAAATTTTAATAAATTTTAATTAAGTGAAACTATTGCTTTTCGTTTTATCCTCATCATATTTTTAAGACTATGATTTTTCTACACAAAAACTTTCATCTAAATCTTAATTTCTTTCAACATTTAGCCCTCTAATATTAGCAAAATAAAATTGTAGTTTTCTCAATATTTCAACATTAATTATTTTTGCCTGTGTCACAGACAGTCGTTGAAGTGGTGATAGCTTGAACCATTCTTGCAATTTTTGCAAACATTAAGGGCGGCTTACACCAAAATGCTTAAATCTTTTAAGTCACTAAATACGTTTAAAGTGACAACATTTAAGGCGTTTTGACATTTGCCAAACATGTTTAAGGGACTAAATGCGTTTAAGCATTTTAGTGCAAGCCGCCCTAAATGCTTTTTGTATATGATATATCTTTTGCATTGGATTATTTTGAATTGCCATTTCGCTATGTGTTCAAAATCATCCTGAATGACTTTTGAAGTCCAACATTATAATATCCCTTAGATTCGTGAGCGTCGCATTACTTGAAATGATGTCGAAATATTCTTCTGGTTAGATGATAACTCCTCGCTTGTTTAGAATCTTTTCTATACTGTCCAAAACTTTGTCCGGGGGCGTAAAACTGTGCTCTGTTACGGGAAATATTAATTCAATACGTTTGACAGAGACATTTTACATTAATCGTTTAGATAGCATACTTTGCATTATGCTATTATTGTTTTGTCCATCACATCCGTCGGCAAATAAGCGTATGATGATGATACCCGATATATTCGTTTTATTTAAGGCCCCATTCCCTAAAAACTGCTAAAACGAGTGTTGCGGTTTTCAAAAATAATAAATAGAATTGCTTTCTAGAAAAATTCGGTGGTGATCTTAATGAAACCTAACAGTTTCACCGAGAGATATTTTCAAAATAATTCTTAGTTTTGTAGAAAAAAAAATCGTAAACTTCACCCAAAACCTTAAAATCGACCTTTGCCGTTTGCAAAAATTACAGTATTTCTTGCCCAACAATTTTAAAAAATTTTAGAATTCACCGTCTTAGTTTTTTATTAAACGACCTTATAAAAAAATAATTTTAATACAAATATGCTTAATATTTGTGTCCACCATCTTCCATACAATTTTATATGAAGAATTTAATCGGTAAAATGTCAAGTTGAATTTTATAAACGTCCATCAAACATTTCAGTATCCCCCCAGAATCAAAGGCGGAAGCACGTCAGTTTGAAATTCATTTTTGACGTAAATATTCCATCAGGGTGGGTTGCGAGTGTAATCAATCGCTTATGCTTACTTGAACTCTCATAATAGTATTATTATGAAAATATTTTTAATTATTATGGAAAAAAAATTTCACGAAAATTATTTATAAAATTAAGCCTGTAGTAAGCAACAATTTACTTTTTTTTATATATATCATAAGATAGCAAACAAGCAGATGGGTCCCTGATGGAGTCAGTCATGGATTGCCTATAGACACCAAAGGTGTTAATGGTGCGTTGCTTCCTTGTGGCTAGGTCTAATGCCACATGCATAAGTTTACCGGCTACCTTACCCTCCAAACCGGAACACGACAGTGACAAGCACTGACGCCACTGACCTTTAACATCTTTGGTGTCTATAGGCGATAGTTTCTTTTTCCATCAGGAGAGCCATCAGCTTGTTGCTATCTTACGAATAAGAAATAGAGAAAAAAATGTTAATATTTATTGTTTTATAAAAAATACAAACATGGTATTGAATTGACATAAAATACGAAACAAGTGAAAGAGTATGAAATTCTAGAAATAATGAAAAACCCGTATCGGGACCGTCCGTATTTTTGGTAGTTATCGTGATCTCTATACAATAAATAAATACGTTTATATAAATATTTTTTCAAACTTTTTTGTTTCAAAATTCGTTCTGTGGAAATAACTAAATTATAAACTAAATAAATAAATAAATTAATGTTTTCTTAATTTAGGTCGACTCATGTCACAGTATTGTTGCGAATAATCTTGCGACCAGTGTGAAGCGAAGTGACCAGTGTGTAATACAGTGAATAAGAGAAGTGTTTTAGTGATGCAGCGTAGGTGGTTAAGTTTGGTGTTAGTACAGCGAGTGTGACCAGTGTGTATAGTGTATTTACGTTAGCTTATCAGTGTATTTACGTATTTCATCGTAATGTATTTATTGTACCTCAGTGTTGTAAATACACGGTTTAATATAGGTGGCGTTTTCTTACAATTACGAGCCCGATGCACGTAACAGTCTAAATGAAAATTTGTAATCATAAAGGCATTTTAAATTTACCAAAGTGCTTGATTTTGACGAATTAGAAGTGAAACACTAATTCAAACGCTTTGAGTTATGAGGCATGCAAAATGTTTATAGTATTTTAGAGTCATATGTAATATTCAAATTCCTATATTCATAAAAATTTGTAAATTAGTTAACTCTGCAGGCCATCCCTGAAACTTCCTGCTACATTGAGGGTTTAAGCTCGAAAAGTTAAAAAATATAACAGTTTATAAAATTGACAGTATTTCAATTTTTTAAAATCTGGTTAATTTAAAAATAATAATCGATTTTAATCTTTTGAATGCCATTGAATGCAATTTAGAACCTAAAATGTTTTACTAACTACAAAAAAATTAATTGGCTGAAAAAGGACAAAAAATACAAAAAAAAATTACTATTGATGAATCCCGAACGAATTAGTCGATTTTATCCAAGTTTCAGTTTTAGACAGAGTGTTTTGAGTAAAAGAGCTGTTTAGGTCTAGAAATCAATGGGTGTATTAGTCTGAAATTTATTTTACAAATATGAAATGATGTTCTTGTAAACAACAAAATATTAATATTTTTAAAGTTGTAACTTTTGGAAACTTGATTCAATATTTGAAATGGTATTTGACGTAGTTTTTTACGTACTAAATTATTGTAAAATGTCCAAACATTATTAATTCAATTTATGGAAGGGACGCAGTTTTTTGAGTGAAAGAGCCGATTCGATTTTGTATTCAGTCGGTACATTAACCTAGAAGTTATTTTAAAAAAATGCTATTTCGTCAAAAAAATTTTTGATTTTTTTTATATCATAAGATAGCAAACAAGCAGATGGGTCTCCTGATGGAAAGAGTCAACCATCGCCTATAGACACCAAAGATGTTAATGGTGCGTTACTATCTTGTGGCGAGGTTTAATGCCACATGCATAAGTTTACCGGCTACCTTACCCTCCAAACCGGAACACGACAGTGACAAGCACTGACGTTATTGCGGCAGAAATAGGTAAGGCGGTGGTACCAGACCCGGGCGAGACAATGCAGAACTCTACCACCTAGTAGCCACAATGTTAGTGACTCGATAGCCAATTGGTCGCCTTTTACACCTGCCTGGCAGAACGGCAGTTGACCTATTCTTCAAAGGAGGCCGGGAACAACACGTCGATTTATTCCAAATTCAAAAGTAGTGCGATGTTTGCCCACACATACATACAGACATACTGACGTCATCTTAAACCGTGAAGATCTAATGAAAACTCGATTTTTGAAAATCGGAGCAAAATGAGTAAATTCTATCTATATACGTTATGGGAATTTAAAAATATTTTTTAAATTTTCTACTATGTCACTGTATTATATTAGCAAAGTATTTTTTTTATTTTCTTCACATACCCTTGTATATAAAAGAGAAATTTTAAAAATATGCAGTCACTATTTTTTATATGACTTCATCCAATTTTCCCCTACATATTCGTACAATCGTAAAAATAGCATAATATTGAATAATAATGATGCTTCAAAATTTATCCGCCAATACTTAGAAAAATTGCAATGTTAATCGAGATTTAATAAATTTACAAACCCACAGCAATTTTGTGAAGACTATTGTTGAATTTGAAATGGGGTAAATAAAGAAAGCATGAGTTCTGCATTAATTTATTAGTTACACTGCTCAACTCAGAGCATGGGCTCCCTAGTTTGGTTAAGTCAAATTTTCAATAATAGACCTATTAAAGCTGGCAAATGGGGCGATCAGAGACACCACCCGTTTTACTGAATGACTAACTGGTGAGTCCTAGTAAACTTAAGAATCGATCAACACTCCAAGGTAAATTTTATTTTATTTTAATTATGAAATACTTATAAGCATAGATGCCGCTTGGATGGATTATTTAATTACAAACAAACTTTATATCAGAATAATAAAAATAATATCGGTATATAAATTACACAAATTGACCTAACCCCAAAGTAAGCAATTTATTTGCTAATTATGTGAGTGTTACTCAGTAACATGAATACATAGAAATACAAATATAAATACTCAAATATGTTTATTAAACACCCAAACCCAGAAATACAAACCTTATGCTCAATATATGAATGCCTGACCCTGTGGGTAATCAAACCCGAGCCCCAATGATTGCGTAGTCAGGGTTGTTAACTATTTCAATAACAGAGCGGCCACCAATGGCTTCATTCACATTAAATAATAACTTAAATTTAACCACAAATAAGTCGTGTTGTAAGACTGTGTACTTTTATGTTACTGAATATATGTACATATATAGATACGTAAATTACTATGATCCCTTGAGAAGATCGGTTCCGATTTGATTAATTTTTTGATACATTAAAAAAATTAAATACTTTTAGCCGCTTTTAATATAGGTACATTTAATTTACGTACCATGGCCCTGTACTGTATTCTGAAGAATGAATTATTTAAGTAATTAAGTATTAGTACTTAATCGCAGTTTAATCAAAATTATACATTATATCAATCAGTTGTGAATAACATAATCTATTACTACTACACGTAGAACGCGTTCACTATGGCTCCACCTTGAGTTTTGCCAAATCAATGAAAAATGGAAACACTGCGGTTTTTGTGTCATTACGTATCTCGCAGAAGAAAACACGCAATGAATACAAATTTTTTAGGCCTAGTGCGGGCCATAGTGTGACGCATGGTCGACGTATATGATTAGTGAAATATATGGATGTGTGTGTTCAATTTTAAATTCCCACGGTCGGGGACTAGCCTCTTAATCGATCATAGATGGCTGATGCTATTTGATTAACCGTTTTACCAAACTCGTTTTCTGTCCAAGTGTATACGAAAGCTGAGTTCGTTAAACTTGTCTTTAGGGATCCTTGCACAATGGTAAAATTATGTAAGTAAAATTGTCGAAGGTAGTAAGCACTTTGATCTCTAATTCGAGATAGTGTACTGTTTTTTCTGACAATCAAAGGAGAAAGTTATTATATCGTTCTTTGCTCCTGCAGCATTTTTAAAAACGCCTTTGCTCTTAATTTATGCACTCTCAATGCAGTCATTTAAGAATTCATCACTAAAAGAATTTTCTTTTTTGATTCTCTGATTTAATTCAATACACTTTGAGCAGACGTCCGTATTATGGTACTAAAACCTAAATTGAATTCTTTATTAAGCATATGGCAGAAGTATGTGGGTTTTACAGGAAATTGACGATTTTTGTCTTTAAACATTTTAAACAGCTTGTTTATACTCAAATTACTAGATAGGCATTTTAGTCTGCGCGACAAGTTGAAAAGTGTCTAAAATACAGATACTACTCTTAAAATTATGTGCGATAGCTCATTGGATCCGAAATGACGCCTAGAAAATGTGCTCGTAATATAATTTCGAATGGACTCCATCTGATCTTTAAAGGTGAATGGGCAAATTACTATGAACTGCGTCCCAGCTCTTGTAGCAAGATATAATAAATGTTTATATGCTATAATTGTTGCCCGAATCACTCACATATAGTCATTTTTTTCGAAAGATACGTCGAAGTAAATAAAAATAATAATTAAAGAAACTAAAAAATAGAAAATAATATGCAGTTATACTTATGATATTTTCTATTTCTTACTGAAAATAATAAAGGAAAAAAATAAGAAAACGTGATCTTGACCATTACTTTTTACTGTACACTTAATTATTGTTACACAAACACAATCCTACTCAATCTCGGTCAATAATGACATCATCTAAAAAGCTAGCCGTACTTTGAAAATTGCTTTAGTGCCTTGCAAATCCTAAATACCAAACAATTGAAAGAAAAAAAAAGATCTTAATTGAAAAAACACAAAAAATAATTAAGGATTTTGGTTTCAAAGGGGAAAAATAAGTTACGAAAAAGAATAGTAATACAAAAGGGTGGAGCGTTTTTACCTATTATATTAGGTGCGGTTTTAAGTAATATATTTAACTCTCTATCTCAATAAATATAGAAAATACTAAGAAAATGTTTCTAATTAAACAGTGCGTTCTGGAAAAACTGAAACAAAAAGACAACTCTTGCGACGAATCTCTTTCACGTCTAGATAAAAATGTGCATAAAATTATGAAAAGTAAAATAAATGATCGCGAAAAATGGTCTATTTATTATCAAACACTTTAACGGTATTTACATTTCAATGAAGAAAGAAAAATTCCACTGAAATTACCAATAATTTCTGATTATATTGTCAAAGACTGTATGGATGATGATAAAGGATCAACTATTAAAGAGACCATTAACAACAAAAAAATATAATAAAGTTGACATGGGTGTTCAAACTTTAAATGAAATACAACCAAATAAAACAGACGTTCAAGTACAGACTGATCCATTAGAGCATGAAGAATCAGTGTGTGAAGATGAATCTAAAGTTTACAGTACTTCATATTTGTTACGGTTAGTCCCAAAAACATTTAAAAAAGGAGAGTTTTTAATAAATGCTATGGTTCAAAATCCCAAAAGAATTCGTTGGGATGACAAAGAAGCTGTAATTATTGATAACAAAATTATACCTAATAGTAATATTGTTGACTTAATCAATAATATCTTAAGATCATTAAAACGACCAAAACCACTGACATGGGAGCAATTTTCAAAAACACTTATTGATATAGGAGTACCTTTATACTGCATTGGTAATACTGATATTCAAGAATACCTTTAGAACTACTATTTGCAAGATTTGAAAGAAACTTCAAATCAAAATAAAAAGTTGTCATCACCTAAATCTCACAATAAAATTGATTGGGAACGATGGACCCCTTATTAAATACGAGTATAAATCAGATTAACACAATATTTGCTAGCATATAACACATGTACTGTTTCACAATAAGATAATTATATTTAATTTCCGACCGGTTTCGCTTACACGAAATTCTTCGGAAACTAAATTACAAGAAATTCTTCACTTCGGTCGAAAATTAAATATAATTATCTTATTGTGAAACAGTACAAGTGTTATATGCTAGCAAATATTGTATTAAAATGGAGTTTCACCAAGTGCCGACGATAAACGATCGAAGCCAGTCCCGTACCTCAGATTTATTCTGATTTATATATTAGAATATATAAATCAGATTTATTACGACATTTCTCACCCAGCTGGCTATAGTAGTATTGATAAATTAACAGCAGCTGTAAAACATAAAATGAATAAATCTGAGGTACGGGACTGGCTTCGATCTCAAGAAACATAAACATTATACAAACAAGTTCAAAGAAAATTTCCAAGAAACAAATATATGTTGTCTAATTTAAACATGGAGCATAGAACAAGCGGAATTGGCAAATACAAACATTTGTATCAGGACCGCGATCGCCATACTCACACATAAAATAAGCATTATTGCATATAAACTACTAATGCAAACATTGTTTCATTGGTCGTTTTCATTTTAAACAACAATAATCCGAAACACACAAACAGAACATTTAAAAATATACCAAACTGCGTTACAATAAATTTTATTTTGCTACAAAAAAAAGAGTATTTACGTCTTTTTGTAGTCTATTGAAAATAGACTCATCTATTTGTACAATAGTGAAACTATAATCTTAGTAGTTCGCTATTCTACAATAGATGGCAGTATTGATTTTTCCGTAGTTTTCAGTTGGTCATATTTGAGTAGAGAACTTTCTAGAACGATATACGTAATGACTGTCATTACGTATATCTTTCTAGAAAAATTAGGTCAACCTAAAATGAACTTTATATGTAAGGTGTACGGCTGATTTTAGCTTGACTTTCTATTATATCATTAGAGATTATATTAAATCAGGAATTTAATTAAAATAAAATGAAAATTGTACTTTCGGATGATATGAAATATCTCCATTTTTAAGCATCTGTATTCTACTATCATTTCTGCATTCAAGGATCGCACAATACGGCATAATTCAGTGTATAATAGATTTTCGCACGACGACTATCTCCTAAAGATATGGTAAGTATCACTAAAGCAATTGAGAGTAACAGCGCATAATAGTGATGCAAGCGGGACGCCCACTCTTCACTTCCACTTGTTCTATATTCCATGAATTTAAACTATTTAGGGCAAGCAGATTTAAGTGACATGCGTAGTTATAGTCAATATAATGATGGTTTTAAATATATACTTTGTGTTATTGATGTATTCAGTAAATACGCTTTCGCTAGGGCAATGAGAAAAAAAAATTAGAAACAGTGAAAACATGTCTTGAAAAGTATATTTACTGAAGCAAATACGACCCCCACACATATACAGTCTGATAAAGGCACTGAGTTCGTTTCTAAAGACGTAAGAACGTATTTAAAAAATAAAAGCATAAATTATTATACAACAAATAATCCAGACATTAAAGCTAATTGTTGAAAGATTTCAAAGAACTTTGAAAATGAAAATGTGGCGTTATTTTACCCACAAAAATACTTACAGATATATAGATATTTTGCAAGATTTAGTGTACTCTTGTAATCACAGCTACCATTCAAGTATAAAAATGCCACCGTGTGAAGTTAATTCTAGCAATATCATAGCGGTATGGAATAATTTATATGGAAAATATGTAGACACTAGAAATATTGCACCTGTACCCAAGTTCAAAGTTGGTGATTACGTAAGAATAACTAAGTATAAGCACATATTCCAAAAAGGTTATGAAACTAATTGGAGCGATGAAATGTTTGTTATTACTTCAATCATAAACCGAAAAATTATGTTTATACTTTAAAAGATCTGCAAGGTGAAATTATCGAGGGTACTATTTATGAAAAAGAATTGCAAAAGATTATATTTGATCCCCACCACCAAGAACATAAAATAGATAAAATATTAAGTACTCGATATTCTGGAATTAGAAAGGAAGTGCTTGTGAAGTGGAAAGGATATCCGAGCAAATTTAATAGTTGGATTAAAGTAACGGAATTAAAAAATATACAACTAGAAAAAGCAGAGCTTTGTAAGGGCTCGCAAAGTTATACTATCTAGTAATATTGTTAGAAAAGTATTTTTATGAGAATTACATCTTTTAATGTATGGACTTTATTTACAATTAGCTAACCTAAAAACCCAGCGCATTTTCATCTAAACATTACATTCGCATCAAAGGCGTCGTCAGGCTTTGGACTAGGAATATTTGTTCTATTTTCAAGGAAAAATAGGTATTAAAAATGAAGATTGGTCTTATAAAAAAACACATTTTTAACATTTTACTGAAATAATTGATTTTTTTTTCTAAAATCAGGAAGTTCCTGGTTTTACGTCGATTCACGAAATCAAAATCAAAAAATGTTTTATTTAAATAAACCTTCAAAATTTTTGGACTTAACGCAGGCACGAAGAATTAACGGTAGACACTCAGCGAATAAATTTTTCGAATTTTTCTCTCAGAGAAACCACCGGAGTTCGATTCCAGAGTCAGGCAAATGAAAAAATGTGTTTTTTCAGTTTTCTGATAAAAATAACTTTGCCCGGGTTTAGAAAAGTGCCCTACTGGCAATAGGCTGGCCACCTATAACATTGTGGGACTTAAGTATCTTCGGCTAACCGTGAATGCACGCGTTGTACCTCTACCTACTTTCCGGGATACGGGCGTAAATATACCTTTTTTTAGCTTTTTACCCTTGGGCTAAGATTGGGAATTGATCTCAATACAATATAAATCAATTAATACATCTGTACTGTTTCACAATAAGCATTTTGTGAAACTCAGAACATAACATCTTTGGTGTCTATAGGCGATGGTTAACTCTTTCCATCAGGAGACCCATCAGCTTATTTGCTATCTTATGATATAAAAAAAACTCTCTAACGCTCTATTTACTCTGTTCCCTGCAAACATCCCTGCTCTAGACCTAAACTCCACAACATTCCTTCGAACTTCCCTTGCATTCTCCTTTCAATGATTTTATCATACACCTTCGATGCCAAGCTGATCAAACTGATGGCTCTATAGCTATTGCAGTTTATACATGAACCTCGCCTTTATACGAGGGCACGATGACCGCGCGCCTTCAGTCAAATATGAAGAAACAATTCATGAAGCAGTCTCTTAATAAGGTCAAAAATTCTAATACAAAATGTATCTTCTATGAATTTTAAGTCGTTACTTTAATAAGAGATGGCGTTAGTAGTAATGAAATTCTAATACAAATGAGTAGTCCACTTGCAAAGTGCGTTATGTGCGTGTTTTAAAAAAACACAACAAAGTAAAAAGACTTTTATTTGATAAATGAACCTAGTAAATGTCATACTGTTTTGTTATATCGAGAGTTGGGGTAAGATTAAATCAAATAACATTTAAATTCAAAATCACAGAATTAATATCATGGCTTTATTTCAATTCAAAAGTTTAACATAAACAGTTTTGCAGCAGTAATCTTAACATAGCTACTTTTGAAACTGTACAAAAATTAAATAGCAAGTTTTGAAATAGGAGAAACTCAAATGATAAGTTTTGAAATTGTACAAAGCAGTAACGTTAGGAGGTAACAAGAAAATTGAATCAAGCATTGAATTTAAGTTGCAACTTGCTTGATTCAATTTTCTTTTTAACTTGAAAGTTTTGTTAACATACCTAGTATAATTACACTTATTGTCAAATACCAGCTAATTCTAACTCTATATACTTACTTCTACGTCATCAGCCATTGCAGACTCTTCGTTATCTGTTTCTTCTTCTTCTTCTACAGTTTCATCAATTTCTATTTGCCTAATGCTGTGAGCATAGAATTCCAGGGCTTGGTATGTCGGCCAATCTTCGCCAAAATGTTTGGCAAGTAATCTTTTTACATCCTGCAGCTTGGCAGGTTTTACAGGAACTCCGATATCAATGATGGCTGGTTGAATATTTTGGAATGTTTTTCCCCGTTTGCAAATGTTGCCGTAGTTGACAATTTCTGACACATAATTAGGTTCTCCTTTAATTGCTATCTTACCGGTTTTATCTTTTCTGAGAAACAATCTTTTGCTGGCATTAAACTGGAAATGCCAAGATCCGGGTGGCTTGAGAACCTTTTGTACGGCAGATTTCCAGTCATGGAAAGTAAAATCTTTGCCAAGTCTTAAAACTGTACCATGCTTTTCGAAAATACAGTGATATTCTTCAGGCTGTACTATCACCTCTTTTTGTCGGATTTCTCTTTCAATGTTGCCAAAAATACGATCGGGGGGCAAAAATGAATGTCCCACAACGGGGAAAGTAACTGTAAGTTTCGTAATATGATTTGGAGCTTTTGTTTTCAGCCAGTGAGCCAACATTCCTAAAACTATTTTGTTCTTATTTTGCCCTCCGCAACCATCGCAAAATAATCTCACATGCTTTTTTGTGTTTTCAAAAATCGTGTTGGTCAGCCGATGATAAACTGCAGAAGCTATTTGATTTGATCCCTTTGCGGCTTCTGTCTCTAACCATGTATATATAAAAGTATTTTTATCATCTTGTCGCGCACGTGATGTACCTTGACATATTGTTAAATTATACGCATACAATTGACGACTGAAGTATGCACTTTGGTCTGGTACCTTCAGCAGAACTAAATTTTTTGAACAATCAAACGAGAAACTGATTTCGTCAACATTTTCACATCTCAAGGCAGTGTAAAACCATTTGGCTCTTAATCGGTGAATACGATATTGTCCCATCAAAAGTTGCTTTTTTCTTTGGTCATTTTCTACTTTAATTTTCTCTTTCAGCTCTATGCACTTAGAGCATGCGTCTGTCGCCGGCGTTTTAAAACTCAGATTGAAATATTTGTTGAATATTCTTCTAAAATATTCATATTTGACATGTACACTATGTGACTCATTGTAAGTTTTGTGCAATTTTTTTATGCTCAAATCGCTGCTTAAATATTGCACAGTTGATTTTCCTCTTACATAGTGTGATTCTACAGACTTTAGTTCTTTTATGAATGACATCACAGATTCTTTTCTTTCTGCGTACTGATTTGTCCTCCTGTCTCCTCTTCGCTCCTTTGGCAGTGTCATAGTTGTAAGATGATTTTTGCATATTCTTTGTATTCTATCCTTAGATATTCCCAGAACAGTCGTTATTGCTTTTTGGCAAACTTTCTTCAACGTAAGAGTACGTTTTCCTTTTCTGTTAATGGAATGCATTGGTATGAAATAACGAATAGTTTGTGTTTTCTTTTTGCCTGCTTGTTTTGGAGTTTGTGAGGAGCAATATTTCAATAAGAAAGTATCTTGGTCAACTTTACTTGTATTTGCATAAAAGTGTCTGTGAAATTTGCTGTAATATTGCGTAGTTAATTCTGTACATTTGTAACCATGTGATCTTCAATGTTTACAAGTCGGAATCACCGGCGGTCTTTTTGCTTTATGTCTGAAACAAGTAGCAAGAGGGAAGACTAAGAATAAATAAATTGGCCAAGTGTGAGTCAGACTCGAACTACCTGTTACCGTTATTAACGTAGAGCAAAAAAGACGAAAAAACACGTTTATTGTATGGAAACCCCCCCTTAATTATATCATTTTTTTTATTTTCAGTATTTGTTATAGCAGCAACAGAAATAAATAACTTGTGAAATTTTTAGCTTTCTAGCTATTACGGTTTATGAGATACAGCCTGGTGACAGACAGACAGACAAACAGACAACGAAGTCTTAGTAATAGGGTTCCGTTTTTACCTTTTAGGTACAGCACCCTAAAAAC
Organism: Apodemia mormo; assembly: GCA_036924255.1. NCBI lineage: Eukaryota > Metazoa > Arthropoda > Insecta > Lepidoptera > Riodinidae > Apodemia > Apodemia mormo. Next base: position 10,605,722 of record JAUPFN010000011.1, read on the forward strand.
ACAAATAAAAGTTTCCACGTCTTGTGACATAGTTCGTCGTTATTTCTGCGCTTGATTAGTCGTCTGGCGGCTTTGCAGTGATTCTTGCTTGCGTTTCCTGTTCAGTCGCGGGTCACCACTGTAGCAGTCCACTGTAGCGTGGTGTGTGCCGTCGGTACTACTAGGCGATCATAGCGGCAGGACGGCACGGTCGCTAGCAGTAGACTCCTGTAAGTAGTTTCAGAAGGTCTCACCAGTTTGCAGGCGATGCGGAGTGGCTGGAGGCTCGGCGAAGGTTCCACGGCAGCTGGCACGAATGTACTTTTAGGTTAAATGAAACGCAGGTTCTTATTTACAGTAGAAAATATGAAGTCCGTTTATTAGCCTCATCGTTCTATATTTATACAATATTTGAATTGCACAACGGTTAAATTGAAAAGAAAAAGCCTGAGAGTTTACAAAATTACAAGTTAAATATAATTGTTGCTAGAACCAAAATTTGCTTCTCGAACGGCTTGCCTGGCGCTAAAAAGGTCGATAATTTTCCCAAGGGACGGTCGGCGTACAACCGAGCGGTGCGCGCGGGGGGTTTGCTCCGCCCAGCGCGCGGCCGGGCCCGCTCTCCGTACCGCGGCGTCTGATGTCTCCTGGTCCTGGCCAATGCATCTGCGGGCTGGTACGGCTGCGCCTCTTCAGTGAATAAAGTGTAGTGCTACTTAAAGTGAAACGGTGTCCGCCGCCACCGTTTCTTTGTTTCAGTGATAAATTAAAGTGTGTGTTGTTGGTGTTTGATTCCAAATCTTCCCCGTAGCTAGTCTTCCTTTGTTGTGTTTGTCTGTTCTTGTTGGTAATAAAAGGTTATTAGGTAAAAGGTAAATAAAGGTATTTTAGGTTGTGCAAGGCGGTAAGGTACCAGGAAAATCGTAAGTATACCAAAATATATTATTATTAACCATCATGGTTAGAGAATATTAAAATAACCATTATGGTTGAAATGTAAGTGTGAGATTTTATGTGTTATTAACCATCATGGTTAGAAGCTATTGAATGTAGTAACCGTTATGGTTAAAACATATGGAAGGAAGGTTAGGGATTTTAGTGGATAAAAGAGATAATCATCGTGGTTAGACTTTGAGACGACTGCCAAAGTCGCTAGAGGGTAACCATCGTGGATAGTAAGAGTTAACCATCGTGATTAGACACTTAGGATGACTGACATGGTCATAAAGAAATAACCCACGCGGTTAGTGAGAGATAACCGTCGTGGTTAGACATTTGATGGTGGTAGCTGACGGTAGTGCTGGCTACCGCCAAAGTACTGCCGGCCCAGTGAAGCGTACTGGTGGCTTGACCAATCTTCCAGACCTGGTCCTCTTCTCAGGTGGTACCAGAGCTGGTGGTGATGGTGGTTCACTAGAAGTCATCGGAGTGTTATTGTTTTTGCTAGTCGTTTACAGGCTGTCGGTTGCTTCGTTCAATACGAAGGCTGGTTTTAAACGATCAATCGAAATGCATTGCGAGCGCCTTTCAGGCAATAGTATTCTGTAACATTTGTCGTCTCGCTCTAATACCTTGTACAGCCCTTCGTATGACGGTAGTAGGGGTTTCTTGACACCGTCATTTCGGATAAATACATAATCGCTTGATTGCAATTCTTTGTGAATGAAGGTTGAGAGACAGTTTGAGTGCGAACTTGCTTCTTGTGGTTTGACTGCATTAATTATTTCGCGTAGTCTGTTTACGTAGTCGATATCCGTTTCTAGCCCCGTCTTAGGTTTTGTGTTGAAATAATCGCTGGGTAGCCGTAGATTCATACCGTTAATTAATTCGGCAGCGCTTACACCTGTGTCAGTGCGTGGTGCTGCGCGTAAGCCGAACATAACTGTAGATAATTGATCTATCCACGTTGTAGATTGTGATAGGCGTGCTTTCAGTGCGTTTTTTAGTGTTCGGTGCCATCGTTCTAGGATGCCGTTACTCTGTGGGTGTCTTGGTGTTGTGTGAATTCGTTTTATTCCCATTGTTTGTAATAATTTGTTGAATAGCTGTGCTTCAAACTGCCTGCCTTGATCTGTCGTGATGGTTGAGGTGCATCCGAATCTGCATATCCAGTTTTCATAAACTATTTTTGCTACCGACTCGGCTGTGATGTTATCCGTAGGTATGGCTTCAGTCCATCTGGTCACACGGTCTATCGTCGTAACGAGGTATCTGTATCCTTCTTGCGTGGTAGGCAGAGGTCCGACGATGTCTACATGTAGGTGTTGAAATCTGTCCGTCGGTGGGAAGGTTCCGGTAGGAGAACGTGTGTGCTGTTGTACTTTGCATTGTTGGCACTTAATACACTGCTTTGCCCATAGGTTGATGTCAGTATTCATACTTGGCCAGAAATAGCGTTGAGTTATTAGTTTTCTTGTTGTTCTTATACCCGGATGGCTTAAGTTGTGTACTTGAAAAAATGTTTCTTTCCTGAATTGTTGCGGGTGTAAGGTCGTATGTTTGACGTAGACATCTCGCAAAATAGCTGTCTTTGCGTGTTGGGAATGTTCAGTTTTTTTTATTTTTAGGTTTTCTTGTGCTGCTAATTGTTGAATTGTGGTTAATTCGTTATTTTGTTCGTCTGAGATTTTCTCGTAATCGATCGTAGGTATAGTGTTTATTTCGTCGATTGGGGATCTGCTGAGGAAATCTGCGACAACATTTAGGGTTCCGTTGATGTGTCGGATATCTGTTGTGAATTCGCTTATGAACATTAGCTGTCTTGCGCGTCTTGGCGTTTCCGACGGTGATGATTTCTTCATCAGTGCGTATGTAAGTGGTTTGTGGTCCGTATAAATTGTTACGTGTTTGCCTTCGAATAACTTGCGGAAGTGCTTGATAGATATGTAGATAGCTAGCAATTCTCTGTCGAATGTGCTGTATCTGCGTTGTGTTGGGGAAAATATTTTTGAAAAATAAGCTAGCGGTTGCCATCCTTGCTTTGTTTTTTGTTGCAGTACGGATCCTGCTGCTAGGTCGGAAGCGTCTGTAAAAATAACTAATGGTGCTTCGTGCGATGGGTGAGCTAGTAGTACGGCGTTTTGTATAGCTTTTTTGCTTTCTTCGAAGGCGTTGATTGCCTCTTCGTTCCAGGTGATCTTTGTTTTGTCTTTCTTCTTGCAGTTGTGTAGAAATGCATGCAGAGGTGCTTGAATCATTGCTGCATTCGGTATGTGATCACGGTAGAAATTAATCATACCGAGAAATCTACGTAGTTCTTGCACGTTTGTGGGCTTCGGGAACTTCGTGATGGCGATGACCTTTTCTGGTAAGGGTAGGATTCCATCTTTGCTTACTACATATATGGCCTAGAAATTTGACCTTTTCTTGACCAAACACACATTTTGATGGATTAATAGTTATGCCATATTCTTCAAATCTTTTTAGTAGGGTGCGGAGATGTTGACGGTGCTGGTCTTCATCAGCGCTTGCTAGTAAAATATCATCAATAAAACAGAAGGTGAAGGGCAGCCCCTGGAGCACCTGGTGCATGAATCTTTGAAAAGTCATGCCTCCATTCTTCAGGCCGGGGTCCGATGGTAGATGGTACTAGGATTGGCGAAATGAAAAGTAGTCTTGATTACATACTTATCTGTACTGTCGTCATCACGGTACAAACTATACTGTATTAATGCATTCAATATTGGGTAAATATATTAATTAGTGTAAAACGCTGACATAAGACTTACGAGCTATATATGTGTAAGTATAACACAAGTACAAATATAAAATACACACACTACATCTTCCCCGAAAAATTAAAAAAATATCTATCTAGTACATTTTTTTTATATAAGTATACATAAATTTAAACAATCTAATGTAAAATAAGCTAACATGGTTTTGTTCTATTTTTATGTACAATTATTTCGTTACCATCTTTTACAATAATAACATTAGGCTGAGTATCTAAAATAACTGTATAAGGACCTGTATACAAGGAATCAAGTTTTGATCCTGTTTCATTTTTTAAATACAATTTATCTCCTTTTTTGTATGAAAAAGGTCTTATATGCTGATCAAACTTATTTTTTCTTACAATTTTACTATTGATTAAATTTTTTCTAGCATCACTTTGTGCTCTCTGTATTCTATATTTAAATTCAAGAAGATAATTATCATAATTGTACAACGGCTCAATGCTATTAGTTAAACTACTGGGTAGGCGACATACTTGACCGAATACCAGTTCAAATGGAGTGTATCGTGTTTCGGTGTGCACAGTAATGTTGTATGAAAAACACCAATACTGCACCCACGAACCCCATGATGATGGATGATTATCTGTTTGTATTCGCAAGTATGAGCCTAACATTTTATGACTATTTTCCAATGCACAGATACTCTCATGGTGGTAAGCTGTAGACATAATTTGACTTATTTTTAAAATATTACAAAGTTCTTTCACAGTGCTGGAAATAAACTCTGATACCCTGTCAGGCGCGATTTTTTTTCGGTATACCGTAACGCAAAATAAAATTTTTACAAAACGATCTCGCTACTTCTTGTGTAGTTTTCGTTTTTAAGGGGTATGCCTCTACATACTTTGTGACTTCGCACTGCAGCGTTAAAATATACGTATTACCATTATCATCTCGATCTAACGGACCAACTAAGTCCAAAAAAACTTTTTCGAAAGATGTAGAAACTGTAGTCGTAATGGTCAACGGTTCCTTGACAAATTTGGTATATTTTTGAGTCTGACATTTGTCACACTTCGCAACGTAATTTCTGACATCCTTTTCTATATTTGGCCAATAATAATACTTTTTGATATTATTTACCATTCTCCTAATTCCTATATGACCACTAGACGGTAATAAATGAAATTCATTCATTATTACCTTTTTTTCGTCTTCGCTATTTATTCTGCGAACGTCTCTTATGATGCAAAACTTAGGACCTGCCCAATTTTTATTAATTTTTAGATAGTTAGCTAACCATTCGATAAAACATTGATTTAATTTATTTTTTATGATTGCTAATTCCTCAATATTATTTTGTTTACAAAATAGTACCAAATCTTTCAACAATTCGTCTCGCGATATTGCCGATAAAGTATTTTGGCAAATAAATAATGAGGATATACTAGGGAAAAATAAAATGCTTTTAGTAATCGACCATGTGATCGTTTCTTTGCTATGTTTTTTCAATAATTTTTGCAGATTTACATGAGATATAATACTCAGTTCAAAGTCATTTTCTCGTTTTTTGAGAATTTCTACGAGTCTTGGTTGATCAGACCTAGAACTCGTCGAATAGTCAGACTGTAATTCATTTTCACATTCATTTTCATTCATTCGTCTTGCTTGCGCTCTAGTCATAACACACGCTATCTTTTCATACATCTCCTTTAAATCATTCGACGTAACAATTAATCTGGATAATGCGCCTGCAGCCACATTTTCCTTCCCTTTCACATATTCAATATCAAAATCATACTGTTCTAAACTTAATCTAAACTTTGTTAGTCTGCTTGATGGGTCGTGCATGTTAAATAAATATAATAACGGTTTGTGATCTGTGCGAATAGTAAATTTTTTACCGAACAGATACGACGAAAATATTTAACCGACCAAACAATAGCTAGTAGTTCTTTCTCTATTATAGGATAGTTCAACTCGCCTTTATTTAAGCTACGACTCGCGTAGGCGACGGGTTTGCCGTTACCGTTGCATAATACGCTACCTACGGCAAATCCAGAGCTATCCGTTTGAAGAATGAATTTATTTTCCTCGGAAAAATCAGGATAATCTAATACAGGCGGATTCGATAAGCACTCTTTTAAGAGTATAAATGACCTCTCACATTCGTCTGTCCACTCGAATTTTATATCTTTACGACACAACTTATTTAAAGGTATCACTATATAAGCGAAGTTGCGAATAAATTTCTTGTAATAGTTGGCAAAGGCTACGAAGCGTTTGACATCGTCTACCGAAGTCGGTCTCGGATAATTTTTGATTACACTAACTTTACTCGGACCGGGTGAGATACCTTGCGATGAGATAACGTGACCTAAGTATAGTACTTGCCGTTTTAAAAATTCGCATTTTAAAGGATTTAACTTGAGATTAACTTTTCTTAATCGCGAAAAAACTGACATTAAATTCGCATTATGTTCATTATTAATGTTTCTACCCCAAACGATAAGGTCATCTTGGTAAATTAGACATTTGTCATGATTTAAGCCTGACATGGCAACAGTCATCAGTCTACTGAAAGCAGACGGACTAATCTTCAACCCCATCGGCAAACGACACATTTTATATTGTCCTTTGTCCGTAGTGGATGCCGTGTACTTTCTACTATCTTTTTCGATTTTACATTGGTAATAACCTTGAGAAAGTCACAGTGACTACATATAATACATTGCACCTGATAAGGAATCTAAAATCTCGTTAATATGAGGTAGCGGGAATTTATCGTCTTGAATCCTTTCGTTTAGTTGTCTGTAGTCAATGACGACACGCCATTTCCTTTCGCTTGACCGATCTACCTTCTTAGGAACAAGTAACAAGGGACTAGACCACTCGCTACTCGTTTCCTCAATAACATTATTTTTCAACATCTCGTCTATTTGCCTATTTACCTCGCTCTTTTGTGCAAAAAGTATTCTATACTGTTTTCTATATACCGCAGCTACATTATCCTTTAGAGTGATTTTTTGTTCGTAAATGTTTGTACAAGTTAACTTATCGCCTGGCAAATGGAAATATATCAGCATATTTTGCACACACTTGCTCTATGGAAAGCCGTTCTTCTTTGTTTAAATTATCTAATTTTAATAACGAAAATATATTTTTTTATCCTATCAACTGATACTGAGGGGTCAGTAAACTGGCAATAGTCATAATCGTCTAGCCTGTGTACCTCAATATTTGAAATATTGACCTTTACCTCTCGATCTGTCGTGTTCATAATACGAATGTATGGTAGTTAGCCCCTTTACACGCGGGACCACATATGATAAGAGGGTTCGTGCGTAGAAACAAAAGAGAACAAAGTGAATGATCACAATTTTATTCTTGTAAATGTCAATAAAACACAGATTACACTGATCAATGACTAAATTATAACGCACGTGGGTATGGAAATTTGCATGTGGTAGCTAGCGCATGCGCGGCGCATTACACGACCTTCTATATCTACAGCGGGACGCGGACTCTTTTGTCTGTCGACCGATGCGCGGGCGCGGCGGGATAATAATATTCGACGCGCATGCGCGAACTTATTGGTACCGCGCCGGCAAGCGACCACGTGACTCCCGAACGGGAATACGGTTTACTATAAATGGGAATTTTTCCATTCCTAGGCGTAGTGACAACACTTGCCATAAAACACCTTCCGTTAATTCTTTAGGTAGAACTACGCAATCATAGTTCACTTTAATAGGTACGTATTTTAAGATTTCGCACCTCAGTAAAATTGTCATAGAGTATGAGTTGTCATAGAAGTGCAGTGGCACACGAGTACCGTTTTGTCCTCCCAGAGACATAGTATTGTCATCATAATTAATTATACCTAAATGTTTCTTAATAAAATCTTGTCCTATAATACCCATAGCATTGCATGGTAAGTTACCAAATACGTAAAACTTATGTTCCAAATACTTATTATTATACTCTAACTTCAAATAAACATAACCTTCGGTACGTAAACTTTCACCTATTCCATTCACTTCCAAATTATTATTATGCATAAAAACATTAATATTCTCTAAACATTCATATTTTATTTCAGATAAGGAGGCCCCCGTATCAACTAACCATTCTAAATATCTATTACCTAACTTAAGATTAACATAATTAATACTATCGCAAGTTAATATTTTATTAGCGACGAAAAAACTCACTCTCGCTCTCTTTGTTTATACTATCGCTTCTAGAGGTACTAATCTTTGACGACGAATTATTTTCTACACAATAATGCAATGACCTTCTATTATTATTGTTGCTATATGCACCGCGCTTATTGAAATATTGCCTGCGACGGAAATTTGATGCGTTAACGTCACTAACCTGCCTTGCAGAACGCTGTACGTGCTCTGGCCGATTCTTATTTCCAAAGTTACGCAATACCGCACGTTTATTAGGTGCACATGGGTAATTGCTATAATTTTTGTTATAGAAAAATTTTCTAGACCTTGAATATGGTAAGACTTGTTCAGGACGCGACACCTCTTCATCTTCGGCTACGCTAATAGCATCCTTGAGATGGGAAAGGTTACGAGCTGTAACAATATTCCCTAACCGTTGGCTTTGCAAACCATCTGCAAACCTTTTTATAGCATTTCTTTCGTTAACCGGACGGAGAACCTTATATGCGTCTTGGCTACCGCTGGCCTGAGAGATAGTCAGATCAACAAACAGTCGTTCAATCTCCTCGCCAAAGTCCTTAATAGATCTATTACCTTGTTTAGCTCGTTGTAATTTAGCCTGTAAAGCAGTATCTGATTTTTGTGTCAAAAGATGTAACCGCATATCCTTTAATAGAGCTGACACACTACTGTATTCAGAATCTAGTCGTATCTTAGCACTTTCTGAAATCCGCGTTTTTAAAACAAAATTAATTAATAACAACTTGCCACCATCGAGCATAGAGTCATAAAGCTCTATGGCGTCTATCAACTCCCGAGTGACGCTTTCATCACCATTCATTTTTGGTAATAGGCTAACAGCCGTTTTCAAACAAAATTGTTCCTTGTCCGACATGTTTGATATACGAGAAGGCTTGGAATAACTTAATATACTAGAATATGTTTTTCTTATATTAATACATAGATATAACGTGTCTTTAGGCAAAGTCGCCGGGCATGCTTGTAAGAACTGTTCGAAAGTTCCAAATAACAACTTTGCTTCCTTAACCTTATTCTCGTAATTAATTCCCGTGCGTCTTTTTTCGCCTAATTTGCAAATATAATCTTTAATTTCATTTAATGTACTAGAAATTCGTAATAAATCCTCCTCCATTTTTCTGTTTAACTATCTAAAAATAAATCAAAAATATCGGACTAAAAATTATTATAACTAAAACAAGTAAAATACAGTAAATAGGCCAATATACACAGTTCATTGTTCGCACATTACGCTGATCTGTCACTTAACTCCGCACACATTTACTATAGCACACAATAATTGTCATATTAAACGTTTACGCCATATTATTAAAAGCTAGATTAGCAGTACCTTGTACCACGCGCCGAATCGTCTCCTTCCTTAACTCCTCACGTACCCAACTGCGATGGCATTTGCGGTACAGATATAACCCTCCTAGCATTAGCACCACAAAAAAACAGGCAGCTATGATGCTCAGCACCACATTGTTGGTCGAAATATGGTGGTGCAGCTGCGATTGATTGTTCCCACCAGAAGCCGTCTGAGCCACAACCACTTGGTCTTTACTGGACGATCCTCCCATAACTTTATATGTTTGACACGTATAGACAGAAAAAAACAATCCGCTCACCAGATTAGGTATGTATGTATACCTATTGTGCCTTATATCCTGGCAGGGTCGCCATCCGATGGTAGATGGTACTAGGATTGGCGAAATGAAAAGTAGTCTTGATTACATACTTATATTGTCGTCATCACGGTACAAACTATACTGTATTAATGCATTCAATATTGGGTAAATATATTAATTAGTGTAAAACACTGACATAAGACTTACGAGCTATATATGTGTAAGTATAACACAAGTACAAATATAAAATACACATACTACAGGGGCATATTCGTGGAAATTCGTATAATCCCATGGGTGTGATGATCGCCGTCTTCTGTATATCGCTTTTGCGCACGATGACCTGTTGGTAAGCTCTATTTAGGTCTAAAGTGGTGAATATGGTCTTGCCGTGAAGCTGGTTGGTGAAGTCTTTCAGCCTAGGGATTGGATAACGGTCAGGCGTTGTGATGGCATTGAGTCTGAGATGGTCACCGAATAGTCTTATTCCTCCTGTCTTCTTTTTTACTATGTGTAACGGTGATGACCATGGGCTCTTGCTTGGTCGGCATAGGCCTTGATTCATCATGTTTTCGAGTTCAGCTTTGACTTCTTTGTATAGGTGAGGTGGAATAGGTCTTGCACGGCAATGCAGTGGTGGGCCTGATGTTTCAATGTAGTGCTCGACATTTGTGTTTGGCGATAGCTTCATTGCTCTGACAGCAATTCTGGTGATGCCGGGAAATTCTGCTAATATTTTGTGATATTCGTTATCATTGTTAATAGTTGAAATTGTAGGTAAATTTGATTGTGCGACGTAAGAACTTGTTGCGAGTTTCGTTGTTTGATCGATAAGCTTCTTGTTTTTTATGTCGACTATAAGGTTGTGGTGATTGAGGAAATCTGCTCCGATTATAGGCTTGCTGACCTTTGCAACGATGAATGTCCAGGTGTACGGTCTTCGCAGATTCAGATCCAGAGTCACTGTTCGTTCGCCGTATGTGGGAATTACGGTGTTGTTTGCTGCGTATAAATTGAATTTTGTAGGTTCCAGTTTTGTCCCTTTTGGTGGTGGTAAAACTGATATGTTCGCACCTGTATCTACTAGGAATTGTAGTGCGGTCTTTCTGTCTTTAACGAATAAGCGGTGTGACTGACCTTCTGCTCTTGATCGTGCTGAGTCCAGCTGGTTTTGTACTCGCCGTGGGCTGCTGTACGTGCATGGTTCAGTGCATCTGTATGCTGCTGCACCAAAGCGACGGTGGAAGCGATATGGCTGAGTTTGTGAGGTAAATGTATGCGTTTTGTACCTGCTGTACGTGCTGTAGCGGGGTCGATTGCTGCCGTGGTAGTTGCCATAGCGGGATCTGTAGAAGTACGGTGAGCTCTCTGCTTGTGGTATGGCGATCTGTATGCGCTGTGACATTGCTGAGGTGTGTGGAGAAGTGCCGAACGAGCTTTTTGTGCCTTTAGTTCGGCGACTGCTGCGGACAGCCTCTTTATTTCGTGCAGAAGAGTTTCCACGTCTTGTGACATAGTTCGTCGTTATTTCTGCGCTTGATTAGTCGTCTGGCGGCTTTGCAGTGATTCTTGCTAGCGTTTCCTGTTCAGTCGCGGGTCACCACTGTAGCGGTCCACAGTAGCGTGGTGTGTGCCGTCGGTACTACTAGGCGATCATAGCGGCAGGACGGCACGGTCGCTAGCAGTAGACTCCTGTAAGTAGTTTCAGAAGGTCTCACCAGTTTGCAGGCGATGCGGAGTGGCTGGAGGCTCGGCGAAGGTTCCACGGCAGCTGGCACGAATGTACTTTTAGGTTAAATGAAACGCAGGTTCTTATTTACAGTAGAAAATATGAAGTCCGTTTATTAGCCTCATCGTTCTATATTTATACAATATTTGAATTGCACAACGGTTAAATTGAAAAGAGAAAGCCTGAGAGTTTACAAAATTACAAGTTAAATATAATTGTTGCTAGAACCAAAATTTGCTTCTCGAACGGCTTGCCTGGCGCCTAAAAGGTCGATAATTTTCCCAAAAGACGGTCGGCGTACAATCGAGCGGTGCGCGCGGAGGGTGTGCTCCGCCCAGCGCGCGGCCGGGCCCGCTCTCCGTACCGCGGCGTCTGATGTCATCAGTCTGCGCTCACGCGGCGTCGGCGTTGGGCGCGGACCTGTTTCGTTACGATCGAATGCTCCTTCCAGATCGTTCGCCTGGTGTTAACGGTTGCCGTGTTGCATTCTTTTAGGAACGGCATGGTGATCGGGTCTTCGTCATAGATAGTCCTTTTCAGGGCTGCACAGTATCAGTGATCACTTGTCGGCTGGTTATGTCGTCTTGCGTTCTGCCCGGGATGGTCCAACGAGTTGGCTGCAGCTGGGCGTATTGTCATTCGTCCTGCTGTGGTTTCTCCTGGTCCTGGCCAATGCATCTGCGGGCTGGTACGGCTGCGCCTCTTCAGTGAATAAAGTGTAGTGCTACTTAAGGTGAAACGGTGTCCGCCGCCACCCTTTCTTTGTTTCAGTGATAAATTAAAGTGTGTGTTAAGGTAAAAGGTAAATAAAGGTATTTTAGGTTGTGCAAGGCGGTAAGGTACCAGGAAAATCGTAAGTATCGTAAGTATACCAAAATATATTATTATTAACCATCATGGTTAGAGATTATTAAAATAACCATTATGGTTGAAATGTAAGTGTGAGATTTTATGTGTTATTAACCATCATGGTTAGAAGCTATTGAATGTAGTAACCGTTATGGTTAAAACATATGGAAGGAAGGTTAGGGATTTTAGTGGATAAAAGAGATAATCATCGTGGTTAGACTTTAAGACGACTGCCAAAGTCGCTAGAGGGTAACCATCGTGGATAGTAAGAGATAACCATCGTGGTTAGCCACTTAGGATGACCGACATGGTCATAAAGAGATAACCCACGCGGTTAGTGAGAGATAACCGTTGTGGTTAGACATTTGATGGTGGTAGCTGACGGTAGTGCTGGCTACCGCCAAAGTACTGCCGGCCCAGTGAAGCGTACTGGTGGCTTGACCAATCTTCCAGACCTGGTCCTCTTCTCAGGTGGTACCAGAGCTGGTGGTGATGGTGGTTCACTAGAAGTCATCGGAGTGTTATTGTTTGTGCTAGTCGTTTGCAGGCTGTCGGTTGCTTCGGTCAATACGAAGGTAGCTGACGATAGTGCTGGCTACCGCCAAAGTAATTTAAAAAGAAAAGCTAAGGGAAAAAATAGATTATTGATGTTTGGATCAGGATCAGGAGTAGAAGACCTTTAAAAAAGTTAGCTATTCGATTGAAAGCTTCAAAACGTAAAAGTATCAAAAAGTGCGGAAAGAAAATATTAAAGATATATTTTCAATTTGTGTAATGTTCTTGCATAATCGATCTTGCGATGTGCTAAGTTAAAGCTAGATTTATTTGCTCTATCATCAACTCAAACAAGCATAGAAAGCGGAATGTGGATTCATTATAATCCGATATCATATTTCAATGATGAATGTCCTATTGAATTTTTGATACCTGGAAGTGGTGATGATTACATTGATTTATCGCGTACTTCACGTCAAAACCAAAATTATTAATCAAGTTTCAAGTACACTTATTGCTGATGCTAAAGTAGCTCCGGCAAACAACTGGTTACACTCACTTTTTAGACAGCTAGTTATTAATATAAATCAGAAATTAATTTCCTCTCCAAGCAACACTTATCCATATCGTGCATATATTGAAAGTTTACTCAATTATAGATCTGCAGCCAAAGAAACCCATTTGTCGTGTGGCTTATAGTATGAAGATACTTCTGGAAAAATGGATGCATGTGATGATAGCAATAAAGGTTTTAAAAAAGAAATCAACTATGTAGGACAAGTAATACTGTTGAAATGATTGGGCAGTTGCATGGAGATATATTCAATCAAGAAAAGTTTTTAATTCGTGGAGTGGAATTACGTGCAAAATTAGTGCGGTCGAAAGAAGCATTTAATTTGATGTCTCCAACTGATGATGTTAAATACAAAGTAGATATATTATCTGTCAGTCTTATAGTTCGTAAAGCTAAAATAAATCCTTCAGTTTTGTTAGTACATGATAAAGTTTTAACTACTACTACCGCAAAATATCCAGTTACTCGCACTGAAGTAAAAGTTTTAACTATTCAATCTGGTGTACAAAGCAAAACACTAGATAATGTATTCCTGGGTCAAGTACCTAAAAGATGTGTAGTGGGTTTTGTAAGTAATGGAGCATTTAATGGCAGTCTAGGCATGAATCCTTTTAACTTTGAACATTTCAAGCTTAATGGTACAGTTGCACATGCTAGTTAGTAGCACGAAAGCATGCTACTTTTGAGCAATTGCTACTTAGTGGTACGTGTGTCGAAACATTGCTAATAATGAGCATGCTAGTTTCGTATTTGCTCAAAAATCGACGGTCGTGCGATTATTGGGCATGCTACCTGCAGCGCGGATGGAAGGGGGGGCGTGCTTATAGCGTGTGTGAACAGGTTTGCTTATTGAGCATGCACTAGCATGCTCAATAAGCAAACCTGTTCGATCCTAATCGATCGATCAGTCGTTAGCGGCAGGTGCGCGTGCACAAATTCGCGCTAAAAATGTCTCGCTGGGGCGATGAAAAAACGTTGAAATTTGTGATTTTATATCGGAACAATGAATGCCTATGGAATCCACGCATACCAGAATACAAAAACAATATTGCAAGAAATAATGCATATCAAGATATATTAACCAACATGGACGATCCTGCTTTGACTTTGAAAATTATAAAAACAAAAATAAAAAACTTGAGGTCTGTTTACCACAGCGAATTAAAAAAAATTGAGAGTTCCAAGCGATCCGGTTCTGGTACCGTTACTGTGTACAACCCATCCACATCCTGGTTTCACGAAATGAATTCTTTTCTTGGAGACACTGGCAAGTACAGGGGCCCTATTTCTATGGAATTGGTAAGTTTCGATTTTTAATAAATAAAAATGCACTTAAATGTTAGTAAAACATAGTTATTTAATATCATAGAATAAGTACAGCATTTTCTATTCATTCATTTGTATCATATAGGCAGAACAATGAAATGATGATGGTGAATTTATATCATATGACATTGTACGGTACTGCCTCTGTAGTTTCAAAGAGCTGCGCGTAGGTGTCTCTTATTGCTTCTGCCAGTCGAGAAGCGTGGTTACTGTAGCGTGTAGGTGGTAAGCCTTCTAAAGTTCTTTGCAGTTGTGCCCTCCATGATCCTGGTACCACAACACGTTGTTGTATATCTTCAAAGTCGACGCATCTTTGTGTGATGTACATATCAGATGTTTTCCGAAGCCAATTGTGTAAAGAGCAGACAGCTAATGTAATTCTATCAACATTTTTGGGGGCCATATCTATGGCATCCATAAGAACTCGAAATCTTGTTACTAAAATACCAAACGCATTTTCAACGATTCGTCTGGCTCTCGATAAACGGTAGTTAAAAATTTTTTTTTTGAAGCGTTGGAGTTGTTCGATAGGGTTTCATAAGATATGACTTTAGAGGGAAAGCAGCGTCTGCCACAACAACTGATTGGCCTGGTAAATTGAGAGTATTATTTTCCAAAGCTTGTGCTAAATTCGATTTTTGATAAACACCTCCGTCATAAGCTCTACCATTAGTCCCAACATTTACGTATGAAAAACAATAGTCATCATCAACTAATGCCAGAAGTATAATGCTATGGGCGCCCTTGTAGTTATAGTAGTCAGAAGTATCATCAGGAGCGAGTATATTTATATGTTTACCGTCCATCGCCCCAACACAACCAGGAAAGTTCCATTTAGTTCTAAATCCGTGTTCAATGCGTTTCCAATCTCCATGACCGGGAATCTGTAAAACAAAAAACAATAAATATGTGAAGTTGATATTTTATAAACTTAGTTTTTTTTTTTACAGATACAGGACAGAGAAGAGTCATCGCAAGATTCACAACTAAGTGATGCTGTTTCATATTCAAACTCGTTGTCACCGCAGTCGGTGAACTTGCTATCACCCTCCCCTCCTCCAACTACAGAAGATCGATCACAATCCCGTTCATCTAATAACAGCTCGTCAACACGACGTAGAAAGAGAAGCTTACAAGAAGAACCCATTACCTGTGCGCTCGCTCGTTTGGAAAATATTACTTCTGCTATAAATACACAGTCTAATTACGATGAATTCCATTATTTTGCTCAAAATGTTGCAGCTCAAATGCGAGCCCTACCATTGTACGAGGCATTAGATGTACAAAATGAGATCCAAAAAATTCTGACTGCAGCAAGACGCCGATACCAGTACCCAAATTTGTCTCCCTTTACACCTGTCACTTACACACCTCCTGCTACAAATATACAAACAATGACTCCCTTGTGGAAAAATTTCTCGGATAAAAGTAGGTAAATAACTTACAAAGTGAAAGTAACAGTTTATGAATGTTTATTTTTATTTAAAAAGTCGAAAAAAGTCTTACAAAGTCGGAAAAACTCGGAGTAATTCCAAAATTTCGGACTCTTCCAGAAGAGTTATTCAGTGTTAATAAATCTTGCAACGTTTATGGGTACTAAAAGAAATATATTAAAAGTTATTAATACTACGAAAGTGTAATAAAGGGGAAAAAAATATAACTAATACTTACCCGGTTTTCCGTTTAAGAATTTGAAACTTTCTTCTTTGTTTAAAAAAAGGTTACCGTTACTGTCGATCAATATTATAAACTTGGTTTCTTCAATTTTTGATAATTATTATTAAAATCTATTATATCACAACGTTATTGCCAATTTTTATTTTATTGTACTTTTATTACATAAATATATTTATAAATTAAGTAAAAATTAAAACAAATGATCTAATTAGCTTTTGACAGGTTGAGTCAGTGTTGCCAGAGAAAAAGTCAATCTTTCGTCCTTAAAGCCTCCTCTACACTACTCCTATGTCCGGGGTAAACTCAAAAAGTACTACATGGATTTATTTCAAATTTTGCATGACTATTACTAACAGGTCGGGTCAACATATAGGCTACATATTATCAAGCTGTCACCTACGGGGGAGGTGCTGTGCGGAGTAAACGAAGTCCGCGCGGACGAAGTCTTGGGCAACAGCCAGTATAATTATGGCGAGCGAAGCGAGCCCTACACTAGGCGACTTTCTATGCACTTTTGTGGTACATTTTCCTGAAAAAGTATCCCACTTTAAGGTTTGGGCTTTGACGTGGTGGTTTAAATTCATGTCTAGATATATTATCTACGATTAAAATGCTATTTCATAAACATTAAAAAAATAGAAAATACATTTTGTATTAGAATTTTATTACTGCTAACGCCATCTATTATAAAAATAAATAAATAATAATAATAAATAAATATTCACGGGACAAACTACACTTAATCATCTAACCCCAAAGTAAGCAAATATTTGCTTGTGTTATGGGTGTTAGTCAACGATACTAATACATAGAAATACATAATATATAAATACCAGAATATATATAATAAACACCTAAACCCAGAAATACAAACATTTACGCTCATCACACAAATGCTTGTCCCCGTCGGGGATCGAACCCGAGCCCCGTTGATTGCGTAGTCAGGGTCGCTAACCACTCGACCAACGGGAGGGTCAAATAACGAGTAAAAATGCTACAAAGCTACACTAGGCGACGATCTGTGCCCTTTAGTGGTACATTTTACTAAAAAAATATCGCACTTTTAGGTTTAAGCTTTGGCGTGGTAGTTTTATTTTGTTTAATTCATTTTCATTCACTCCAGTTTAATACAATATTAATCTATTAAAACACTTGTACTTTTTAACTTCCCACTACGTATGTAGATAGGAAGGTTACTGATTTTGCTCCGATTTTCAAAAATGGAGTTTTCACCATATGTCCGCGTTTTGTGGGCTTAGGAACCATTTTCGACTATTTTCGCGATGACGTCAGTATGTCTGTATGTATGTGTGTGTGTGAGTGTGTGTGTGTGAGTGTGTGTGTGTGAGTGTGTGTGTGTGAGTGTGTGTGTGTGTCAACAACTCATAAGTTTTGAACGCCTGGACCGATTGAAACGCGGTTGGTGGCATTCGATTGGATTCCGCTCAACTTATACCTCCTGAAATTTTGTACCAAATGGGCCTAAGAGATTTTGAGAAATTTTGAAAATACCCTAAACAAATTGTGACGAAACAATTTTTTTTTTAATAACTTCCAGATTAATGTACCGATTGAGTACAAAAACTATTCCTCAAAAAATACATCTAATGCATAAATTGCCTCAAAATCAGTTTATTCGTTTGGAAGTAATCGTTGACGAAAATTTTGAAAAAAGTGTTTTTTCGACATAACTTCGAAATATTTCAACCAATTATTTTTTGGTATTCTACGATATTTTAATACTATAAAAATTACGTCGAATGCCCTTTTAAAAATCAAAACCGAACCTTATTTTCAAAGGTTACAACTTTTCAAATATTAAAATTACGTTTTCTTTAGCAAAGTTACTTAATATTTTGGAAATAACTTTCAGGCTAATATACCGATTGACTTCAAAATCTTATCATCGTTTCTCCTTAAAAAACTGCGCCAAGTACCGTTAATTGGATAAAAATCGGTAAATTTGTTTGGGATTTATCATAGACGAAAATGTTTTTTTGACATTGCTTCGAAATTTTTGAACCTACCGATTTTTTAGCTAAAGCAATATTTAAATTGAGTTGAATGCCATTTGAAAGATCAAATCGATCATCGTTTCCAAAATATACAGCTTTTCAAAAATCAATACGTGCCAAGAAAACTTATCAAGGACGTACTACGTGCGTCTTCCCGGTTGAAATTTGGATGTTTTTTGATTTCAATGGCTTCTTTCACTAGCCGTGGAATGTAATATGGCGTTCTGTCGAAAATACGCGTGGCCTATGAAATTCCATCCAGTGATTACGGCCCGACTACAGCTGTAGATGTTTAGCAATCGCCGACTTATTAACGTCGTTATTCTTGACTGCTTTGATATGCTACTAGGCCTCTGACACATGCTCTTAGTACCTCTATACACTACTCGGCCGACTTCAGTACGCGTCAAGACGCCGTTGTGAACGCACGTGTGTTTAATAGATTTTTTCGTTGATGTGCGTGTGAGACTCTATTATGAGCGGCATACAGTGGTCACAGGAGCAAACTATGTTGTTCCTTGAAACACTTCAAGCAGAGCCTTTTATTTGGGACCCCAGTGGGAAAGGTCATAAGGACAAGAAAAAAGTAAATGATGCTTGGGTGCGTATTCGGGACGTTTTGGAAATACCAGTTGAAGAATTGAAGAAAAAAAAGGATTCACTTTTTGCGACATACAGGGGCTACTACAGAAAAATGGAAGCTTCCTTAAAAAGTGGTGCCGGCGCAGATGATGTTTATCGTCCAGTTTGGTTCGCCTTTGATTTCATGAACAGCTTTTTGGGGTCCGTGTATAAATGTAAACAAACAATAACCACGGTAAGTTTTTTATTATCAATAACTTGTTTTATTATTACTAAGTACAGATTACAGTAAGGTCGATTCGCCAGTTTGCGTCCATTTAGTGCAGTTGCTTGCTTTAAGGAGAACATAATAATGTCTCTGCATTAGTTTTAATATAAAAAGTATGTAGTTAATGTGGTAACGAACAGGCGAAATGACCCTACATTCGTTGTGTTTATTTATAAACATTGAAAATAATTTGTAAAGTAATCCCTTATCTGAACGGCAGATAATGGTGATCTGCGTGGTACTTGTGTAATAATATCTCTCAAAGCACAGTTATTATCAAAGTCTGCCCGCCAAGACCCGGGTTGAATTAAAACTCCATTATCATCATACATATCTACAGTACCAGGAGGCATATATATATAAGGGATGATTTATTACTTTTTCTGAGAAAGTTATGCAATAAGAGACATGTCATTGTAATAATTGGGATATTATGAATATCCAAATCAATTGGCTTTCTGAATATTCTAAACCTGGATGCTAAAATACCAAACACATTCTCAACTACTACTCGAGATTTTGACAAGCGCATATTTAAAATCCTTTTCGGTGAATTGATATCATGGTTGCCAGGATATGGTTTCATTATATTATTATGTAAAGCAAATGCTCCATCTGTCAAAAAAACGTAGGGAATTTCGACATGATCCGTTCCGGATAATGGACTTGGCTTAGGAAGATTAAGCCCGTTAGATGCAATTTTTTGCCATAACGAAGAATTTTTAAGTACACCTCCATCACTGATCCTACCTTGACTACCAATGTCAGCATACATAATGTTATAGTTACTGTCGACTAAAGCTAAAAGTACTAAACTAAACGTCTTTTTATAATTAAAGTACTCAGAACCAGAGTTAACCGGACATTGTATAACAATATGCTTTCCATCCATTGCGCCAAGGGCATGTGGAAAATTCTCCTTGAATCCGTTTTCAACTTCCAACCACTGCTGCTCATTGCACGGCATCTGTAAATAAAAAGTATATTATATAAAAAATATTATCATCAAATAATATGTAAAAAGACACGGTCAATTTCATTAAAAGCTGACACTCAAATTGTATATAAATAATTAAAAAGCCGATTAATTGTAGCACTCATGTATTTTTCATAAAATACAGAGACATACACTCACACTCCTACATACACATACAGTACTCCTGCATATACGCGCACTCAAATGCATATAGTATACAGAACCCATATACACTCACAAATTTGGATTGGATTAAATAAAGATTTATTATTAAATAGGTCGTGATATATACATTTAAACCTTTGCTATTTTTATTTCAGGATCATGGAACTGATTCGATTCAGGAAGAATCAACCAACGCTTCAGAGGATGTACCAATTGCTTCTCCAACTCCAAAAGAACCAGAGCCCCCAAAAAATAGACACACCATCCGACGGCGTGACAACCCACCGGAATTGCAAGTTGCCAGTAGGCAGATGACAGAAGCCTTCAATAACTTAAATAAAGTGATAAATAATCCTTCAAAGGATAGCAGCGCAGTTGAGGACGAGTGCGACGTATTCGGCAAACTAATTGCCAAAAAACTGAAGAGGTTACCTGAACATGAAAGGGACGATATAATGTTCGATATACATGCTCTATTTCGGAAATCACGTTTTGAAAGATCTCCATCAGGTGAATCGTTTCGTACTTCTACACCTAAGTCTACGCCATATTATAGTCCGTTAACTACATCACTATCTTCTAGAAAGCGTCCTTTATCTGCGAATAATGCAGTTCATTATAATGTTACAACATTATCTCCTAGACCACACTCATCGTTTTCAGAGCCACCTGATACATATATAACATTATCTAATAAGTCCAGTGAATGTCAACCGACATACTTCCAACAACCAAGCGAAATCACTGCTCATCAACGCTCTTCAAAGATACGTGTTATAAGTGATGAAATTATTGCACCAGACACCCAAAGTCAATCAGTTTATCAACGCTATAAGCAGCCTCAATCAGATCAATCTAACGATGTTCAATATATTTTGCATATACCAGAGACCCAAACTCAATCTGATTGTCCAGAAGATAATACACATCAGAGTGATTTAATATATCAGGCATATAATGACTCGTAATGTATGAAATTATTCTTAATCTTATTCTCACTGATATTTTTGTAATTGTACATACCTAAACTTTTAATAAATATATGTCATAAATATTAAAATTTTACCTTTATTTCATCCTTGAGTTCCTCGTTCAAAGCTTCACAGACTTCGACTACAATTTTTGAAATCAACTGGCTTGAAATTTTAAATAAATAGTGCATAGATCTATAGCTGTCACCACTTGCCAAAAACCTCAAGGTGATTGATAATCGAATCTTAGCAGGTATAGCTTCTCTTAAATGAGTGTCTCGTTTAGCGATTAAGGGTTCGACTTTAGAAAGTAATAAATTAAAATCGT
The DNA here is from genome assembly GCA_036924255.1 of Apodemia mormo. Taxonomy (NCBI): domain Eukaryota; kingdom Metazoa; phylum Arthropoda; class Insecta; order Lepidoptera; family Riodinidae; genus Apodemia; species Apodemia mormo. The sequence goes on from JAUPFN010000011.1 coordinate 10,627,163, forward strand.
CCAATGACATTCGGTGGAAATTTTCAAATTCTCCTGATGGTTCTTGTATGAGTTCAAGAAATTGTTGTTCCATAGTACGTCTGTAAAAAAAAATACAGTTAATTAACTTGCCATGTAATGTACTTTAACTTATTAGAAATCCTAATTATTTAAATAAATATTACCTACCTAGTTTTGTTCCGATGCATTGCGATCATCCACCATCTTCTTTTTCTTCTTTTCTTTTTAGTCTTCTTCGTGAGATAAGTATGCACGTAGTTATAATACGCTAGAGAGCACATTGCTACGGCAGCTGCTACTTGAGCGTCGATTATAATAAACGTCCGCAGGGTACCGGTAACGCTACACGAATGCGCTCCTCGCGAAGTTGAACGAGTGTGTAGTGTAGCACCGCGGACTTCAGTCAACTTCGGCCGAGTACTTCGCCGAGGAACTTCGCGAGTAGTGTAGAGGAGGCTTTAAGGACGAAAGATTGACTTTTTCTCTGGCAACACTGACTCAACCTGTCAAAAGCTAATTAGATCATCTGTTTTAATTTTTACTTAATTTATAAATATATTTATGTAATAAAAGTACAATAAAATAAAAATTGGCAAATAACGTTGTGATATAATAGATTTTAATAATAATTATCAAAAATTGAAGAAACAAAGTTTATAATATTGATCGACAGTAACGGTAACCTTTTTTTAAACAAAGAAGAAAGTTTCAAATTCTTAAACGGAAAACCGGGTAAGTATTAGTTATATTTTTTTCCCCTTTATTACACTTTCGTAGTATTAATAACTTTTAATATATTTCTTTTAGTACCCATAAACGTTGCAAGATTTATTAACACTGAATAACTCTTCTGGAAGAGTCCGAAATTTTGGAATTACTCCGAGTTTTTCCGACTTTGTAAGACTTTTTTCGACTTTTTAAATAAAAATAAACATTCATAAACTGTTACTTTCACTTTGTAAGTTATTTACCTACTTTTATCCGAGAAATTTTTTCCACAAGGGCTTTCATACCCCCACCTACTACAAATACACAAACTTTCATACCTTCCAATACAATCACAAACTCAGTCACTTATACACCTCCTACTACAAATACACAAACAATGACAAATACACAAACAATGACTTTCATACCTTCCAGTACAAACACAAACACAGTCACTTACACATTTCCTTACTCGTTATCCCAATCAGATTCTACCGTCCCCGAAGAAGATTTGTTGAACAAAGCATGGAAAACGTGTTAAAGCTAAGAATATAAATTTTGTTAAAACAAACAATAAATACTTGATCTTACTAATAATTACTGGTTTACTTTACTTACCCGCATATAATCCTTCAGAGCATTATATATTGCATCGCACACTTCAGGTAAAAATAGAGCTATCGTAGAACTTGCAACTCGGTGAAGTGCTTCTAATGTGTATAACGAATCTCCAGTTGCTAGATATCTCAATGTCACTTCCAATTTCACTTTTGGTGGAATAGCATTTCGCATGTGTGTATCTTGTTTCTTTATAGCGCTTTCAATTTTAGATAGTAACCAGTCAAACTGATGCGGTAACATGCGCAAATGATTTTTGTAACCATTAATATCTTCTTCTCGCATTTCGACTAACAATCGAGTACTTGCTCCAAGTTTTTCTCTTCTACTTAGCCAATCACGGACCCAAATCTTCCTATTCCTTGTTTTTTTCTTTCTATCTGAGAGAAGTTTTTGGACGCATTGCAACGCTACCAAAAGAATAATTCTATTCAACTCCATACGAATGGCTGTTTGATTGTCCATGGTTTTGTTTGAACTGACAGTAAGCACGTATAAAATGTCATGTGTACCGGAGTGTTTGCTTTGAGCATGCTCTTTCAGAAGCATATTTAAAACTAGCATGCTTATATCTAGCAAATGTAGACAAGTGCAGAGCATGCTCGAAACAAGTATGCCAATGAGCATACTAAAAAGCATGCTACTAACTAGCATGTGTAACTGTACCTTTACTCTTTTAGTTTTTATATAGACGGCCAACAAGTACCTTCCAAAACTTTAAAACCTTCATTTGAAAGCAATTTATATACTAGTGCATATCATACGTTGTTTTCGGGGACAGAAATTATTTTTTTAAATGATGGAAACTCCATAAGCAAAGAAGATTTTGCAAATGGATATAGCTTGCTATGTTATGATATGAATCCAGACTTGTCTGCTAATTCCAGTTCACATTGGAATATAATCAAGCGTGGGTGTATTCGATTAGTCAAAGTTCGTTTTGACGAAGTTTTATCTAAAACAATTAATTGTATGATATATGCGGAATTTGATAACGTTATAGAAATAAATGAAAATAAGGGTCGACTATAATAGTTAAAACTTTTTAACTACATAGAAAAAATGAATACATGTGATATTAAAGAATTTTTGAAAATAATCGATCCTTCATTAAAAAGTTACGTATATGCTGCTAATCGTTTACCCATACATGTTTCCTTACCTATTTATCTCATAAATAATTTGGACCCCGGTACCATGTCAAGATCACATTGGGTGGCTATATATATATATATATATATATATATATATATATATATATATATATATATATATATATAGCCACCCAATGTGTGTGTGTGTGTGTGTGTGTATGTAAAAATCTCATAACTTTTGAACGGCTGGACCGATCATAACGCGGTTGATCGATTGCATATAAAATATTTGCAATTTTTTTTTAAATGTTTTAGGTATCCTTGTGGTTTCCTTCCAAAAGAATTAAAGTATTCTCCAACACCATTATTATTTATATATATATATATATATATATATATATATATATATATATATATATATATATATATATATATATATATATATAAATTGCAAATATTTTATATGCAATGGAAAAATTATTCACAATCGAATGCCATCAACCGCGTTACGATCGGTCCAGCCGTTCAAAAGTTATGAGATTTTTACATACAGACATACACACACACGAACACACACATACATACATACAGACACACTGACGTCGTCGCGAAAATAGTCGAAAAAGGTTCCTAGGACCTCAAAACGCGGACATCTGGTGAAAATTCGATTTTTGAAAATCGGAGCAAAATCAGTAACTTCCTTATCCACATACGTAGCAGGAAGTTAAAAAGTACAAGTGTATTAATAGATTAATATTGTATTAAAATGGAGTGAATGAAAATGAATTAAATCTACCACGCAAAAGTAGCATTTTAACTCGTTAGTTTCATAATAGATGGCGTTAGTAGTAATAAAATTCTATTTTTTTTCTTAATGTTTATAAAATGGTATTTTAATGGTAGATCATATCTGGACATGAGTTTAAACTACCACGTCAAAGCTCAAACCTCAAAGTGCAATACTTTTTCAGTAACAGATACTATAAATGTGCATAGAAAGTGGCCTAGTGTAGGGCCCGTTTCGCTCGTCCTGATAAAGAATATAGAAGAACTAGACAGCAAAAAAATCATTATCAAAGAGCCCAAAATGCATTAAGATTTAACAAAGAAAACTATTTTGAAAAATTAACAAAAAGTTTAAATCCATATGCAAAAAAAATATTGCTTATGTAGATTAATCTTTGTACAAATCATAAAAAAGGACTTGATTGGAAAAGGAAGATAATTGCGCTCTCTATCATGTAGCAGAGCCCCGAATGTTGCAGATTCCTACATCAAATTATTATGCGGGGAAACGCCAGGAATTTTATTTTAGAATTTATTTCACGCGGACGAAGTCGCGGGCATAGCTAGTAACCTATGAAATGGTTTGTGTCATTTATTTTTTATTATTGTTGTTGTTACAGATGTCACGGTCAATATAAATGGGATCAACTTAAGCATTATCTACGACCAGTCTCATAATATCATTAATAAAGGGACTGCGAAATATTTTTTTAAATAAAAATATTATATTTGACGGGAAGATATCAAAATGGGATAAAATTGTTGATGTGCACAAAACAGACTGTATCCACACTGAGATGAGGCTTTTACACAAACTTAACGACCAACATATTATTCCCGAAAAGATTAAAAAGATGAAGGTGAGTAAGTACTGTGAAATAATTTACACTGTCTGCAAAATATATTATTCCATTTTTCGTATGCAATACTGGAATCAATCATAACTACGGAATCAATACCATACAAATTACGTGCAGATCTGAATTAGGGTATCAGTGATACAAATTCGCATATTCTTGCATTTGAATTGTCAATAGCTTGTAAAACAATAATTTTTTTGCATTTAGGTCAAAAATTGTGTAAAAGTCTTCAGTAAAACTGTCTGTTGCATTATCATTTATGCAAATTTTTGTAAGTAAAAGGATAAATAAAATACTCGAGTGCTCTAAATATTTGTCTATAATAACAATAATTTTCTTTTTTGTAGCACACTATACAGATGGCAGACCTGTAAGCACAACATTAAAAAAACTGCAGAAACTGTTTTGTTTTTGATAAACTGTTTGACAGTGTTAATGGAGCTGCAACATTTAATAAGAAATATAAAGGAAAAGCCTTAAGATGTGCTGTTACAGAAACGTTTTGGATGGAGGCAAATCAACACCTACCAAAACCTAAATTTATATATGCCCTAGGAAAGAAAAAAACCTGAGCCCTCTAAACAAAATTTTATTATAACATTAAAGAGTTTTATGACACTGTGGCTGATTCATCAGTCTTAAATTAAAAATAATGAGGCCCAGCTATTTTAATTCTGACCCAATAGAAAAGTAAAGGCCTATAATTACAGACATAATGATCCAAACTGCCACAGCTTCAACTGCACCTTTAAGTCATTATTAATAAAAAAAAAGTAATAAAATTTCATAATGAGGCTTTTAATTGTGAGGATGATCACGCAGACCAGGTCATTAGCTTAAAAACCTTATTTGAAAATCAAGGAAAGGAAAAGCTGGATCATCCTGGAATTAAAAAAAGTATTGAAGTGGTCATAGAACAGGCCTGAAGAGAACGTATGAATATACACTCTCGGGCCTACACTGCTGGATGGGTCATTAAAAATTATGCAGGTAAATAAATGTAATTCTTGTCTAAAAAGTGTTCTTAGTGTTAATTCCAGTAGTGTACATGAGTGGATAACTAAAAGGTGTTTTGGTACAATCATTAATGAAACAAATGAATACTTAGAAAATCTATATTATCTATATTATAATATTAGAAATTATAATATTATAAATGCGAAAGTTTGGATGGATGTTTGTTACTCAATCACGCAAAAATTACTAAACGGATTTGAACGAAATTTGGCACACAGGTAGATAATGACCTGGAATAGCACATAGGCTAATTTTTATCCCAGAAAAAATAGGTAATCCCGCGGGATTCGCAAAAAACTTATATAATGCAGCGGGCTGCACGCTGCAGCTAGTAATGCTTATAAAAATAATGTATTATAACGTCACGAAGGGCCCACAAAGTTCGTGGACTACACATGTAGCCCGCGCGACTGATTAAGTATTTTTGACTAGTATATTTTTGGTAACATTTATTTTATCATAAAATTAACTTATATACGTTATATAAACATTTTTATTTTGACGGACAGACAGATATAATGTGATTTTGCCTTTTTAGAAATTAATGATCGTCAAGCTGCGCAGATCGAATTATGGCCAGCAGGAGATAATGCACAGAACGAAATTTCTGAAGCCGAATCAAATTCTGACGAGGAAGTTGATTATATAAAAGAGCAGGATCAGAGCAGAAGAGCAGAATCTGAGCAGGAACAGGACCTAATACCAGGTGAGGGGTCAGACGAAAGATCTGATGATGAACCACCTCAAAATCGGTGGCGCATTGATTTTACACCGGAGTTGACGATACTTTGTGGTCAAAAACAAGTCGTCTGAATAGAGGAAGTACTCACAGACACAATATAGTGTTTGTGCCTCCTGGCCCTAAAGGAATAGCTAGGCAAAAAAAAACTACAATTCAAGATTGATCCGGAAGATAATATTGGAATATTAATTTTTGTTACAGAAGATTCATTAAAGCTCGTAAATGAAATAAAAGAGGTTTTTATAGATGGTACATTCAAGTCAGTCCCCTCTCCATTTTATCAGTTGGTCATCATACATGCCGAAAATGGAAGCAACTCTACGTCAACTAAAGTCGATCCTTTGTTTTTTGTGCTACTTCCCAACAAAAATGAGAAGACATATAGAGTAATGTTTGATTTGATAACTACCATATTTCAAGCCAAAAATAGTTCACGTCGATTTCGAATTTGCTATAACAAACGCACTTAAAAAATTCTTTCCAAATATTATTGTTGTTCGATGCTGCTACCATTTTACAAGTAGTCTTTGGAAAAAGGCAAAAACTCTATGTATTAAATGTAAAACTTTAGGACGTATTTATCGAATGATATGATTTTTGAGGGCTGGAATTACATAACTAATGAATGTAATGACATTAATTAGGGCGAGTGAAGTGAGCCCTACACTAGAGGACTTTCTATGCACTTTTGTGGTACCGTTTTACTGAAAAAGTATTGCACTTTTAGGTTTGAGCTTTGACGTGATAGTTTAAATTCATATCTAGATATGATCTACCATTAAAACACAATTTTATAAACATTAAAAAACTAGAATATACATGTTTGTATTAGAATTTTATTACTACTAACGCCATCTATTATGAAACTAACGAGTTAAAATGCTAACGAGTTAAAATGCTAACGAGTTAAAATGCTATTTTGGCGTGGTAGATTTAATTCATTTTCATTCACTCCATTTTAATACAATATTAATCTATTAATACACTTGTACTTTTTAACTTCCCGCTACGTATGTAGATAAGGAAGCTACTTATTTTAATCGAGTTTTCACCAGATGTGCACGTTTTGAGGTCCTAGGAACCTTTTTCGACTATTTTCGCGATGAAGTCAGTGTGTCTGTATGTCTGTGTGTGTCTGTATGTGTGTATGTATGCATGTATTTGTAACGTAACATCTATTACTTTTGAACGGCTGGACCGATCGAAACGCGGTTGATGGCATTCGATTGGATTCCACTCGAATTAGATTTACTGAAAATTTGAATCAAATGGGCCCAAGAGATTGTGAGAAATTTTGAAAAAACCCAAAAAATTTTTGGCGAAACAGTTTTTTTCAATATAACTTCCAGGTTAATGTACCGATTAAGTACAAAAACTAATCATCTCTATTCTTTAAAAAAAAATACGTCTAATGCATAAATTCGGTTTATTAGCATCAAATCGGTTTATCTGTTTGGAAGTAATCGTTGACAAAAAAGTGTTTTTTCGACATAACTTCGAAATATTTCAACCAATTATATTTTAGTATTCTACGATATTTTAGCACTAAAAAAATGACGTCGAATGCAGTTTTAAAAATCAAAATCGAATCTTATTTTCAAATGTTACTGCTTTTCAAATATTAAAATTACGTTGTTTTTAGCAAACTTACTTAATACAGTGAAACTTGATTAAGTGGGACCTGGATAAGTGAGAAACCTCCATAACTGGAACTCATGCTGAGGTCCCAACACTTTGGCACTGAATTACCTCTGTTAGTGGGACGAGGTAAACCTCTATATCTGGGATTTGTTCTTTCGATTTATCATCATAGTTACCTCTATAACTGAGACAGCGAGTAAATTTTATATGCATAAACCTCTGTAACTGAGATAACATTGTTTGTTTACTCATTCTTATTCTACCCACAAATCATACACGTAATTCCAAGTACGTAAGTACAAATTTTGAGCTTCAATTACCTTCAGTTTTAGTTTCGCTTTACTATCATACAGATGTTTATTTGAAAAATGTCAAAACGAAAGCTACAATCGTTATCATTACGTGAAAAACTGAAGTTAATATCCGTTTATGAAAGTGGGAAGACACGCGAAGAAGTTTGTGCCGAATTTAATGTGCCAAAATCTACTCTTTGTAGAATAATTCAGAGTAAACATAAAATTGAATCACAATGTTCTGAAGGACAAGGAAAACTAAAACGTGTACGTTTATCAGAATATCCTGAACTTGAAACGTTTCGGTATGTGGACCGATGATTAAAGAAAAGACACAAGATTTCGCGCGCGAAGGCTAGATATTCATAATTTTTGTAGCAGCAATGGTTGGATGGAAGGGTTTAAGAAAAGAAACGGTATAGTTTTCAAAGCAATTTGTGGAGAAAGTAACGCTGTTGATGTTAACAAATGTAGCCAATGGATTGAAGACCTACCAGTTCTCTTACGCAATTATTCTGCTGATGATATTTTTAACGCAGACGAAGCGGGTTTATTTTATAAGTGTCTAATCGATAAAACTTTTACCTTAAAAGGTGAGTCTTGTCATGGCGGGAAACTTAGTAAAGAGCGCATTACAATACTTCTAGGTGCTAACATGTCAGGAACTGAAAAGTTGCCTATCCTATTAATCGGAAAATCTAAGTCTCCACGATGTTTCAAAGGAGTGAAAACTTTGCCTGTGAATTACCAAAATAATAAAAAGGCATGGATGACATGCACTATTTTTTCTGATTGGTTGAAGAATTTAAACCAAGAAATGAAAGCCCAGAAGCGAAAAATTTTAATTTTTGTGGACAATTTTACTGCTCACAATAATATGCCCGAGCTAAGCCACATTAAACTCGTGTATCTGCCTCCGAATACGACAAGTAAATTGCAGCCAATGTATCAAGGCATCATCAATTTCAAAATTTATTACAGAAAAGAAGTTGTTCGACATGTTATTAAATCTATAGAAGACAATCAGTGCCCACAAATCGATGTTCTTCAGGCGATGAGGTTTGCTAGGAAAGCTTGGTTTTCTGTGACCAAAACTACTATAGCAAACTGCTTTAAAAAATCTGGATTTAAATCTGAAGTAACTGTAGCTGAAAGCTTACAAGAGGAGGACCAAAATTTAGAAACTGATCCTGAAGATTAGAACTTAGCCATCAGCAACGACAATAATCAACAACCAACATTCAAAGATTTTATAAACGTCGATGACGGTTTAATAGTTTCAGGAGAACTTAATGAAAGCGACATTGTTCATGCCTTCTCGTCTTCTTCATTGGAAAATGAAGAAGAAGACGATGAAATGAGCGCGGAAGTAAATTTAGTAAAAATTTCTAAACGCGAAGCAGTAAAAGCACTAGAAACTTTGCACAGTTATTTTGAAATGCCATCAATTGGTGACCAAAGCATATTTGATAAAATTTATAATATCAAAAACATCTGATGGCTGATACTTCCAAACGACAAACTAAAATGACTGATTTTTATAATTGATACATTCTGTTTCCATATTCTTACATATTACCTACGTGTAAAAACGTGCTTGAATATTTTTGTTGATTACATTTGTATGATTACCTTTAAGTACATACTATATTTTTTTTATTAAAACTCATTTACATACATAACACGTTATAACTGAAATAACCTGTATTCTCACCTCTATTAATGGAACCCTCTGTAAATGAGACAGATATTTATTTATACCTGTATATCTGAGACACTGGGTAAGTGGAATACCTCTAAGTGAAACGACATTGCAGGTCCCTTGATGTCTCACTTAACCAGGTTTCACTTTTTGAAATAACTTTCAAAGAAAACAGGTCACCAAACATAAAGACGGCCAAAACAATTCGCCAAAAGAAGGTCGATGTTCCACCGGGAGTATCTGTCTCAAGCTCAGATTTTAAATCTCGTATCAAACTTGATCTGAAGATTGGCAAAACCAAAAAAAAATATGCCAATTTCTGTAGCTGGACCATCAACAAGCTCATCTGACAAAAAAATGTTATAGTACAATCAAACATATTAATGTTTGATTGTTTGTATGACCAACAAAACACACAAGTATAACAAAACCCGATGTTATTGAACATTCAATAACATTTGGTTTTTTAGACGTTACGACAAAAACTCTTCCTAGAGCAAAAACACCGTTGCCACTGTATGAGGATTCTGGTTCAGATGACGAAATTATAGACCGATATTCAGTTCTGGACCCATCGGATGAGTCAAGATTCATACCATCAGTAAGAGTAAGATTATCAGGATGTAGAGATAGGCACAATAACACGGACACCGAAACCACAAAGTAGATATTTTTAAAAACAGCTATATTTTGGTGAAGTTTGAAACAGAAAAGCAAACTCGTCATTTCATTGGCAAAGTTTTAGATAAAGTGACTCCAACCTGATTTGAGATAAAATTCATACAGACAGAGGCAAAAGTATATTTATATGGCCAACCGTAGAAGACATATCCCATGTATTTACAAGAGATATAGAGATAGCGTTACCCAATCCCAAAGAACAACGGAGCGCCCTAAGATTTGATATACCTTCGATGAAGAGTTTCTACATAGGATAGATTCCTTATTGTGTATTCGATTTGCGGCCAAAAATAAATACTTACCAAGAATTGACAATTACGTTAATATTTCAAAATAAGTAATTTTTTGTGTTTACTTTTCTATTATTGTAGGGGAAAATTGGCACTATTCGTATACGAGGAAGCTTCATACAGTTACTACAACAGCTTATAGGTTAGCGTATTTATTACGGCTTTGCGTGAGTGGGTCGACACGGGCGACCGTCAGTTGTCTACGAAGTTAGCCACCAGTGCAGCTGCTGCGAGGGAAACAAGAGGACGCAATGTGTTTTTGCATGCGTAAAGTAAATATAATGTAAATGTTGTTAGATGTTCCGTTTTCTAGTGAAGCGTCAAATTCTATAGGAGTATTGCTTTATGGTAAATGACTACAATCAAGATAACAATGTATCTATTTTGTTATTTTTCTAAAAGATTTATGTGTCTGTAAAAATATTATATTTTTGATCTTCGGGGCACGTTCGTACGCCATCTCAGGGGTCACATTCATACGTGTACGTATGTACATTATGTTATTAATCAATTATTATTACTTTTTCAGAAAACTTGCAGAAATGGTCCGGAATTATAAAAAGAAAGCGGTTGGCGGGTGTACAGTGATAAATGAAGAAAATATATCTGCGACAATGAAAGATACATTTGAAGGAAAATTACCTTACATGAAGGCAGCGGAGAAATATAATATTAAGGCATCAACTTTAGAGAATCGGGTAAAGAAAATAAAAAATAAACCTGGAGATAAATATAGGACAAACAGCAGTACATATCAGTCTAATAATCTATACCAATACACAGGAAAAAATAGACTGCAAGATTTGGAGCATGTGAAGCAATTGAAGAAGCTAAAAGAAAGAAGATAGTTATTCGGAATCTGAACATTCTGAGCTTAGTTTAAAGAAAAGTTCGACATCGACATTAGATTATTATGATGACAAAGTAGGTGGATATTTTGATACTGTAATACAGGAAGAAATTCATGACAATAGTTTTATTTTAGTTAAAAGTGATGGTCCAAAAATGTATGGACCAAAAACCCAGAGTCGATTTAGACAAATTGGGTATCAAGGGCTTTATCATATTGCACAATTTACCCCACCGAAAAATTAATGCCCATATCCATGGGGTATAACAGTTATAGGCTGACAAAGTATATATGGAAAAATCATGAGTAACTTGTTATTTTTACCACTTTACAAGACATGTCAATGTAAGTTTGTGTATGTGTCTGCATGGGTGTATGTGTGTGTGTGTGTGTGTGTGTGTGTGTGTGTGTGTGTGATTGTGTTTGTGTAGCTCATTGTACAGTCAACCGCAGAAAGATTTGATAACAAAAATAGACATTTAATGATTCCTCTAGATCCGGCAAACAGTCACAGAAACCCCGATCCAAAACAAATATATCATCTGGGTGTAAAAACCATCGCATTGGAGCTTCTTCAATCGGACGATCATGGTTGTCTAATATAAGTTTTACTATGTCAGTCTGAAGTTCTGGCGGCGTAGGGTCCAGTTACTTCTAAAATATAGCCATCAGCACATACTATCATGAATGGCTTAATCAAGTTGCTGTACTTGTGTAAGATATAGCTTAATCTTTGAAAGAGAAAGTTGGAAGATTTTTGAATAAATAAATAAGTGCCGTCGATTGGCGGCACGTGTAACAGTTATAGGCTAACAAAGTATATATGGAAAAATCATGAGTAACTTGTTATTTTTACCAGTTTTTACAACAGTAGTAATAAAAAAATTATAATAATAATAAGACAATAATAAATATAACTAGCGATTATAAGATGAACCTATCAAATTGAAAATGCTTTATTAAAGAGATTACGTCTATTTTTGTAAGTTCTCGTGCATAACCTATCTTTGTTCTTCATTGTTATGTGCTTCTCTTACAAATACAAACACAAACTTTTCAGTTCGGAATATGACGCGCTTATCTTGCCTCTCGCTCTATTAAGTGAGTGAGAGCGAGAGGCTTAAGGAATGCGCCGCCGCCCGTGCCATTTTTCTATTCCTTTGTTCCTTATCTTGAACTGAGGCTCTGCGCCGGCGCAGTCCTTCGTTTGCTACCGTTGTGATCTGTGCGTTTTATTCTTGGATTTTTAACTTTGACCTGCTTTTTGTATACCGGACACCGATTTACTCTTTTTATTTGGACTATGCTAATATGGCGGAGAACAATCGTTGTGTGAACTGTAGTCGCTCTGTGTTACGGAGACAACGTCATATACTGTCGCTTCAGTTTTTGGAGTCGCATCGAAACGCTGTGGAACACCTACTGAATCATGAACAACCACAACAAGAAGTAAGTCATTATTTTATATACCTGCCTTTTGTCAAATAAAATGGGTATAATACCTGTGATCCGTTGTCCAGACCACACATTTTTGTAAAGAACTCTTAAATAAAAGAAATAGCCGTTTTTTCTGTAAGGTTCAAATAGTTTGAAAGAAAGCATAATACTGATTTTTATTTATAATATCATGACGTTAGTGTTATTTACGTGGCCCCAATTAAATATTTATCATACTAATTATGTTATTCAACCTATGTAAAAATATTTATGTCTTGGAGAGATGCTAAACTAATTGCCCGTTTGCGGTAGTATAAACTTAACACATAGTGTCTGACATTACACATGAGTTTTTATGTATAGGATAATAACAATACTTAGAGGTTATACGATTACAAGTAGTGCAATTAAGCTAGTTATAAACTTGTTGCACAGCCAACCAATCTACCTGTGTGCATACAGCTTAGGCCCGGAGCATCGTTAAGCGTGTCGCGTATCCACGCCGGCGCAGTTTACGCTGGTCGTTGGGACGCGCGCGTGATCACGTCACTTCTCAACTTACACTGGTCATCGCCCACTAACTAGTCCCAACGACCAGCGTAAACTGCGCCAGCGTGGACACGCGACACGCTTAACGATGCTCCGGGCCTTATACGCCCCACTGCAGGGCTTCGCCTCCTCCTCTCATGGAGAGGGGTCCAGGCCATGGTACCTAACAGCTATGTATTTCACTAATAATAATACCTCTACAGCTCACCGAGTAAAATAATGATTCATCGTGCTTACAATAAAATGTGTTTATTAGGTTGATAATAAAATAAACGGCTGACAATAGTTTCATTGTTTAATATTATTTTGTCTCGTTGATTTCAGATCGTCTTTGATGGGTCAAGATCCATGTGTCATCCTTGCTTGCAACGCATTGAATATGCATTGAGGCGACCTTCCACACCTGAAGCTAGACCACCGGAAATGTTTTCTTTATCTGGTTTTACACGTGCCGCCAATACTTCAAGACGATGTCTATTCGACAATTGTACCTCAACGGAACTTCGACAAGTGCCCGACACTATAAAAGCGCACCTATTAAGCTATTATTCTTTTTACATACCAGAACTTGCCCGTGTCTGTTGGTTTCATTTAATGAGTTCATCATTTGAGGATTTCTCTACAAATGTGAGTAATCGGCAAGATCACTTCAGAAACGAGAACTTGCGCGACATAGTCATGTTGTATACACGAGTCCTTGAAAAAAGAGGTAATGTTGACTTTGAAAGGCTTCACGAAATGAGTGAAGAAGTTCTCCATTTTTGGACTGGAATGAACCACAACCAGTTTGAGAGTATATTACAAGAAACACCGTCTTTACGACAAACTAGTAAGTGCAATACTATATTGGGCGTATATCTATGTAAACTTAGATCAGGTGAACCTCACGTAAGGCTGGCATCTTTGATAAACACTTCGAAAACGTCTTTACAACGCATGTTAAAGAAAGCTAGACGATGTCTCAAAAATGAATACCTTCCCTTACATCTGGGATTTGACCACATAAGCCGACGTCAAGTAATCGAAAGGAATAGGACTCTTCCGAATTATATTTTTGGTAATAAAGAGCGAACAAAGGCCATTTTAATTATCGACGGCACTTATTTATTTATTCAAAAATCTTCCAACTTTCTCTTTCAAAGATTAAGCTATAGCTTACACAAGTACAGCAACTTGATTAAGCCATTCATGATAGTATGTGCTGATGGCTATATTTTAGAAGTAACTGGACCCTACGCCGCCAGAACTTCCGACTCTGACATAGTAAAACTTATATTAGACAACCATGATCGTCCGATGGAAGAAGCTCCAATGCGATGGTTTTTACACCCAGATGATGTATTTGTTTTGGATCGGGGTTTCCGTGACTGTTTGCCGGATCTAGAGGAATGCGGTTATAACGTTTACATGCCACCGTCTGTAGGACGTAATGAAAGACAATTAAGTACAGTAGCGGCAAATAAATCTAGATTGATAAACATGGTTAGATGGGTTGTGGAAACCATTAATGGCACGATAAAAAGAGATTTTAAACTATTTAGACACAAATACTTTAATATAGCGCTAAACAACGCAATGATAGATTACAGAATAGCTGCAGCGCTTACCAATGCATTTCGGCCAGCATATGAAGACAGCAGATTTACTGAAGCGTTTATAGAGATTATTGAAAGAAATAGGGACAGGCCGAACCTGTTAGCCGATTACGTCGATGAACATCGTTTGGATCGGCAAAGAATTGTGTTTACCAGAATCGATGCAGCACACCCCGACTTATCGGATTTTCCAAGAATGGAATATGACCAGTTAATTGTGTTCGCAATAGGCACATATCACATAAAACTGGCAAAGTCTTACTGTTGCGAACATATAAGAGGAACTGGGGTTTTTTCAATTGAAGTTTTTAGACACCCCGAAAGGATAAATATTAATAACGAAGAAAGTACATTAATAAGGTGTCGAATCCATTCCAGACACGTCGGGACAAGAACTTATTACTGTTATGTGTTATATAACGCGAATACGATTTCGGAATACTGTTGCAGCTGCATTCATGGTCGCCGCACATTGGGCAGTTGTGCTCACATAATAAGTATAATACATATATTATCTGGCTTGGGCCAGGTACCAAGACGACCTTATGCAACCTGCTGGGTTTTTAGATCACATATTAATAGATATTGAAAATAATTGAAATAAATATTTTTCCCACCATTTTCTTTCTTTTTTTTAATAAATAAAAATAACTGAAAAATAATATGAGACAAAACAGGTAAAGTCAACCGTAAAAAGATGTAACACCAAAAGGAACTAATAAGTGTCCAAAAAATCTAAATCATTAAATGTCTATTTTTGTTATCAAATCATTTCTGCGGTTGACTGTACAATGAGCTACACAAACACAATCACACACACACCCATGCAGACACATACTGTCTTGTAAAGTGGTAAAAATAACAAGTTACTCATGATTTTTCCATATATACTTTGTCAGCCTATAACTGTTATACCCCATGGATATGGGCATTAATTTTTCGGTGGGGTAAATTGTGCAATATAATAAAGCCCTTGATACCCAATTTGTCTAAATCGACTCTGGGTTTTTTTGGACCAATTCCTTTCCAAAAAAAATTAGTTGTCTAATACGTAGTAAAAGTTTTAATTCATTATTCTAAAACAGATATTGAAGGTCTCGTATTTAAGAAAGAAACCAGGGCTATCCTGGTCGTTTGTGTTTCGCAATATTAAACACTAACATAACGTGAAAAATTCTAACGTCGCAATGATTCTTCCGAACCAAATTTCCAAGAACCTCTACGTTCTGGACCTCTAAATACACATTTCGTATAAATGTGACACAATTTAATGTGCAATAATTAATTATATATATTTGGGTTATGTTTTAATGTCAATAAGTTATCATATATATTTGGTTTATGTTTTAATGTCAAATGTATCAGACGATTATTTTATAAAAAGTGTCAAATAAATAAAAAAAATGATGTGGTGTCGCGGGACACCAGGTAGGAACGAACTTCCTTCGGCTAAACGGCACTACAGTACCCGGCGATAAATATTGCACATCGACCTTTGGAAAGAGACAATCGGCTAATTTCGGCTTCGTAGAGCGTTATCTCTGTCGCACAAAATACAAACAGTCCGGTACCTATTAGGAGCTGTTAAAACAAGTATGATTTGCTTCTTTTGATATTTTTATTCTTTGTCTTTTAATATTTCGCGAAACAGGAAAAAATATCGTCTACATGGATGAGTCATATATACATGCATCCCACACTAAAGGGAAATCTTGGAGTGACGATAAGAAAAAAGGAGTAAAAAAGCCAATTTCAAAAGGTCAACGTTTGATAATAGTTCATGCGGGAAATGAAAAAGGCTTTGTACCCGGTGCTTTTTTAACGTAAAAATCCACGGACACTACAGGTGACTATCACAATGAAATGAATAACGATAACTATGAGAAATGGCTGGTTAACCAATTAATCCCAAATATACCCAGTGATTCTGTTCTAGTTATCGACAACGCACCCTATCACAACAAGTATGTTGAGAGACCCCCCAACTCAAACACCATTAAACGGGAAATGATCAACTGGTTAAACAGACATGAAATTCCAGTTGATCCAAAATTAACAAAAACCCAGATTTACGCTATTATATGTCAGCACAAGGAGAGGTATACAGAGTTTTCTGTGGACAAAATACTTGCCGAACATGGGCACACTGTGTTGCGATTGCCACCATATCATCCGGATTTTAATCCAATTGAAAATATATGGTCTCAACTGAAAGGCTATGTAGCCTCTAGAAATGTGGGTATGAACTTAACTACAGTAAAAACATTATTGACTGAAAAAGTAAACATGATCGGCGCTGAAGAGTGGAAAAAGGTTTGCGATCATGCAATCAAATGTGAGAATGAATATAGAAGCATTCAACACAGTTTAGACAATTACACTGATAGATTAGTAATAAATACGGCTGATAGTGACAGTGATATTGACCTCTTTGAGAGCACAGATAGTGAAATGGAAGTAATTGAGAATTAGAATTATTATTATTTTTATTGCAATGTCTCATTTTAGCAATAGGTATAATGGTGTTTATTATGTACACTAAAGCTGTAATGTTCCAAAATAATTAAATACGTAAACATAATGTAAAAATGTTTTTTTATTTTATTTTACCCCAACCTAAAGCCATCACTTATAGAAAAATTAGTGTATTTTATACAAAGAATAAAAATATCAAAAGAAGCAAATCATACTTGTTTTAACAGCTCCTAATAGGTACCGGACTGTTTGTATTTTGTGCGACAGAGATAACGCTCTACGAAGCCGAAATTAGCCGATTGTCTCTTTCCAAAGGTCGATGTGCAATATTTATCGCCGGGTACTGTACTCGCTTGTGTACGCGACTGTCGCGCCTGCGCACGTCTCATTTAACGCTTTTATTCCACGCATTTTTCTTACGGTTTTACTATCACTTTTTTTCAGTTCGGTCGCGCAGCAAAATCCCTATCCCCTCCAAGCCTGCCGTAAGGAACTTCGTTCCAACTGGTTTTGTTTTTTCTCCTAATCTTTTTTCTTTTCTAATAAATGTATGTATTTTTTGTTGCCAAATGGTTTTGTCGTTTAGTTTATTACGTTATTGGTATTTTTAAGGTCAATAAAAATTATTTTGCTGTTTTACTTCATCTGTATAAAGCTGTAGCGACGTTAGTGATTGCACCCTTTAAAAGTGAATGCATTCGGCATTCGGTGCACATAATTTGAGCGTATGCGCCATCGGCCGCGCCCAACGGCTGCAAGAACAACCTGCCTGCGAGCGCCGAAGCCTCGGACCAATCGGCAGTAAAAAAATACGCTCTGAGAGCACGCGCGATCTCAGCTGGACGGACTCATAATTTGAAATACGTATACGTTGTGCTTGTGACTTTAAATGAATTAAGGAACATACCCATACTACGTGACCTATTTTTTAAGTTTTTTCGACCCCTCCTCCCCCTCGGTGACCACTCGTAGTATATGCCAAGGGCCCTATCTCCCCCTTTAGTTTTCACGTAGTAATTCATAATTATGATTTTTAATCATGAAGAAGGCATCAAAGCAGAAGGTTTTGATGTCGAGACTATTGTAGATACAGATGAAAAAGGCATTAAAGCAGAAGATCGGTCAACGGAATATTCATTGTTACTGGAGGCTAGAAAAAGAAGTATTAACTCGTATTATATTAGTAACTATGAAATTGAGAAATTAAAAAGAGCTACGTGAAAGTTGTTAGTATGTGTGTTACAGTTAAAATTCATTTTAACTGTTACATACATATTTTAAAGGCGATTTGGCCTACAAGAGTTGACAAAAAAAATCATTGGCTCTGGTAGAGCAAAAAGTAGATGATTATACCTTTCCAAGTGATAGAAAGAGACTCTCTCGCGACATTACCACCTTCAATGTTGGGAAGCACTTCGAGATTATCTTTCGTGGGTGGAGCTTTTTGTACAGGTAGCTACATTTACTAAATACAAAAAAATAAGCAGGCATTACCAATTTTCACACATGCGAGAGTAGAAACATTTTATTAGTCTGTTATGGTGCCAAAACATTAATGACATGAAAATAAGGTATTTATTCTTTCAACAGAAATAAATATTTCATTATAAAAATATACCATCAAACCCATGCAACAAATAGAATATTAACAAGCTGCTTTTATAAGTCAGTACAGGCCAGAAAAAAAAATCAGGTAAAACAATATAAAGACCGTAATACCCTTTGTTCATGTCGGATTAATGCTGGAAGTCACATAGGTTATAATTTCCAATCAACTTTTAAAAACATGTAAAAAAAATAAACTGTTTGGAGCATTTGACAAAATACACTCAGAATACCCACTTTAAGGAAATAATTGAGAAGACGAGCATTTTTTTTAGTTCCAAAAAAAAATTGGAATTAAACTTCCAGTTTAATTCCAATGACAGAGTTCTTCGACTTTTAACAAAGTAAGGCGTTCTAGCTCTTTTGGATTTTTTATGTGTTCATCTCTTAACGGTACCCAAAATTCGTTTGTTTTCTTTTGGATTGCTTGCATTGACAAGGAATCCTTACAACATTTAATAAAAGCTTTGTACAGCCGATCATACAACGACATTTTTATGCCAGTACGAACTCTTGTCGACGTATATTCGAATATAGGTCGAAAAAATACGAGATTTCTCTCAGTAAAATCGACTACGTGACAAAAACCTGAGCCACCCCCCCGCTCCTGTGACTGACCGTAGTATTTTAAAGACCCCCCCCCCCCCCCCCCCTAAACGGGTCACGTAGTATGGGTACGTTCCCTAAACCGTTTTACCTGTTTTAAAGCTCTTAACTTATTTACGTGCCTACATCTGGTGACCTACCGACTAGAAAAGGATTTATGGAGTCAAGAAGCGATAAGATGAGCAGTAATAACGATGATGTTTTATACCCCGCCGCAGAAAATAGGGGTGATGTGTTTCGAGTTGGCGTACATATACCACCATTTTACCCGGAGGACCCTGAATTATGGTTCGCGCAACTAGAAGCTCAGTTTTCAGTGTCGAATATTACCAGTGACTCAACAACATTTTATTATGCGTTGTCTCATTTGGAATACACGTATGTAACTCATAGTATGTGCGCCTCCGAGTATAAACAAATGTGAAAAACTAAAGGCGGAGTTAGTAAAGCGATTTAGTGCATCAAGAGAAACGAAATTAAAGCAGTTGTTCGTGCAAGGAGACATCGGTGACCGTAAGCCCTCTCAATTTATACGACATCTTAAAAACCTTGCTGGTCCGTCTGTACCTGATGACGTTTTACAATCGCAATGGGCAGGTCGCTTAGCACATAGCTTACAAACCATAGTTGCCTCACAACCTAAGCTTTCACTCGATGATCTTGCTGAGTTAGCTGATAGGATATATGAAATTGCCCCTTGTAGGCCTTATAATAATGTCGCTATGTCTTCTTCATCACGAATTGATGAACTAAACGAACAGATTTGTGCTTTAACAAAACAAGTAGCTAAACTTACAGCTTATGTGCACAGGCGAAATCGCTCCCGTTCTCACTCTAGATCTCGACGACCCTTTCGTAGTAAATCGCGAGACCGCCAGCCACCACCTGACCATCACCACTGCTGGTACCACTACAACTATGGAGTGAAAGCGAAGAAATGCAGAGCCGTGCCAGTTTTTACAATTTTTAGTTGACACCGGATCAGACCTTCGTTTTTACTCACGACTGGCAACAAAGACATCATGTGTTAAAAGTAAATACACCCTTACGGCGGCTAATGGTAGTACCATAAACACATACGGCCCAGTCACGTTGCACCTTAACCTGGGACTCAGACGAGATTTTACCTGGAAATTTACAATCGCCGACGTTTCTAAACCGATTATAGGAGTGACTAACTTTTTGAGCTATTACGATGTTCTTGTGGATTGCAGGAATCAACGCCTCATTGACGGTAAAACTTCATTGTCAATTTCAGTTCCGCGACAGAAAATTCCAGAAGACATAGCTTCTATTACAACAGTATCCGGCCAGTCTGCCTATCATGACATCCTCCGCGAGTTTCCTGAAATCACACGGCCAGCTGGTTTGGTACGTACAATAAAGCATAATTAATTTAAGGACTACTCCAGGTCCACCAGTCAGCTCAAAACCTCGACGTTTATATCCTGTGAGACTGAAGGCCGCAAAGGAGTTTGATGATATGCTTGCTAGTGGAATTGCCACAAGGTCAGAGAGCCCATGGTCATCACCTCTGCACATGGTCAAGAAGAAAGATGATGGTTGCAGGCCATGTGGAGACTATAGAGCCCTAAATGCCAGGACTATCGCCGACCCAGTTCGTCACATTCATGACTTCTCTCATCAGCTATCAGGCTGCAAAGTCTCTACGCTAGATTTAGTGAGAGCTTATAACCAGATACCGACTTTTGAGGATGATATTAAGAAGACAGCCATCAATCATTACGCCGTTTGGTTTATATGAATTTCGATTTATGACATTTGGGTTACGTAATGCTTCTCAAACTTTTCAAAGATTTATTGATGAAGTGTTGCATGGCCTTGGAGACTTGACATACGGGTACTGTGATGAGCTACTGATCTTCTCACCATCAGAAGAGAGCCACAAGGACCACCTGCGCCAGGTTTTCACTCGGCTTGAAAATTACAGTGTTCTAGTTAACACAAACAAATGCGTACTAGGCCAAGCCGAGGTAGCCTTTCTGGGTTACACAGTTTTTGCAGCAGGTACAAAGCCACTACAGTCGGAGGTGCAAGCTATTCTGAACTAACCGATGCCGAAAACTCTAAAAGAGTTAAAAATGTTCCTTGGCATGTTGAATTTTTACAGGCGATTTGTACCTAATGCCGCTAATCTACAAGCACCACTTAATGCCGTTCTCGCCGGGCCGAACACAAAAGGATCTCAGCCTATTGCACTCACACTAGAACTATCACAAGCGTTTGAAGACTGTAAGAACTCACTGGCAAATTCTACTCTGTTGGCTCACCCACTTCCTGAAGCTGAACTTAGTATTGTAACCGATGCATCAAATATAGCAATTGGTGGTGTCGGCAAAGACGTGACAACTGTTGGGAACCACTAGGTTTTTTTCAAAGAAGTTGAGCCCATCACAACGAAATTATAGTCCTTATGATAAATAACTGTTGGCAATTTATGAATCCATCAAGTATTTCCGATTTATGGTTGAAGCTCGGGATTTCAATATCATCACGGATCACAAGCCACTTACTCATGCTTTTACAAAAATTCTTCTCCAAGGCAGCATAGACATCTGGAATACCTATATAGCTCAATTTACCACAGACATAAGATACCTACCAAGAAGGCTGAATGTTGTAGCAGATAGTATGTCTAGAATCAAAGAAATCACCAAAGGTATAGATTATCAAGCACTTGCAATATCTCAGGCAACGGATTCTGAACTGCAAGGCTTATTAAAAACTGGATTCTCTCGTGCTGAAAAAAGTTAAAATACCTGACACTGATAACAAGATCTACTGCGACGTTTCTACGCAACTTCCTCGTCCATTCATAACTCCAGAATTTCGGTGACAAATTTTTAACTGTCTACATAATCTGAGTCACCCAGTAAACACAGCTACAGTGCGACTGGTAACACAAAGATTTGTATGGCCAGGGATTAGTAGGAGAGTGATCACGTGAATGCCTTCAATGTCAAGGTAGTAAAATTACCCGACACACTTCAGCTCCTATGTCCTCTTTTCCTGTTCCTTCATCGAGGTTTTCTCACATCCACCTCGATATCGTCGGACCATTACTGGTTTCTGACGACTTCAAGTACTGCCTCACTGACATTGACAGATTCACTAGATGGCCTGAGGCGTACTCCATTAAGAACATCACAGCAGAGACTTGCGCAGCCACACTAGTATCCGGATGGATTGCAAGGTTTGGTTGTCCTCTCAAAATAACAACCGACCGCGGCCGTCAGTTCGAATCTCATCTTTTTTGCGCTATTGCTTCTCTGATCGACGCACAACACTTCCATACGACTGCTTACCATCCAGCAGCTAACGGCGTGGTTGAACGCCTTCATAGGCAACTCAAAGCAGCTATTATGTGCCATTCTACCTCGCAATCGACAGAAGTTCTTCCCATTGTACTCCTTGGCATCAGAAGTGCATGGAAAGCAGACATCCAAGCTTCACCAGCTGACTTAGTGTATGGAGAGCCACTTCGCTTACCCGGCCAATTTCTATCACCATCAGAGTGCTAAGTGTGAGTTTTTCTTTTCGCATTCGTTCGTGAGCGCGTTTCGAGTTTACTAGGAATTTGTATGTGATTTGTACAGCGCCACCTAGTGGTAAACTGGTTTCTCACGTTTATCACTAGGTGGCGCTGTACAAATCACATACAAATTCCTAGTAAACTCCAAACGCGCTCACGATCGAATGCGAAAAGAAAAACTCACACTTAGCACTCTGATGACAACACGACACCTGACGTCACAGATTTTTCGAAGCGTTTGCGAGGTCACATGGCTAAACTCGCTCCGAAACCTACTTCTTGGCACAAAAAGGGACCATTTTATGTACCTCGTGCATTGAATGAAGCGACTCATGTTTTCTTGCGACAGGATTTTGTCAGAAGATCCCTAGAACCACCATACGCAGGTCCTTACAAAGTTTTAAGTCGCCACCCCAAATACTACGAACTTGACATACAAGGAAAGATCATAGAGAGCGTGGATCGTCTTAAACCTGCTTTTATCACGAATGAGTCAGACTCGAACGCTCCAGTGGTTACTCCACCACCACCACCCAAACCAGAGGTCGAGTTTAAGACGTGACAGATAAGCGCAGACGTGTCATGTTCCCTGATTAATATCGCCCGCAGTAGCGGTCTCCCGGGGGACTACTGTAGCGACATTAATGATTGCACCCTTTAAAAGTGAATGCATTCGGTGCACATAATTTGAGCGTATGCGCGCTACCGACTGCGTCCAAGGGCCGCAGAACAACCTGCCTGCGAGCGCCGGAGCCTCGGACCAATCGGCAGTAAGAAATACGCTCTGACAGCGAGAGCACGCGCGATCTCAGCTTGACGGACTCATAATTTGAAATACGTATACGTTGTGCTTGTGACTTTAAATGTAATAAACCGTTTTACCTGTTTTAAAGCTCATAACTTCTATGTATTAGTATCGTTGACTAACACCACCCATAACACAAGCAAATAATTTGCTTACTTTGGTGTTAGATCAGTAAGTGCAAATTTTTCCGTGAATATTTATTTAAATTTTTATTTTGACCGAAGTTAGAATTCGGTTCAAACCACATTATGCCCATTTCTAGCAAAGTGATAAAATAGGATTTTTT
The DNA here is from genome assembly GCA_036924255.1 of Apodemia mormo. Lineage (NCBI taxonomy): Eukaryota > Metazoa > Arthropoda > Insecta > Lepidoptera > Riodinidae > Apodemia > Apodemia mormo. Next base: position 10,651,356 of record JAUPFN010000011.1, read on the forward strand.
TTATATCAGACATTAATAGTACGTTGTTAACCGTGTGGCGGGATACCAATGCCACATGCATAATTCTACCGGCTACCGGTGCCATAACCCAGGCGTGTTATTTGTCCCAGTAAAGGTCAAGGTACGTTTTGATACCTATGCCTCGAGAAACGCCATTATTACATCATTTGAACAACTAATAATTGATAGGTACCAATTTTTCTCAGCACCTTTGTCAGTTCCTTTGGAGGAACTACTGAGATAAAAAATGATCAGTAGTTCCTTTAGTCACTCTGAAGGAACAACTGGGACAAAACATTTTTGTCTCAGTAATTCCTTCAGAGGGACTGAAGGAACTAGTGTGACCATACAATTCCTTTATCGAGTATTAAAGAGTATTTATTGTGTTGTTTATGCACACAACTTATTACGAGATTATCGTCTTCTTCATGTGACATTGAATGTCATTGTAATTAAAAGCAACTTTTTACGCTATAGTTATATCAAGTATATAAATAAATAACATTAAAAAAATGGCGACTGTAGACAATAACTGAGAATAGACTGTAGATAAACGTACTAAAAACGTAAATAATAGCATACGTTGGCATTGTGCAGGGTTCAAACTAGGAAAGAACCGCAGATGTCAAAATAACTTGTAAAAAGTTTTATTGAATAAAGTTCTTCTGATTTCTGATGCTATGGTTCAGTAACAACATCCGAGGTAAGTATTTTCTTCTTTATAGTATATTTATGGTATATTTCTTCTCTCTTTTTTTACTCCCCTTGTGGAAAAATTTCTCGGATAAAAGTAGGTAAATAACTTACAAAGTGAAAGTAACAGTTTATGAATGTTTATTTTTATTTAAAAAGTCGAAAAAAGTCTTACAAAGTCGGAAAAACTCTGAAGCCGTGTTGGTCCCGGCCTCCTTTGTAGAATAGGCCAACTGCCGTTCTGCCAGGCAGGTCGTAAAAGGCGACCGATTGGCCATCGAGTCACTACCATCGTGGCTACTAGGTGGCAGAGTTCTGCATTGTCTCGCCCGGGTCTGGTACCACCGCCTTACCTATTCCTGCCGCAATAGCGTCAGTGCTTGTCGCTGTCGTGTTCCGGTTTGGAGGGTAAGGTAGCCGGTAAACTTATGCATGTGGCATTAGATCTGGCCACAAGATAGCAACGCACCATTAACATCTTTGGTGTCTATAGGCGATGGTTGACTCTTTCCATCAGGAGACCCATCTGCTTGTTTGCTCTTATGATATAAAAAAAAAAAAAAATTTGATATAAAAATTCGGAGTAATTCCAAAATTTCGGACTCTTCCAGAAGAGTTATTCAGTGTTAATAAATCTTTCTGCCGTGCAACGTTTATGGGTACTAAAAGAAATATATTAAAAGTTATTAATACTACGAAAGTGTAATAAAGGGGAAAAAAATATAACTAATACTTCTCCGGTTTTCCGTTTAAGAATTTGAAACTTTCTTCTTTGTTTAAAAAAAGGTTACCGTTACTGTCGATCAATATTATAAACTTTGTTTCTTCAATTTTTGATAATTATTATTAAAATCTATTATATCACAACGTTATTTGCCAATTTTTATTTTATTGTACTTTTATTACATAAATATATGTGAGTGGTTACGCAAAAAGGGACCTGAAGGGATTGGAAACGGTTTTTTTTTTTGATAAATTCTGATTCTATGGTCCTTCATCTTTGTTTTGTTCTAATCAAAATAATTTTAGGTGCCGTAGTTTTTTTTTAATGATTTTTTATGTAAGCCGAGGCAGTTTTGAAAATATTACACCTTATACACAGCGCACACTAGTTTCTTTTTCTAGCGCGCACATAAAGACAAGTAAAAGACGAATAAATAAGTCACCAATAATACAGCTATCGCAAACACGTGCTATTTCTCACTGACGAAGTCGCTCACTAACGACACTAACATAAAACACCCCGCGCCTCTCTCATTTCGACTCAACATTTTAAACGTGATTTACTCGAAATCAATTATTTTCCCTTGAGGTCCCTTTTTGCGTAACCACTCACATATTTATAAATTAAGTAAAAATTAAAACAGCTGATCTAATTAGCTTTTGACAGGTTGAGTCAGTGTTGCCAGAGAAAAAGTCAATCTTTCGTCCTTAAGAGCATGTGTCAGAGGCCTAGTAGCATATCAAAGCAGTCAAGAATAACGACGTTAATAAGTCGGCGATTGCTAAACATCTACAGCTGTAGTCGGGCCGTAATCACTGGATGGAATTTCATAGGCCACGCGTATTTTCGACAGAACGCCATATTACATTCCACGGCTAGTGAAAGAAGCCATTGAAATCAAAAAACATCCAAATTTCAACCGGGAAGACGCACGTAGTACGTCCTTGATAAGTTTTCTTGGCACGTATTGATTTTTGAAAAGCTGTATATTTTGGAAACGATGATCGATTTGATCTTTCAAATGGCATTCAACTCAATTTAAATATTGCTTTAGCTAAAAAATCGGTAGGTTCAAAAATTTCGAAGCAATGTCAAAAAAACATTTTCGTCTATGATAGATCCCAAACAAATTTACCGATTTTTATCCAATTAACGGTACTTGGCGCAGTTTTTAAAGGAGAAACGATGATAAGATTTTGAAGTCAATCGGTATATTAGCCTGAAAGTTATTTCCAAAATATTAAGTAACTTTGCTAAAGAAAACGTAATTTTAATATTTGAAAAGTTGTAACCTTTGAAAATAAGGTTCGGTTTTGATTTTTAAAAGAGCATTCGACGTAATTTTTATAGTATTAAAATATCGTAGAATACCAAAAAATAATTGGTTGAAATATTTCGAAGTTATGTCGAAAAAACACTTTTTTCAAAATTTTCGTCAACGATTACTTCCAAACGAATAAACTGATTTTAAGGCAATTTATGCATTAGATGTATTTTTTTGAGGAATAGTTTTTGTACTCAATCGGTACATTAATCTGGAAGTTATTAAAAAAAAATTGTTTCGTCACAATTTGTTTAGGGTATTTTCAAAATTTCTCAAAATCTCTTAGGCCCATTTGGTACAAAATTTCAGGAAGTATAAGTTGAGCGGAATCCAATCGAATGCCACCAACCGCGTTTCAATCGGTCCAGGCGTTCAAAACTTATGAGTTGTTGACACACACACACACACTCACACACACACATACATACAGACATACTGACGTCATCGCGAAAATAGTCGAAAATGGTTCCTAAGCCCACAAAACGCGGACATATGGTGAAAACTCCATTTTTGAAAATCGGAGCAAAATCAGTAACCTTCCTATCTACATACGTAGTGGGAAGTTAAAAAGTACAAGTGTTTTAATAGATTAATATTGTATTAAACTGGAGTGAATGAAAATGAATTAAACAAAATAAAACTACCACGCCAAAGCTTAAACCTAAAAGTGCGATATTTTTTAGTAAAATGTACCACTAAAGGGCACAGATCGTCGCCTAGTGTAGCTTTGTAGCATTTTTACTCGTTATTTGACCCTCCCGTTGGTCGAGTGGTTAGCGACCCTGACTACGCAATCAACGGACATATGCATAATAATTACAACATTTCATTAAAACCAATAGAGCTGTTTTGGAGAAACAATTCAATAATACATGAATTACTCGTTTGGATGGAAATGGAGTTTTCACCATATGTCCGCGTTTTGTGGGCTTAGGAACCATTTTCGACTATTTTCGCGATGACGTCAGTATGTCTGTATGTATGTGTGTGTGTGAGTGTGTGTGTGTGAGTGTGTGTGTGTGTGTGTCAACAACTCATAAGTTTTGAACGCCTGGACCGATTGAAACGCGGTTGGTGGCATTCGATTGGATTCCGCTCAACTTATACTTCCTGAAATTTTGTACCAAATGGGCCTAAGAGATTTTGAGAAATTTTGAAAATACCCTAAACAAATTGTGACGAAACAATTTTTTTTTTAATAACTTCCAGATTAATGTACCGATTGAGTACAAAAACTATTCCTCAAAAAAATACATCTAATGCATAAATTGCCTCAAAATCAGTTTATTCGTTTGGAAGTAATCGTTGACGAAAATTTTGAAAAAAGTGTTTTTTCGACATAACTTCGAAATATTTCAACCAATTATTTTTTGGTATTCTACGATATTTTAATACTATAAAAATTACGTCGAATGCCCTTTTAAAAATCAAAACCGAACCTTATTTTCAAAGGTTACAACTTTTCAAATATTAAAATTACGTTTTCTTTAGCAAAGTTACTTAATATTTTGGAAATAACTTTCAGGCTAATATACCGATTGACTTCAAAATCTTATCATCGTTTCTCCTTTAAAAACTGCGCCAAGTACCGTTAATTGGATAAAAATCGGTAAATTTGTTTGGGATCTATCATAGACGAAAATGTTTTTTTGACATTGCTTCGAAATTTTTGAACCTACCGATTTTTTAGCTAAAGCAATATTTAAATTGAGTTGAATGCCATTTGAAAGATCAAATCGATCATCGTTTCCAAAATATACAGCTTTTCAAAAATCAATACGTGCCAAGAAAACTTATCAAGGACGTACTACGTGCGTCTTCCCGGTTGAAATTTGGATGTTTTTTGATTTCAATGGCTTCTTTCACTAGCCGTGGAATGTAATATGGCGTTCTGTCGAAAATACGCGTGGCCTATGAAATTCCATCCAGTGATTACGGCCCGACTACAGCTGTAGATGTTTAGCAATCGCCGACTTATTAACGTCGTTATTCTTGACTGCTTTGGTATGCTACTAGGCCTCTGACACATGCTCTTAAGGACGAAAGATTGACTTTTTCTCTGGCAACACTGACTCAACCTGTCAAAAGCTAATTAGATCAGCTGTTTTAATTTTTACTTAATTTATAAATATATTTATGTAATAAAAGTACAATAAAATAAAAATTGGCAAATAACGTTGTGATATAATAGATTTTAATAATAATTATCAAAAATTGAAGAAACAAAGTTTATAATATTGATCGACAGTAACGGTAACCTTTTTTTAAACAAAGAAGAAAGTTTCAAATTCTTAAACGGAAAACCGGAGAAGTATTAGTTATATTTTTTTCCCCTTTATTACACTTTCGTAGTATTAATAACTTTTAATATATTTCTTTTAGTACCCATAAACGTTGCACGGCAGAAAGATTTATTAACACTGAATAACTCTTCTGGAAGAGTCCGAAATTTTGGAATTACTCCGAATTTTTATATCAAATTCAGAGTTTTTCCGACTTTGTAAGACTTTTTTCGACTTTTTAAATAAAAATAAACATTCATAAACTGTTACTTTCACTTTGTAAGTTATTTACCTACTTTTATCCGAGAAATTTTTCCACAAGGGTCGTCTACGGCTATTGGATGATAGTTTTGTATTTAATTCTAGGGCCAAACGATAAAGAAAGACATTACGCATAATAAAAATTGTCTTGCGGATACAACAAAGAATATAGTGGACATGCGAATAGCTGAAGCTATTACGTAGGCAACTGAAGTAATAGACCCTACCCCAAAAGTTTTCGATAAACATATTGCAGGAAAAAGATGTAGACCTAGCATCGAATAAACCAATACCTATATTTAGAAATAAATAATCATCAATTTATAGAAAAAGAAATAAAATAGCTCAAGTCAAACGAGTACGTCCACAATCTATCGGAGAGAATTATAACTAAGTGGTGGTAATATCGGTGATATTACCACTAAGTAGTTATAATTATTGTAATAAGTATATTCTCATATAGTGACATTGTGTCTTTTTGGAAATAAATTTCTTCAACCTTATGGAGGTTCCTGCACAATTTCAAGAGTTTTGCTTGCTGATAACTATGATGGATACATTAAAATTTTAATTTTTTGTTCCAACAAAGCCAAAAATGAAATGAAAACCATACCACACTATTTTATGGATGGTACATTTCAGTCATGTCCGTTACCTCTCACAATTATATACCATTCAAGGCAATTTAGGAAGTGATTCACGATTCATTTATGCGTTTATGTCCCATCGATCAGAAAGAGCTTACAGTATTTTATTTGATTTGCTTACTACCCGAATACTAAGTTGGAATCCAAGAGTTCAGAATTGATTTTGAACAAGCTGCTTTAAAAATATTGAGTGATATGAATGTGAAAACTAAGGGTTGTTTTTATCATTTCACTGAATGCTTGCGGCTTAAGGCAAAAAACATTTGAAATCGAAATTACAGAAAAGAATCGTACAACTATGCTGTTCTTTACCATTCCTGCCTGTAAAGGACATTGAAAGCAGTTTATGTTTTATTGAAAACGAAATACCAGAAGATCAGGCACTGTTAAAATTTAAGTTATTTTTCTAATTATTGGATGAAGCCTGGACTTGTCCAAATTTGGTCGGTGTTTAGAAATGAGTACCGACCAACAAATGTCGTTGAAGGTTGGAACCACAAAATTAATACCTTGGTAATAAAAATCCTAATATGCTCCAAGTTCTACACGTATTAAAAATGATTCATATTTAACTAAATTTAAAACTGATCAGTTAAGATTCAAAATTAATGTAACGAAGCGGTGTCAAAATAACATCGAAAAAGATGAATTTATTCAAAATGTTCAATTACAATTGATATCAGGCGAAATATCAGTCCCACATTTTTTAGAAAAAAATAGCATTATATTGTACAATATAATGCTATTATTTTTAATGTTTTAATCTGTAAAATAGAAGAACACAAATGGTTTTTTTAGGGTGTAAGGTTTGCGTCATTGTAGTGTTCCGGTTTGGAGGGTTAGATGGCCGGTAGACTTCATGCATGTGGCATTGCCATCCCGCTACACGGATATTCAACGCACCATTTACATCTTTGGCGTCTATAGACGATGGCTTCTCTTTCCATTACGAGAGCAATCTGCTTCTATGCTAACTTATAAAAAAAAATACGAAAACGTACAATATCATATTCAAAAAACTTTTATTCCTGAGTTTTCCACATCAATTTATAATTATGTGTTTGAAATTAATATCTGTAAATAACATTTCTTCATTTTATATGCACACGACACACTATTCTTCATTTTCATGTTTTGAGACCATCGCTGTGATATTGTTCACTACCTGAAATAAATAATAAAGTGCGTTTATATTATATCCATTACAAATAAATTAATCGGTTACAATTTTTTGGATAAAAATGTTTCTCGCCGGATTGAGGTATATCGAAAATCTATTTAACAATAACCTCACCTAGACGAGTGTTAATTTCTCCAAAATCATTATTTCACTAACTTGGATTTAATCAATGAATGATAAAAATGATTTTGGATTTTTATTGGTTTGTAGTGGTTAATTTTTAGGGAGTATACTAAGGCACTAAAGAGACTTAGGTGTACTACGAACAAATAGGTGAAGTTTTAAACTAACGCGTTCTACTATCATTTTAAAAATATATATAAACGGGTCAAAAACGCGTACATCATTAATAAGTCGGCTATAGCTGAACATATTTTGGATTCCAGCACTGGTCACTGGATTGAATTCCACCGACCTCAGGTTCTCTCTACTGAGCGACACTATGTTCCCCGTATGGTACGGGAAGCTATTGAAATTAGAAAACATAAAAATTTCAATAGGGAAGAAGGATTTAAGTTGTCTCCTGCTTGGAATCCAGTGATCAGAGGAATAAGGCCTACAACTATATAAATACTATATAAACAAATAAAGTCCAAGATACGCTTAGACTTGTGTGTAGGCTAAATTCGAAAAAACAAGACCAGAAGAGGGTAGATGAAAATCGATCCCGATGTGAACGACGGAGGAAACTCGCTTCTCCGGTCTGCTCGTGACCACGGTCAATGCAACTTGGCCGAAACGTCGAGCTTTACAAGTAAGTTCTATATATGTACGCGTTTTTGACCCGTTTATATATATATATTTTTAAAAAGAAATAGGTGAAGCATGATAAACCACATAGGATATTTGGATGACACTGCCTATCGCGAAATGGAACTTACGCGATGTTTTTAACAACTACTAGTTGAACCGTTAACATTGATTTGCTATACAAATGACTTGGTACTTGAGTCTTGCCTGGATATTTGGTAACACTGCCTTGCCTATACCTGCCGCAATAGCGTCAGTGCTTGTCAATGTCGCATTTCGGTTTAGAGGGTAAAACTTATGCATATTAACATTTTTGGTGTCTATAAGCAATGGTTTCTCTTTACATCAGAAGATCCATCTGCTTGTTTGCTATCTTATGTAAAGACAAATAAGGTTATTTGTTATGTTCATGAAATTCTGAATACACATTACACATTCTCATTTCTCAGGGATACATAAAAGGAAACCGGCTGCTTTCTTTTAATCTAGAAAAAAAAGGAGCCAGTAAATTGGATTTTGTGAGTAACAGTTTAATACAAAAATATGTATTTCACAGGATACACTGAGCAAACCGAACATCTAAAGATATTCTGATTAATGAAGATTAATTTTTGTGAAACTGTGTGATAAGTGATCTTCATTGCCACATTTTGTAAATGATTAAAGATCAAAAGTAAGTGATGTAGTAAGTGATCTTCATTACTGCATTTGTAAACATTTTTGACGACATGTTCATTTGAAGCCAAGTTGGCATAAAAAAATACCACCCAATAAATGGCACCGTAATGAAGTGATATGGTACCACGTAGTAGTCGCGATGGTAGTGACTTGCATAGCCAATCGGTCGCCTCTTACGATCTGCCTGCAGAACGGCAGTTTGTCTTTACTACAAAGTAGCCCGGAACCACCACGGAGAAAACGTAATATATTAATAATTATCACATCACTCCTGTAATAAAAAAGAATTAAAAATAACAGTCAAACAATAACATACCTTTACGACTTCAGCAAGGATGCCAAAAAATCTGAAACCAAACAAATGCCAATGTTAAAGCAGAAATATTGTTTATAACAACTTAATAAATGATAACTGCAGTTGTCAGCCATCCAAGGAAGTTAAGAATGCGTGGTAATCATGGTTGCGCATATCATAAAGCATGGTATCATCATAAAAATCACAATCAATTTGGTACTTTAAAACTAAATCTTTCTCAGATTGATTTAATACATTGTTGATTTTCCTCAAGAATTACCTACCATGGGGAGGGTCGTATAACTTAAGTCTTAGGAGTTATAAATTGCTGGTCTGCTAACATTTCAATCAGATATAGTTTATCAATAACCTATTATTTTGTAGACTTGCTTGGGTATGTATTTATCACCGACCACACAACCCATAGACCCCTAATAACGGGCGAATGGCTTCTGTCAACACATCTGACTTATAGTTCCGATGTAAATGTCCATGCACCAATACCCAATCAGTGTCGACCAATCAGATTCTCTGTACGTCACTATCTTTCACTGTGGCCTTGAGTAAGCCAATCACGATGTTGCAGCTCAGCTCAGCTAGTTGCCAGAATGTATTCAATACGGAAAATCGAACATTAGGCGTCTATGGGCTGTGGTCGATGGTATTTATTATCAGTGTCAGCTGAAGATAGTTTGTAAACTTTTAGATAAGGCTTCATAAACGGCAAATATCTCACAAATCACCAAATTTTATATAAATATTTATTAAATTTAAAATGATTACCTATAATGTCTTAGGAAAACCAGCCAGACTGACCTGTAACAAGAGATTTTTTTTAATTTTTGAATGACTTGAAATTAATGTATCCACTCAAACGTCCATGGATACTAAAGTTCAAAAAGTAATATCTTACATCTGTGGATATTAAGAGTATTCAAAATGCCAATATTTAACTACAATTTGCAAAAAAGCCATTTAGGAATTTTTATGCTAATTTAAGAAAACCCTCGACTATGAAACAGTTCATAACAAAAACGTCTAAATAACAGTAGTTACTTTTTTACAAAGATTAGGTTAAATTTAGACCACGCTTGGAACGGTACTCACAACATAACTCCGGCCATAGCAAGTCGTAAGTACTAAAATTTACTTTATATATCTGGGGGTTTATAATATAATAAAATTAAATTTATGTGCTAGACGATTTAGTATAGATTATAGGGCGTAGGTATAAATTTATATTGTATAGTTTTTTTTTTATATCATAAGATAGCAAACAAGCAGATGGGGTCTCCTGATGGAAAGAGTGAACCTTCCCCTATAGACACCAAAGCTGTTAATGGTGCGTTGCTATCTTGTGGCGAGGTCTAATGCCACATGCATAAGTTTACCGGCTACCTTACCCTCCAAACCGGAACACGACAGCGACAAGCACTGACGTTATTGCGGCAGGAATAAATAAGGCGGTGGTACCAGACCCGGGCGAGACCACGATGTTAGTGACTCGGTCGCCTTTTACAACCTGCCTGGCAGACCGGCAGTTGGCCTATTCTTCAAAGGAGGCCGGGACCAACACGGCGAAAATCTCGTAATGATGATCACATGACATCAATGCAAAAAAAGTAGTTTTTTTCAGTGATTGCTTTGTTTTTGTAATACTCTATATTATGTTATAACCTTTATAATATAATATTTTTATAATATAACCTTTCCTTAAAAAAAAATAACTGAGTGTATTGTAGTTTAGTCATTATAATGGTTTTAGCTGGAAATGGTATATGAGACGGAACATGACGAGGGCGGTAGTAAATTCTGGCCATTAGATGAGAAAATGCTAGTACATATTGAACGGTTGAGTGGATATAAGTTAAAATTGTGTACTTACTCAATAAAACTTAATCCCCACATCAATTTCCCATAATTAAAAAATAGTTTTATTTTTAGATATTTTATTAAAAACCACTGGCTGTCTATTTGGAAAATAAAATTAACAAATAGAAAGTCAGTAGATCTTCTATGATGTTTATCTCTTGCGACGCAGTTGTAGGGTGTTTCGTCTGATCCATGCAGCACGACGAGAACCACCCTTTGTTTGAGAGAAGCGATGTCCCTTGCCCAGCCCGCGAGAGCTGCGGCCTGCAGATGTCAGACCACGCATTTCACGATGCTTGTGAACGGCATTCACTATCCAGTTGATCTTAGGATCCCGGCGAATTGCCTGAAAAAACGAGCATATATAGATTTTGCCTAAGAAGAAAAACTTATTTCGGTAGTGGTTTTTGTATCAGATAATCGGTAGGTGATTTTTCAGCAAAACCTTTCAGATTGGTGCATGACAATAACACTCATCATTTAGAATGCATACCATAAGTTATATTGAAACATCCAAAAATTTCAAATCAGTGACAAATTGTTATAAAAAAAGTTTTATAAATGTGGAAGACCAACAACTGTTTTCAACAACTCAGTGTCCAATTGTTGATTCATATCGGCATAGTTCCAGGCCCCTTCTGTACATGTCACATACTTCATGTCTTCCCATCAGGCAGCATGTAATAGGTCAGATTTGCATAACAACAATCCCTACCATAGAGACTACCAGGTAGTATATGTATATTGCAATGTGTCGCTACCACCACTTGTAACTGTTCAGTTTCAGTTTGGGTGGAAAGGTGGACCAGCCAAAATATACATGTGGTATTTCATCTCTGCCAGAGATGGCAGCACACTATTAACACCAAGTTTTAGGAGATAGTTGTATCTTTCAAACAGGAAAGCAATCTGCTCATTTGCTTGACACTTATGAGTTTAATCACTTGGTCAACTTTTAATATAATTACGATTTTAAAATGGTTGAACAAAGTACCTTGTGAGAAGGATCAACTAGAATCACTTCATAATATTTGTATGATGAATCCTGGGCAACCCAATATGAATTGAGAACCCTAAGTCCTCCACAGCGACGGCCAACACGTTCCTGGAACAAAAATATTTTTAACATTTCTAGAATATTTTAGGCACATAGCATTCTGGCAGTGTCAAGAAAACGCATTTGTGATTAAAAATATACTGGCAAATCCTAACTACAATAACTTGTTGACCATTTGTTTACAAATTTTATGTGAATCTATTTTTTTAAACTCAATTTTATTTGAGTAGAAATAAACTTTGGCATGACTCACAAAACCTCATGATTTACAGCTAGGGATGCAACATAGCTCATAAAAAATCGATATCAGGACCGATGGCCAGCAAACATCAATGGTTTTGCTAGTGAAAACATCAACATTAAAAACATCGGAGTTTATAAACGATACATCGATGTCGATTATGGTCGATGTTTAGCATAATTTTAATTTTTAGCCAATTTTACTTGTATTGAATATTTTGTTGAGGTACTTGAGTGCGGGGGGAAGATTATGATAAAACTCGCTCATGAAGAACAATGTATCTTCGATGTTTGGGGTTGTAACATCAATGTTTATGAATGATATAATGATGTTTGAAAAAATCAATGCATCGTTTGCATCCTATTATATAGCTAAACATGTAGTAACTAAGTAAACCATAAGCCTTCCTTCAAACATGCGGGAACCACGCAATTTAAAACTGCAAAATTGTGTGATATGGTTCAGACTTCAGAGTGGCTTAAGTGCAGGGTCAGTGTCAATTTAAAAATGCAGTTAATAATTCAATTCAAAATAATATTTAATAATTCAATTATTAAAAATTATTAATACAAAATAACATTTTACTAAACAATGATTTATTTTTCATAGACTAAATGGATAGAACTGTTTCAGGAGTATGGAAGTATTTAAAATAAGTACAGAATAAGGAATTTGTACAATGTTCACTATGCCTAAATATATTATACATTACATACGAAACATTGAAATACAACACATAAAATAAAGATCACAAAACTTATATTGCAAACAAGAAATGCACTGAATCTATTAAAGTTCATACCTAGTTACAAAAAGTTTGCATGCTTGGTTGCACACAACAGTACTTCAGACCATCACTTGTACAGTACAAGTTTATTTCTAAAAAGATAACAATATTAAATTGTTTCCTCTGGTAGCTCAATATTTTTTACCCCTAAAAATGGAATACAAAAAAAAATAATTGATTTTTATGAAAATTCATATGAATCAGCCAATGGGATGTTTTCAGCCATTAAAAACTCCTTAGTCTTATTTCCTTTCAGTCAATTATCTGGTTTTAGAGTTGACAATACAAATGCAAATTTTGGACATAATCATTAATTATACACAAATATATTAGAGGTTGTGCCAGACTTAATAAAAGGAAATTCTAATGCCCGTATTGTGCACAATTCAGTAAAACATGCTATAAATTGTTTAAATTATGACATTGAGAACACTATATTAAAAATCTATAGCCATTTTTCTGTTTCTGCATGCAGAAGAAGAGAATTAAAAAGATTTCTAACGCTTGCTGAAGGAGAGTTTAGAGAGATTGAGATTGAAATAATGTAACTATTTTAGATGTTTAAAGACTGAGCTAATTCAAAGAAGAAATAAAAGTATTTGGCCATGAAACAAAAAAAAGTATTAAATACAATTACAGGGTCTTCCCAAGAAGTTTTTAATAGAAATTTATAACTTCATACTTTTTATTGATAAGACTAATTTGAATTTAGAGAAATAGTTTGATTTCAATCAGACTAACTGGCTTTCTTTAATTAGCTGTTTGTCATTAGTCTTTGATTTGTATAGACTCAATATTGGACGATTTATATTCAGAATTAACAAATTTCAAAGTTATTAATGAAAAAATATAAGACAAAGATTTTTTTTTGAGATGAGTACTGGCTAAAAGTGGAACCATTTAATAGTAAACACTTAAAAAAAATTTAAAAACATAACTAAAATTGTCTCATATCTACTTTCTGTTCCTGCCACCTCAGTATTTACTGAGTTTTTTTTTCAGCAATGAATGCGGCGGGGGGATAAAAATAAAGCATCTATTAATTTAATAAAAAATGAGCTCCTCATTTATTTTCATTTGTGTTATAATTGTGGTGATGCATACAAAGTTTTTAAAAAAAGATTGTAAATTAATATGTTGTGTGGGAAGTTCTAAAAAATATGTATTTAAACAATAAGTAAACTAATTACTGTTCATTTTTCTAAAATACTGTTCAATATTCTTCATAGACCTGAATATACTTCATTTCTAGTAAAACAAGTTGGCAACTCTACTTGTACTATATATTGATTCAAGATAATCATCATTAACAGCTAACTCTACCGAACGAAAACCGGACAATGGGACTAGTTCCAGAGTATGATAAACAATAAGATTGAAGTACAGTTAACAAGTTAAAAACAATATAAACTCAGATCACAGATTCAGTCTAACTTGAATGGGACAAGCTTAAAAGACCTATAATATATACTTTATATAAAAATGAAATTTCATAGTGATGATAAAGCTGTATTCATTCTGATTTTTGTAGGCTGAAATAGCCGAACGTCGGCCTCCTAGTGTAATAACATATTTCGCTTTATTGGATTATTTAATATTTAAATTAAATTTCACAGTATTGATATTTCTTATTGGCAGCCAGTGTTCTCTAGTTTAGGCCTTGCTTTTCCCTAATCTCAGTTGGTAAGTAAAAGTTAAACAAAGCATAAAATCTGCATACATTTTAAATTAAATTCAAACAGTTTTAAATAGTCGCCTCTGTGGTCTAGTGGTCCGGTGTCGGAGTTGACCACATGAGGTCCCGGGTTCAATTCCTGAGTCAGGCAATTTAAAAATGTGTCTTCAGATTCTGATAAAAACAACATTGCCCGGGATTGGAAAGTGCCCGGTTGGCGATAGGCTAGCCACCTATCAAATTGTGGGACCAAGTATCTTCGGCTAATCATGGGTGCACTTGTTGTACCTCTGCCTACCCTTTCGGGGATACGGGTGTGAAGATACTTTTTTTTTTCAATAGTTTTGTTAAACATAAAATTAACATAAGATGTATTTAGTTATTTATTTATGTTTAAAGATCTTATTAAAAAACACTAATCTTATTTTTAAATAGAAAATGACAACAAAAAAGGTTAAAACAACAAAACTACCCAAACTCCACAAACTTATTGACTGAAGATGACCTTATTATTTCAGATTTAGGTTTACTAAAAAGATAAGAGTTAAGAATGGAGAAATGACCTAGAAGTAGCAAATATACAGGTGAGTGAAGACACAACCCAAAATAGTGAATATTCAACACAAGTGATGATAATGATATTAAATTGTAACAAAACATTACATTTAAACAATGAATGGCAAAATCAACCTTATTGTAGTACTATGCCTATAAAAATTAATGTTTTAGAAAAAAGTCTTAAGGTATTGCTGGAAACAAATTAACCATATAAATATTTCAAATTGATTGCAACTGATGAGTGTTTTACACTGTTAGTCACTAAGATTAATAATTATGTGTCTAAGTTATAACTATATCTAGGATCCTAACAGCAGAATGAAACTATGGAAAGCTGTGACTACGACATGGGAACTGTAAAATTATACCAAAGTAACAGACAACTGGAAAAGCATCCCCTATTTAATTTACAAGCATTTTCAAAACATATGAGTAGTAATAGGTTTTTATTAAGTATAAGATCTATAGAATAAAAAGATGATTGCGGCTGAAGAAGGTGATTGCGGCTGCGAAAATATTTTTACTTAGCTCTTATAATCATTTACTTAATGTCTACACAGTCTAGAATATAGCAGACAACCAGAGTATACAATCACTTCGTTTGAGACAACTACATACTGATTAATCGGCGATTGTATGGACGCGCACGAAATCACGGGCCATCATTCCTTTGATGTACTAACACCGTGGCGATTGTGCTCATGATGGCCGATCATAGACATTTATGGGTGTTGGAAAGGGTGCGCCAGGACTTAGAAATAATTTAGACGAAATAACACCCCTTTTTTGTTGCACCATTGGATGGAGGTGGTAAGGGACATCAACTTTTGTCAAGTTCATTTTGCTCAAGTTCATTCCCTGCGGAGTTGGGGGATGAAAACCAAAATCCATTACAAAGGCGTCTGCGACTTAGAAAAATTTCAAACGCAAAGGACATTGCCAACATTGTAATAGAGAAGTGCCTTAATTTACTTATTTGGTGGCCAACTGTTCTAGAGTACTCATTGCAAAGATTTTTAAGTCTAGATTCTGTTGCAATATTAGACATGGGCGTTTTCGTATTTTTTTGCAAACGGATATTTAATCAATATTCAATTTTCATATCGATATCGAAAATCGTTTTCAGATGAGAAAGGGCATGCTCCGTTGGTTCGGATATGTAGAAAGAATGGCAGATGAAAGGTTAACAAAACAGATATACAATGCGAATGTGGAAGGATGTAGGTACCGGGGAAGACCAAGACTGACATACCACGATCAGATCGATCGAGTACTGTCCGAAGGTGGTGTCAAGAGTCTTCGCAACCGGCGTGTATGTATGAAGAGAGTGATGAATGTGGAGGAAGCGAGACAAGCCTGCAAGGATCGTGATGTATGGCACTCGGTTCTCTCTGCCTACCCCGTAAGGGATCTGGCGTGAAGATATGTTGTTGTTATATCGATATGTCTAGACAAGTGGCATAAACGCTAGGAGAATAAATTACACGAATTGATCTACCCCAAAGTAAGTAAATTATTTGCTTGGTTGTTAGTCAATGATACTAATACATATAATTACATATATAAATACAGTTACATTCATAATAAACACCCAAACCCAGAAATACAAACATCTATGCTCATGTTTGTCCCTGTCGGGAATCGAACCCGAACCCCATCGATTTTTAGTTAGGTTCGCTTACCACTCGAACGGCGGGGCGATTAAACTATCTTCGGCTAATCGTGGGTGCACTGATTGTACCTCTGCCTACCGCTTCGTGCGTACGGGTGTAAAGATAGTCTTAATCAACTATTCATTTAAATCTCATCATGCCCGGTTCCTTTGCATGGCAGGCAGAGTAAAATGAAGGTCTATAGACTTTCCAGTTCACTGCGATTCACCGGTTTGTCGCTTGGCAGGACGAGTGGTGATCAACTTCAACGCATTTTACCGACTTGATTTCGACTATCGATTATTTCTAGCAATAAAAGGGACCAAAGGCTTTATGTGTTACAAATCACAGGAGGAGTAAGTAACACACCACCCGCCAGACTCAGTGTTGCTACTGAGATTTAGAATTTTCAAGAAAAACTTTAAAAAAAAACTCATAATTTTGAGCGACCTGAAGATAGAATCCGGGCCCTCATGATCTTAGTCGAAGGCTATCCATTTGACCACGAGGCAGACTTGAATATAGTATATAATATTTACGCTATTATTTGTATTTAGTTAACAGACCGACGCAATCTGATATATAATATCCACTATAGGCATAGTTTGCGTCCTAGTGTGATTAGTGATTATCGACATATGTACGTTTTTCTACAATCATAATAATGTTGATGCAAATTAGTAATTATAATATGCATACTAATAATTAACAGAACTTACCCTATCTGATATCTTTTATTTATTTACACTAACACAAATGTAATCAGTCTAAGACTGATATTAATTTAAAAGTTTTATACACACTCTAAAAGTTAATGTAATACTCACTAAAAGTTTTATATTTATTTATTTATTTACAATAAGTACCTAAATAAAAACTTTAGAACTAAAAAAAGGCAAAAAATTATCGTTAAGTAGGGCACGTGTTACCAAGGTCAAGTGCAACTCAGAACAAAACTGTCTTTAAATATAAATCAAAATTCATTCAATACAATTTTTATACCTACAACATAAATTCAACCTTAAATCTATTCAACGTAAGTCCAGTTTAAAGAATGAATTTCTCCCTGATATCGAGTAGCCGGCGGAAAGCTGCTAACTTATGGACTCTTTGTTGTAACGAAATAAATAGAAACTAGACCTTATTGTTAGCGCATTAAGATATAGATATTACGCACGCACTAATTATTAACCAAATGACCAATCACAAGCTGAAGTCACGTAATATTCGCTTCATCACTTTTACGCCAGTAAAAAATTAAATGGTAAGATAGAGACAAAGCGAATAAAAGCTATCGATATGTCATATCGCTCGTGATGTGAAGTTTGCATTTTGTTCGTTATTCAATATTCATATATCGATCTCGTGTTGTGTTGTTGCATTGCGCTTTGGATAAACCATAACTATTAACTTGATGAAGTTTTTGTGAAATCGGTTATGTATATTTAGATATCGATATGGTATGATAATAAACACCTATCTGATATAAGTTACGTTTTAATATATCGAAACCATGCTTATGCAATATCATTTTTCTATAAGTCTTGTTGAGAACGAAAAACTCAATAAAACAAAAAAAAATGTCCATTGAGTTGACATTTTAAAACCATACTGCAGATAAATACATAAGTATAAACGTTTGTAACACTAATCATAACTGATGTTTTAGTATCTTTTTCAATTTTAACCACCTACACCAACAATAAATTGAAGCACATGATTTGTAGTTGTATATACCTACCTAGTTTGAATTTTTTCGAGCAACAATAACAAAATATAAACACACCACATTTTCAAAAATACTCATTCTGATTATTTACCATAAATATCCAAGCATAATAATTATTTCCCTGTAAAAGGAAGAAGAGATTAGCTGTAAAAATCACAGCATTCTCATCCAAATCAAAACTTCAATACACAGTAAATGTAAACATTTGACGTTACACAACAGTATTTGCAAGGAGAATCTAGGGTAGGAATCAGATATCAATTTATTGCAGAATCGGTACTCGAAATTAAATCGATACATGCACCAATAAAAAAATTGAGAAAATTACATTGGAGTTTTTTATTATAATAAGTTAAATGCAATAATATAATGTTACATAATAAGATTAATTTTTTGTATTACTAATAACACAATTTAATGAATTACTATTTTTTAAATGTGACAAAATACTAAATAATAGAGTACATTTTTAGTAGTCTGTGTAGATATTCACTATGCACTATGACCACAGATTAATACTTTTCTCTCAATCACAATCCTTATTTATTGTAAAAACTAAACCCCGGACTTTTAACGAAAAATATTTTACTGTTGTTGTTAAAAGTATTAAACATTTTTTTTAAAACAAAAGTGGTTCTTGGCCACATCAAATGGGAATACTGAAATTGGCAAGGTCCTTTTGACCCTATATAAGGCCTCATTTTTCTTCCACCATGGGACGGAGAGGGTATGGGCAACCAACTTTTGTCAAGGTCACTTTACTCTTAAGTCAATATCTGCAGAACTGGGGATGTCATTTGAAATCCATTATAAGGGTGACTGGACTTTCAAAATTTCGACTCCATATGGGACCCCTTTTAGTAGCACCATGTGGTGGAGGGGATAAGGTACACCAACTTATGTCGAGGTCACTTTGCTCCGAGTTTATTCCTCGTGGAGCTGGGGGGTAAAGACTGAAATCCATTACAAAGGCATCTGGGACTTAGACAAAATTCAAACCTTTTTGTTGCACCACGAGTCGGAGGGGGTGAGGGCCATCAACTTTTGTCAAGATCACTTTGCACTTAGCACTTTGCACTTAATCTGAGGTCATACTCAATAGCCGCATAGCTGGGGGGTTAAATCAAAAACTACCGTCTTGAGTAGCAAAAGGGATGCAGGACTTAGAAAAATTTTAACCCTATATAACACCCCTTTTATGTTGCACCATTGGATGGAGGGGGTGAGGGACACCAACTTTTGACAAGGTCACTTTCGCAAGCTCCGCGAGGAGTAAACTCAGAGCAAAGTGACCTTGACAAAAGTTGGTGTCCCTCACCCCCTCTATCCAATGGTGAAACAAATTTTCCATCAAAATGTCCCCTTTCCTACACACTGACCGATTTTCCCCGAAATTAGTTTCCTTAGGCTTCGCAACATATTAAGTTTCACAAATAGCCCAACAATATGATTGTGTCTTGTGTACAATAAAAGAGTAACAAAAGACATAAAGAAGCAGCCTTGACTCTACTGATTGCACGTTTTGTTTCTAAGAATTACCAAACCACCTATAAAACTAAACTTATTAAGGTCTTTTTCAGCCTATTCTTCATATGAGCCCAGACTAATACAGCAGATTTTTACTTTTAATTGCTTAATGAGTTAAGATTAATGAAGCCATTCAAATATCCATGTTTTTTTTTTTTTTTTTATGTCATAAGATAGCAAACAAGCAGATGGGTCTCCTGATGGAAAGAGTCAACCATCGCCTATAGACACCAAAGATGTTAATGGTGCGTTGCTATCTTGTGGCGAGGTCTAATGCCACATGCATAAGTTTACCGGCTACCTTACCCTCCAAACCTGAACACGACAGCGACAAGCGCTGACGTTATTGCGGCAGGAATAGGTAAGGCGGTGGTACCAGACCCGGGCGAGACAATGCAGAACTCTACCACCTAGTAGCCACGATGGTAGTGACTCGATAGCCAATCGGTCGCCTTTTACGACCTGCCTGGCAGAACGGCAGTTGACCTATTCTACAAAGGAGGCCGGGACCAACACGGCGAAAACATGATATGTAAATTATTTCAAAATACTGACCTCAGCAATAGACTGCAAGTTGCGTGTGGGTTTCAATTGATTTACACCATGGCTTTTCGGTTTGCCATAAGTAGCACCTTTGGGAACTGGGCGTTTACGGCCACCACGACGTACTCTGATTCTGAAGATAACATAACCTAGAAAACAAATATGTTGACATGGCCGATACAAAAACAAAAAAAACTAAAAACGTGGTGAGATTGAAGATTTCATACCTTGCTTAGCGCGGAATCCCAATCGTCTTGCTTTGTCGGGACGCGTAGGCCTGGGAGCACGATGCATACGAGTCAATTGGCGATACTGCCATACCCTAATACGCAAGAGGAATCGCATAACATCGCTCAACTTTTTGCGGTATAACTCTTGAATATACCTGTAGGCACCCATCGTGGGAAGCTTGTGGCAGACCTAGCAACAAAATCAATAAAATACTGATCAGAAGTCACATCATCGGTCTGGCCACAAATAAAATCAAGATCCTTTAAGGTTAACATCGTTTGATGAAATCTCTGCAAATTTACAAAAGAACGAAAACATGATTTAAATAAACACTTAAAACCAACGTATCGATGTTTTCAATAAAGTTATTTCGGTTTAAATAGATAAAAATAAAAGGATCAACAAAATTTAACAAAGTAAAATACAACGTACGTCTCACACAATCCACAAGCAAACTTGAAAAGAAAAGACCAAAAGGCAAAAAGTTTTTCACTCTGTGCAGTGTTGCCAACCCGAAGAAAGTAAAAAGTAGCAAATAAAACTTAAAAAAAAACAGCAGAAAACAGCAAAATAGTAATTTGAAAACATCAAATCCACTGTCCGACTTAACATTTATAGAATTAATAAATAATTTATTTAGTGAACTTCAGATATAATAATATTATATCTGAAGTTCACTAAATAAATTATTATTTAGGTACTTAAATAGCTATACGACTCATGAAACAAAGAAAACAAGTGGAAGTGAAGAGTGGGCGTGCCGCGTGCATCACTATTATGCGCTGTTACTCTAAATTGCCTTAGTGATACTTACCATATCTTTAGGAGATGGTCGTCGTGCGAAAATCTATTATACACTGAATTAGTAGTGAGGCGTATTTATCGTAACAGATACAAATCACAGGTATTCGTAAATACTAGATAACAATTGTTCCTACAATATCAAATATCTGTTGAAAAATATCAGTCACAATACTGAATCACAATCTGCACTACGTTCTTCAGTCACAGTGGGTACTAGGTACTAGGTACCTACTCAATAGCAGATATTCGTGTTACCTGTTCTTCGTATGTATTAGTCTCTCTCGCTCACACCCGCTTAATTGAATCTGCTAAAACGAGAAGCACCTAGTATTTATTATCCGAAAATTCAAATAGTAATCTTTTATAACAAAATATCTTCCTAGAATAGTGACAACTATTTCTAGTCGTATAATCTGTTATCTGTTCCTGTTCCTAATTTTCAATTCGGAAACACTGCAAGAATACTTCTAACGATATGTTGAAATATTACGTCCTTTTGTAGGTATGTAAAAATAAAAAGGTCGATCTCAATTATTTGCATAAAATCATCAATATAGGTACTCGTACAAAATTTAAATAACTGTAAAATATTTTTTCTTCGTAGTAAAATTACAACAGAAATTATTTGAAAGTTCGAAACGTTTATATAATGGCGCGTTTCCGAACGTCTTTGTTGGCATTGACGCCATTGGCTACAAAATGTTCAACGTAACTACGACTTTATGACTTAACCATAAAGGTGATATTAATTAGACACCCAGGTCATAACGTTTCTTTGGTAATTTGTTTTCTATCCCGTTTTTCGGATTATATTTTTTCGACTTCGCTTTGAATTTACTTAGCGAAAACAAAAATTGTTTTGTAAACAAAAGGTTTACTAGTGCGAATAAAAATACTTAGTAGGTATTCATATTCTTTTTGTATATATAGGTAATAAATTAAGCAGTTCTGATAGGATATACTTATCTATTAAATTTAAATAATTTAGGTTGAAGTTGTATAAAAGTTTTTATAATATTAGTTCAGCAAAATGGCAAATGTAAATAAGAGATGACAGTGTTGTGTGTGTGTAGGACCATTTTGTAGATGTAGGTGACCACTATGCGAGCTGCAATATATCTATGTAAGGCTTAATTATCTTTTGATCATCCGTATTTGCAAAAACATATGAATAAAAAGCATCCCACGGTTCAGGTGATTAGCAGAACTGGTATCTAGTTATATTTATTATAATGTTTTTTTTTAATATTGCTTCGACATTTTTCAACCCATCGACTATCAATTATGTAGCTAAAATAGAACTTTAGATCACAAAAATTAAATTGAATGCCATTTGAAAAATCAAAATTGATCATCGTTTCCAAAATACCTACACGGCTTTTAAAAAATCAATATAGCCTACTGTGATTTTTAACTAACTATCTATGTAGATGTTTGAATTAAAAAAAATATATTATTATGCTTATAGTTTTTACTAATTTTAGCTTAAAATACCTCATATTAGCGGGAAGTTTCAGGTATGGACTACAGGGTTAACCGTTTACACATTTTTTAAGATTATATCAAACAATAATCAACTAAAGTAGGGCTAATTTAAAAGGTCATATTTGTCAGATCTTAAACCTAAAAATGTGAAATGGGATCTAAAACGCAGTAGCTCCATATAAACTTGTACGTGTCTGGTATCTGCCAAATGTCGTCTACTAAAATGGCCTTAGTACTCACTACTCTCTACTCACCACAGAGTACTTTGTAATATGCTACTCACATATTTTGTACTGTACGTGAATTATATACTGAGACCGTGCTTGGAAAAATAACAGGCTGTTCTTTAGTAACAGATAATGACATCTGTTATTTTTCAGTAACAGTAACAGGATCAACAGGTTTCTTATTCGACCTGTTATAACCCAAGACTACACTGAATTATGCCTTATTGTGCCATCCTTGAATGCAGAAATGATAGTAGAATACAGATGATTAAAAATGGAGATATATCATATCATCCGAAAGTAAAATTTTTATTTTATTTTAATTAAATTCCTGATTTAAAATAATCTCTAATGATATAATAGAAAGTCAAGCTAAAATCAACCGTACACCCTACATATAAAGTTCATATTAGGTTGACCTATTTTTTTTCGAAAGATATACGTAATGACCGTCACTACGTATATCGTTCTAGAAAGTTCTCTACTCAAATATGACCAACTGAAAACTACGGAAAAATCAATACTGCCATCTATTGTAGAATAACGAAACTATTATGATTATAGTTTCACTATTGTACAAATAGATGAGTCTATTTTCAATGGACTACAAAAGAACGTAAATACTCTTTTTTTTGTAGCAAAATAAAATTTATTGTAACGCAGTTTGGTATATTTTTAAATGTTCTGTTTGTGTGTTTCGGATTATTGTTGTTTAAAATGAAAACGACCAATGAAACAATGTTTGCATTAGTAGTTTATATGCAATAATGCTTATTTTATGTGTGAGTATGGCGATCGCGGTCCTGATACAAATGTTTGTACTTGCCAATTCCGCTTGTTATATGTTCCATGTATACGACTACTGTTAAATTTACTTTACATCTGCCCTTATTAGTGAAAATTGTAAATAAAGTCGAAATGAAAACATTACTTAATTAAAATTATTTATTCTATCATGGAAAAATTACTGATTAACATTATCAATTTCGCGATCTTCGGCGTTTTCGGACACTTTTTCTTGTTAAAATCGTACATGCTTTTATTACATTCATTTGATATGCATCTCAGTTGCATGAAATAATAACAGATAAATTAAATAATTACTATACTATTTCAACTATCCTATTTAACTGTATGTCAAAATCTTAGTGTTGTTAAATTTTAAATTCCCTATATTACCACAAGAGGCCCGCTAGAGATATCAATTTTGATGAGGCGTGGAACCAATGTATACAAAATCTATCTTTACTGCTTTGTTAAAAGGTTTAAAATGTTGATTGTAAATTGCGATTTAGAATGAATTATATTGAAATAGTATGAAATTTGGATATATCCTCAAAAAACGGTAGAAATATGAACTTAAACAGAAAAATGGGATGTAATGGCGAAAACAGTAAATCTACTGTTAAAACAGTAGGGTTGGCAACACTGACTCTGTGCTGTGGCTAGGGATGCTCATTGCTCGATGATCATCAATTTTCGATGAACATCGATATTAGGTGATAAAATATCGATGTTTCAACATCGATGTTGCATTAAATAAAGTAATCGTAACATCTATGTCAGTCTATAATCGGAATTAAGTCGCGGATACGTCATAATCGACCAAAAACCAAAATCTATGAACGCTTCCACACACAGTAAGTAGGTAAGTATTTATTAAATACTGAACATTACCAAACTACGGTAAACTACGGTACTAGTCTGTGATATTTCAATTTTTTAATATATTTTTTGATTTATGTTGAATTGAAAATGTGTGATATTGCAATAGTTTCATTTGTTGACCAACGATGTGTAAAATATTGGCTGACATTGATGTTTTCCTTTCAATATTGACTGACATTGATGTTTATCGAACATCGAGGCTTTAGCTTCGATGTTGACATCGATGTCAACGCAGCACAAAACGTTTTCCTCGAAGTTTTTCCTTTATTTTCGGGAATAAATAAAAATTGCAAGGTGTGAGGTCAGGGCAATACGGCGGGTGATCCAATATTTCTACGTCTGACTTCACTGAATAGTCGATTATTCACTCAGCAATGTGCGACGAGGTGTCGTAGTGAAGGGATTTCAACTGCGAGGTCATTTTTCTCAAACTTTTTCCAAGACAAATGGCAAATAGTAGTTAGTGCACTACTCTGCAGTAAATGTTTTTTGATCCTCTAAAACAATTACTGTGTAATGATAAGTCCTTTAAATGAACAAGGCCGCCATCTTTTTTCCCCCACACTTCTTTTCACTTTGGTTGGCAACACCTCGGAAGGAAACACCCACTGAGCTGATTGTCTTTTGGTTTCCGGATAATAACAGTAAATTCAGCTTTCATCAGACGTAAGTATGTTGAACACATCATTAAAATCACCTCCGTTAAATCTTTGAAGCATTGCAGGGTATATTTTAACACGATACGTTGGTTCGGGTTTCTTTGAGGAATAGGCACTAGTACTGGGCGTTTTTTGACGAAACTGTTTTAAAAAACAGATTTTTGTCTCTGATAAAAGCAGTTTGGCAAAAAAACATGTTCGCGTCGTTCATGAACTAAACTGGACTTCGCGCCCGACAGTTTTATTACGCTCGCTCTTTCCATATAATACCGTTAGAAAGAACGAGATGGAGTGAACTCTCATTGGTCGTCGTTTCAAGAAGCAGATCCAAATAACGAACTTTTGAAATAATGTCTTATGCTATGGTGATAAAGCTGATATTACCGTGGCATATGCAAGAAACGATAAAAAGCAGTTTTTCTAAAACAGTTCGTTTTGTCACAATCAAGACTTTTATAAAATGAAACTTAATTCTATAATCATAGCGCTGGTATTTGTGATATTATGTAGCAGGATAAACTGGTTTCTTTAGCTCGACCGTTTGACCGTCCGCATCTGAACTATGTCATAGGTTATTCAAAATTTCAAATCAAAACAAAATTAGTAAATTTATATTGTTTTGACTCATGGTTGATGCGATGCACCTGTGGCGTAAACAATTTCGCGTTTTTCTTTCTTTCTAGTGTTCGTTTTAGTGTAAGTTCTGTAAATATTGACTGTTAAATATTTTATCTAAGTATTTCAAAAGATTTGTGAATATAGCTTAGGTGGAACTTATAACTTGTGTGATGTCGTGTGTTTGTATAGAAGTACCTATCTAAAATGTCGCAACGGAAGAATTGTGGAAAAAAAACAGGAAAATGAACTTTTAAGTACCTACGTCAGAATATTTGTGCTGCCAGTTCTAAGCCTTAAAAAACAGTTTTATAAAAAAAATCTTTTGGAACTAGTTTTCTTTAAACAAAAAACTGTTTCTTTTCATTTCTTACAACACCCGTTTTTGCCCAGTACTAATAGGCACACTGCCGTTCTGCTAGGCAGGTCGTAAAAGTCGACTAATTGTCTATGCGAATCACTACCATGAAACAAAGAAAACAAGCGGAAGTGGGAAGTACAAACATTTGTATCAGGACCGCCATCGCCAAACTCACACATAAAAAAAGCATTATTGCATACAAACTACTAATGCAAACATTGTTTCTGTGTATTGATTTTTCCGTATTTTTCAGTTTGTCATATTTGAGTAGAGAACTTTCTAGAACAATATACGTAATGACTATCATTTCGTATATCGTTCTAGAAAAATTAGGTCAACCTAAAATGAACTTTATATGTAAGATGTACTACTGATTTAAGCTAGACTTTTTATTATATCCTTAGAGATTATATTAAATTAGGAATTTTATTAAAATAAAATGAAAAATTTACTTTCGGGTGATGTGAAATATCTCCATTTTTAATCATCTGTATTCTACTATCATTTCTGTGTTAAAGTATGGCACAATAGATATCAACACTAAAATTTACAAAAATAAATAAAAATAGGTACCATTATACCCAAAGCGCTGGTATCATCAATTTGATCGTTAACGGAAACTATATTTTATTATTTGATATTTACGATTTTTTAACAAAATTATTATCTACGTAGTACTCTAATTGGTCTGTGGCCTCTTATTCAGTTCATTGTCATACGTCAGTAAAGGCGATTGTGTTGCGCGTGAGTTAAATTGTTGTTCCCGAGTTACGATGGCGTAAACAAACACTGAGGTTTTACAATTCATAGAAATGTATCAAAATGAACCAATGAATGAATGACTGATGATGGTGAATGTCCTTTATGAATTGAAACTTTTTCATTATTACACCACAATTATTAAATATGATCATCTTTATCGAGAAATTCTGTAACATATTGAAAATAATAATTACTTATCGATACATATTTACGAGATTTGGACTGATTTTAAAGTATAAAGTAATTATTATTTTCAGTATCTTATACGGAATTATTATATGGAATATATCCTAATTCCGAATACGTGTTGTTCGTATTGAATTCAAATCAATACTAGTTATTTTTTAAACTTTTCTCGTTTTGTCTCATTTCGCATTGTTTTGCCTCATTGATGAGAGGAGGTTCAGAGCAGTGCACTGTTTCAGATGACATTATGTATTAGGTTAGGTTATTAAAAATACAATTTTTTAATACTTTTATTTCAGGTTAATGATGCTTAGAAACGTATAGCAGATTGCTGCTGCAATAGCGTCAGTACTAGTCACTGTCGTGTTCCGGTTTGGAGAGAAAGGTAGCCGGTAAACTTATACATGTAGTATTAAACCTCGCCACAAGATAGCAATGCACCATTAACATCTTTGGTGTCCATTGGCGATGGTTGACTCTTTCCATCAGGAGACCCATATGCTTGTTTGCTATCTTATGATATAAAAAAAGATAAGTATTCCTGTTATAGAACTAAAAAAGAAAAAGGAATCTTTAATGACAAATCTTACGGCTGTAAGAGATTCTACGTCCATCTATATTAAAGAGCCAATGCAGATTGGTCAACACACCAATGTATAAACAGAAACATTTAATGTTGGCCCAACAGTTGGCCCAACACAGCCAATGTATAAACAGAAACATTTAATGTTGGCCCAACACCTTGGCCCAATGTGTACAGCCGTTTATACCGTACATAACGTTTTAAAAACAAAATACTTATATTTAAAGTCGTTGTAAGTTAAATATATTTATTGAGTTATACAATAAAATTACTTTAAAAAATGGCAGGATATTACAACTTCTGAAACGACAGATAAAATAATAATTGACATCTTGTAGGTCATGGCGCTGACATAATCCGTTTAATTTTAAGAGACTTTTCGCTAGTAGAAGATCTAAATTTTTGCGTACTTCGTAATATGTATGGGTTATATACAGCCATTAAAAAGACGGCAATGCCCGTACGTTTTGGTTTTTCAAATGACTTGCGCCAGACTGGTGGAGTGTGTCTCTACCAAGGAAGTTACATTTTACCCGGAATGTTCACACGCGGTTTAAAATCGTTCCGAAGAGTTTCACGACATGGGTGGAGTGTGTCTCTTTTTCTACTAAATAAAGCGCTAATTGCTAGAGATGTGATAAACGGCTTTTAATTATTAACACGTTTAAACGTTTTGCTTATACTTTTAAGCGTGCTTAAAAAAGCGCTTTTCGTTTAAACGCTTTTTTAAACAAAAGTTGTTGATCGTTAAGGTCAATTATAAAACGAAGATTTAAGTGAATTAGTAGCGACCGATAAAGCCGAGAGCTGAAAAAAGCGTTCAATGTTTTGTGGTTTTGTTAGCGTTATTACTTATTACTAGCTTATAGAAATGAATCGTTTATTTGAGAAACCCCATAAGTCACATTTTTTTCGAAATTGGGTTTATTGCATTTTTCGGTTCTTTGAATATCCTCTCACGTTTACGTGTATATAATAAGTCCAAATATCCCATAAGTCCAAAATTAAAAAAATAAGTTTCTTTTTTTTTTACAAAAAAAACTTCTTCTGAGTGAAAAAAATGTTTTTAAATTAAAATTGACGCCTTTTTGAAAAAAAAAAATCACCCGTGACCACTGGCTGTCAGTAAAAAAGTAAAATTAAATTTTAATAATTTTTGCTGTTATTAGTTTGATAAAATTTAATTAAATTATTGTTTTATTCTTTACTGTGATTTCACTGACTTTAATTTAAAAATAAATGATTATTTGTTATAATTTCCGTTAATTGTAGTTCTACTCCATATTTTGTAGTTTATTTTATAAATTTAATAAATTATTGAGGAAGAAAAATTGATAAATTAATGATTTTTTAACTATTTTCTTCGTTTGTTTGAGAAACCCCATAAGTCCACCTACTTTAAATCATTATTGTTAATTGTAGTAATTAACAATTAAAATTTTTTATGCTGGAATCTTTTTTAGAGATGCTAACATTATTATTATTTATCATTGGTTCACGATGTTAATGCTAACTTAACCTGGAAAAATGTTTTTTGCTTCTCCTGAAAAATTTAGTATTTTGGACTTATGGGGTTTCTCAAATAAACGATTCAAATGACGTGTTATCAAATACAATACAAATTATTATAAATACTAGCTGACCCGGCAAACGTTGTTTCGTCATATAAATTATTGAATTAAAAAATAGAGGTTGATGATAGAAGGGTGAATATGAGGGTTGTATGTATTTTAAAAGCCACAATTTAAAAAAAAAACTTGACCAGACACCAGGAACGCAGTTCCTTTTATTATTATTTACAAAAAACCTGTATATACTCAACAAAAATAATCGTCGCGACACCACACTGTTCAATGCGAAATAGAATTTCGGCACCCGGTCGATATGGGAATCCGGTCGAATTTCGGCACCCGGTCGTATTTCGACCCGCCGTCGAATTTCGGCACCTGGTCGAATTTCGACCCACGGTTGAATTTCGGCACCCGGTTGAATTTCGACCCACGGTCGAATTTCGGCACCCGGTCGAATTTCGGAACCCGGTCGAATTTCGGCACCTGGTCGAATTTCGACCCACGGTTGAATTTCGGCACCCGGTCGAATTTCGACCCACGGTCGAATTTCGGCACCCGGTCGAATTTCGGAACCCGGTCGAATTTCGACAAACGGTCGAATTTCGGCACCTGGTCGAATTTCGACCCACGGTCGAATTTCGGCACCCGGTGGAGTTTCGGAACCCGATCGAATTTCGACCCACGGTCGAATTTTGGTACCCGGTCGAAATTCGACCGGCGGTTGAAACTCGGCAACCGATCGAAATTCGGCACTCGGTCGAATTTCGACACTCGTTCAAAATTTGACTGTCCTTCGAAATTCAAATTTTGGTCGAAATTCGACATTCGGCCGAAATTCTGTATAAATGTCGAACATTTGGCACTAGAAAAAAAGTAAACTCAATCAAATAGTAGATAGACTCTTTCAATGCACGAGCTAAAGGGAAGTGGCTGGATATTTCTGTGCTTACAATACTTTACTATAGCAAAAAGTGTCGTGACAACTTTTCGTAAGAATTTTTTCCGTCTAGTTCACAACGCGCGATAAGGAACTTCGTTCCAATAAAAATAAAAAAAAATTGTCTTAAAAATAAAAAAATAATGTTAGGGGTGAACAACCCTTATCACTTAGGGGTATAAAAACAGTAGCCGATTTTCAGACCTACTGAATAAGCATATAAAATTTCATGAAAATCGGTAAAGCCGTTTCGGAGGAGTATGGTAAATAATATTGTAACACCAGAATAAGGTACTTTCTCAATCAATCAACTTCCCTTCGTACTTTTCAGACTTAGGACTGTCTGAAATGAATAGTAACACAATATATACTTTTTTATCCATTACGTAATTTCAATAATTAATATAAACAAAATTACTTTGGAAATTTGTAAAGGGATTCGAGTCATGTTCTTACGCGCGCTAAGTAAAATAAAACAAACAATAAAATAAAATAAACAATTGATGAGCGCGTCCAATTTCTTCAACAACGAAAAGCGTACTGGAACTTGAAAAAACGTAAGTTGTCAATTCGTTGTAAAAAGCAAAGTTGTCAATTCGTTGTAAAAAGCACTAACCAACCAAAAACGGAGCGCTGTCAGTCCGACACAAATATTGCGTAAACAAGTAGAAAATAATTTAGCCGCTTGATACGATAACCAATCCAAATTGTTATCGTTTCTTATAGGCATAGTAATAAGGTTGTTAATCCAATAAAATGAAAAATTATATTGAGTCTTAGAGTATAGAAATAAGGTTCTTTATTCTATTTTATTTTGATTTTTAACATTATTGAAATAAGGTTACTTTTCGTCAATCATGCTAATATGGTATTTAAATTTTTGTATCTTAAACATCAACGTTTAAACGAAAACAGCTTAAATCCGTAAGCGCGCTTATAGGCTTATTTTGAAAAGCCTAATTTTTTAAGCCTATATCGTTTAAACGCCCACGACCCCACGACTACTAATTGCCATATATAAGTGCGGCCACGCGTAGTTTGCAAATTACTACTAAGTAATTTTACTAATTTGAGAAACAGTTTTTGCATTGCATAAGTAATAACGTTATAATTAAAATAAGCACATTTTAGAACTTACTGTGTTAATTACAATACATTTTATGCCAATGTATTTATCGACGTGTATGAATAAAAGGGATTTAACGATTACCGAATATATAAAAATCTACCGTCTGTTAGTTTCATTTACACTGGCAATTGCAAGAAAGGGATAACATCCACTCTTGTCGTTGTCTTGCTCAGAACGTTTTTCTCTTCTGTTAAGTAAGAAACAAATGTCAACTTTATTACTAACGAAATAAAGTACATTTTTATTTTTCAAATATTGTTTCGTAATAATTCCAGTTATCGTATATAAATTCCTTGGCTACAATTTGCCGAATGGAAGCTAGTGATGCGAATATTGAAATTGTAGTAGATCTGCACGATGCTAACACGAATATTCATTTTTCTTAGAACAGTTACGAATTTAATTTGATGACTTTTTGTCATCAACATATTAATGAAGGTTAACAAGTAATTAAAAAATCAAAATCCAATCTGATAAAAGTATTTCGCCTATAACATTCACACAATTAAAATGAATCTAACCACACCCCTCAAGCTTAAAAATAGAGCGGTTTAGTCTACAAAACATATTATCAGGGCGAGCGAAGCGAGCCCTACACTAGGCCACTATCTATGCACTTTTGTGGTACATTTTACTGAAAAAAATATCTCATTTTTAGGTTTGAGCTTCGACGTGGTAGTTTATATTCATGACTAGATTTGTTATCTACCATAAAAATACCGTTTTATAAAAATAAAAAAATAGAAGGTACAAGTTGTATTAGAATCTTATTACTACTAACGCCATCTCTTATTAAATTAACGAGTTAAAATTGATAGAAGATACATTTTCTATTAGAATTTTTGACCTTATTAAGAGACTACCTACTTCATGAATTGTTTCTTCATATTTGACTGGCGGCGCGCGGTTATCGTGCCCTCGTATAAAGGCGAGGTTCAAGTATAAACTGCAATAGCTATAGGGCCATCAGTTTGATCAGTTTGGGATCGAAGGTGTATGATAAAATCATTGAAAGGAGAATGCAAGGGAAGTTCGAAGTAATATTGTGGGAGGCACAAGGAGAATTTAGGTCTAGAGCAGGAATGTTTGCGGGAGCGTTAGAGAGTTTCACAATATGCTTATTGAGAAACAGTACAGATGTATTAATTGATTTATATTGTATTGAGATCAATTCCCAATCTTAGTCCGAGGGCGAGGGTAAAAAGCTAAAAAAAGGTATATTTACGCCCGTATCCCCGAAGAGGTAGGCAGAAGTACAACGTGTGCATCCACGATTAGCTGAAAATACTTAAGTCCCACAATGTGATAGGTGGCCAGCCTGTCGCCAGTAGGGCACTTTTCCAATTCCGGGTAAAGTTGTTTTGTCAGAAAACTGAAAAAACACATTTTTTCATTTGCCTGACTCTAAAAGCGAACTCCGAGGGTTTCTCTGAGAGGAAAATTCAAAAAATGTGTTCGCTTAGACACACGTCTACCGTCAATTTTTCGTGCCTGCGTATTCCATAAATTTTGAAGGTTTATTTAAATAAAACATTTTTTGATTTTGATTTCGTAAATCGACGTAAAACCAGGAACTTCCTGATTTTAGAAAAAAGAACAATTATTTCAGCAAAATGTCAAAAATGTGTTTTTTATAAGATCAAACTTCATTTTTAATAAATATTTTTCCTTGAAAATACCAACAAACAATAACCAAATATTCCTGGTCCAAAGCCTGACGACGCGGGCCTTTGATGCGAATGTAATGTTTAGGTGAAACTACGCTGAGTTTTTTAGATTAGATAATTATAAATAAAGTCCATACATTAAAAGATGTAATTCTCATAAAAATACTTTTATAACAATATTACTATATAGTATAACTTTGCGAGCCCTTACAAAGCTCTGCTTTTTGCTAGTATATTACATAAAAGTACGTGAGCCCATATATACACACATTTGAAAAATATAACCTTCCTTTTAAAGCAGTTTGGTAAAAACATCCACCTAAATACGATTGGGCAATGGGGTCGTCACTGTGCCTAAATTCTTAAATACTGTTACGAATAATCTAGAAGCGTGTAGAATTGGAGCGCGCGCGCTAATTATCTAGAAATAAAAGAAAGAGATAGCTACTCCTATTCACAAACAAATAGTTGACCTGGGCTATGCCATAATGGACTTTGTGGGATATGGCATAAGGTTGAAAGTAGCGTGTAATAGGATTTATGATTCATAACATATTTACGATAAGAAGTGTTGTCATTGTTTCCCGATACATTTAGATTTTTCTGGATCCAGCTAGGACTTTCCCCTGCCTATAAATACAGAGATGTTGACAAACACAGGGCAGTTTTTATCAAGCGATCGAGAGCGATACATCAAGAGACCAGTGCGAAGCGAGAATTGTTTTATTGTGTAGTGTTTTAAGTTCAGTGATAGTACAGCAAGTAACTATTGTGTAAAGTGTATTTTAGTATTACGTTGTGTTGGGTTGTGTAAATACAAGGATTTAATATAAGTGGTGTTTTCTTACAATTGCGAACCCGAGTACGTAACAACTGGTGTCGGAAATGAAATTGTGAAATGCTACTTATTCCGAAGGAAGGTGTTACCACCAGGTCTCAAGCTGAGACACAGAGGGTGTCAGAGGACACTGAGATGCGTGCAGGTGAGGAACCCGTAAGTGTTGCCAGCACGTCGTTAGCATCAAGCTCAGCCCCTGCTGATCTTTCTGTCATACTGGCAGCTATTCAGCTACAGCGACAGGAACAGCAACAGCAACAACAAACGCTGCGTGAACAACTTCAGCAACAACTTCAGCAACATCAACAGCTACAGGAAGAGCGACAACTAAAGCTACAGGAACAGCAACAACAAACGCTACGGGAACAGATCAAGGAACATTAACTGGTTTTGATGATAAATTGTCAGTTATCTTGGCGCAGCAAGACCAGTTAAAAAGCGATGTGGGCCTCGTCACGCGCGACATGAAGGGTGTTGAGAAGAGGGTTGACCACTTGGAGGCCAGCTGCGACAAAATAAGTGAAAACGTGGACCAACTGGAAAGGGAGGTCATGAAAATGAAGATCACGGGAGTTAAGTCGGGTGCTGCCATTACAAGCTGCTCTCACCAGGTGGGTCCTCGGGTAAAGGTACCCACTTATGACGGTCTTACGTCATGGAGTGCGTACCACACTCAGTTTGAAATAGCAGCGAAAGCCAGTGGTTGGACAGACGAACATTGCTTAACAGCTCTAAGTACCGCGTTGCGGGGAGAGGCGCTCTCTGTGTTGGATGCAATGCCTAAAGAATATCAGTTCGCTGATTTGATGGAGGCATTGGAAGCTCGCTACGGTGAGCGTCACTTGGAGCGTGTGTTCCGTGCCCAATTAAAGGACCGTGTACAGAGGAGCGGCGAGGGACTTCAACAATGGGCCGTGGAAATTGAGAAGCTTGTGAGGAAGGCGTATCCTTCAGCCGATGCTCACACAGTGAATAACACCATCGTCCAGGCGTTTATTGATGGAATTAGAGACCTGGAAGTGCGTGCTGCTGTTCGCCTTCAGCACCACGTGACGATGAAGGAGGCTTTGGCTCATGCGTTGGAGGTAGAAGCTGTTCGCCACGAACCTCGAGCACATAAAGTACGTGAGGTTACAGAAGTTGTGGCTCAAACAAAGGAAGTGGAACCTAGAAGACTGGGCCCCATGTGTTATGCCTGCGGGAAACGTGGGCACATTAGAGTCAACTGCCCCACCAAACCAACGGGTGCAGTTAATTGGCGACAGTAAGCGGCCGGAAGCTCAGCAGCTGAAGAGAGCAGGCAGGTCAACCAGCCTGTTTATCCAGCCCAGGGAAACGAGTAACAGCCAGGATCAAGGGGCGGGTGCTGGCTGATCGAAAAACAGCCCCAAAAGTTGTCATATCCCAGGTGTGCGACGGCAACAGTTTATCCATTAAGGGACTGATTAATGGCAAGAACTGCAGCTTAACGCTGGACACTGGAGCTACACGAACTGTGGTGCGACCAGAAGTAGCTAACAATGGCAACCTGAGATTGACGAATTTTGGGAAAAGCAAGCTTCTGTCTGTCACAGGTCAGCCAATAACCGTCTTCGGTGAAGCATCTGTAGTGATGCAAATAGGTGACGAGTTTTACACTCACGACGTCGTAGTGGCCGATATTATGGATGACTGTGTACTTGGTTTAGACTTCATGAAGAAGAATGCCTGCAAGATTGATTGCAAAACAGGAGTTTTCGTATGTGGGCTAGTAGAAATTTTCATGGATGGGGGATCAAAAGGAAAGGTAACAGTGGCTAGAAGAACCATCTTACCTTCAAGATCGAAGACATTGGTACGCGTGAAGTTACCAACCAGTTACAAGGGCCTGGATAACAGAAGTGTGTTAATTGAAGACAATGGAGCAATTCCACACTGTATTACAGGCCGGAGTTTGGTTTGTGACAAGGGCTTGTCAGCGGTGCAGGTAGTTAACTTGAGTGACAGTGATGTGGTGCTTAAAGCAGGTGATGTTGTAGGACAAAGTGATGAAGTTATGGAGTTAAGGAAACTGACATCGACAGGAAGTACAGCGTCAAGAGACGTACCACAGGAACTCAAGGATTTGGTGAACAAGTGCGGATACCTTACCGCGTCACAACGGTAGCAGGCTAAGGATCTACTTTCACGTTATGCCAACATTTTCTCTAAGACTGATAGAGATATAGGCAGAACATCTATAGTCAAACATAAGATTGACACTGGAAACGCGCAGCCGATAAAGCAGAAAGCTAGACGTATCCCAATAGCCAAAGAAAAGGAGATACAGGAGATGATAGATGAAATTTGAAGAAACGGAGTTATAGAGCAATCTTCTAGTCCATGGTGCTCTCCTGTAGTGTTAGTTAAGAAGAAATATGGGTCTACACGTTTCTGCATCGACTGTCGTCGGCTCAATAAAGTCACCAAAAAGGACAGTTACCCATTACCTCGGATAGATGACACTTTGGACACTCTGGCAGGCATGTCTTGGTTCTCAACTTTAGATTTAAAATCTGGGTACTGGCAGGTTGAACTTAGCCCTAATGATAAAGAGAAGACAGCATTCTCCATAGGACAAGGATTATGGCAATTTAAAGTAATGCCGTTTGGATTATGCAATGCGCCGGCGACTTTTGAAAGATTAATGGAATGTGTCCTAGCAGGACTTGTAGGCGATGCCTGCTTAGTGTATTTAGATGACGTAATAGTCATAGGAAAAGATTTTCAGCATCATCTGTACCAACTGAAAAGATTTTTAATAAAATACATGCTGCATGGCTAAAGTTGAACCCAAAAAAGTGTCACTTATTTCGGAAGGAAGTCAACTATCTGGGTCATGTGATATCACAAAACGGCGTACAGACAGACCCTGAAAAGGTTAGTGCAGTACAGAAGTGGCCAACACCCAGAGACAAGACCGAAGTTCGCGCATTTTTAGGATTATGCTCTTACTACAGACGTTTTGTGAAGGGATTTGCTAAAATAGCAAAACCGCTGCATAATTTCACTGACGAAAAGAAGAGTTTCGATTGGAATGACACGTGTCAACAAGCTTTTGATGAACTTAAGAAGCGGTTGTGTGAGTCACCAATTTTGGGCTATCCTGATCGGAAAGGGCAGTTCATCGTAGACACAGA
The DNA here is from genome assembly GCA_036924255.1 of Apodemia mormo. NCBI lineage: Eukaryota > Metazoa > Arthropoda > Insecta > Lepidoptera > Riodinidae > Apodemia > Apodemia mormo. The sequence continues at coordinate 10,688,712 of JAUPFN010000011.1, forward strand.
TGCAAGTAACACTTCCATTGGTGGTATCTTATCACAGAAGCAAGGTGATCAAGAAGTTGTGATAGCTTACTTCAGCAAATCATTGTCGCGGCCAGAACGAAACTATTGTGTTACAAGAAGAGAACTATTGGCAGTAGTGAAGACTCTTCGACACTTCAAAAAGTATCTGATTGGGCGACCCTTCAAGCTGCGTACCGACCATGCTGCTTTGAAGTGGTTGTTACAATTCAAAGACCCGGAAGGCCAAGTGGCTCGCTGGATTGAGCAATTGCAAGAGTTTGACTTTAACATAGAACACCGCAGTGGAAGGTCTCACTCGAATGCAGAACCATTATCACGACGACCTTGTACGGAAGATTGTAAACATTGTGTAAGGATGGAGACGAAGGAAAGGGTTCAAGTATTGGGAGCTAAGCCTACGGATGACAGGTGGGAAACTGATGAGATGCGTAAGGCCCAGTATGAAGATAGAGATTTGCGGCCTCTAATAGATTGGATGAATCAAGACACGGGAAAGCCCGAATGGCAGGAGCTGGCTCCCTTCAGCGCCATAACGAAAAGTTATTGGGCGCAGTGGGAAAGCCTTGTGTTGCAAAACGGCTTACTGTACCGCAAATGGAAAAAACCTTCAGGAAGAGAACATCATCTACAGTTGGTCGTGCCAAGAAAACTTATCAAGGACGTACTACGTGAGTTGCATGATGGGGTTTCTGGGGGACATCTTGGAGTACGACGAACATTGGTAAAGGTACGAGAGCGTTTTTACTGGTTGAATTGCTGAGAAGATGTCGAGAGTTGGTGCCGGAAATGTACGTCATGCTCAGCAGTGAAAGGTCCGCAGGTTAGAAGCCGAGGCAACCTTAGACTATACAACGTGGGAGCCCCCTGGGAAAGGATAGCGATTGACGTGGCTGGGCCATTTCCTAAGACAGATAACGGAAACAAGTATTTTATGGTCGTGATGGATTACTTCACGAAATGGCCGGAGGTGTTCGCAATCCCTAATCAGGAAGCCACGACGGTTGCTGAGAAATTAGTCAATGAGGTGATATGCAGATTTGGCGTTCCGCTGGAGATTCATTCCGACCAAGGCAGAAACTTTGAATCTAATGTATTCCAGGAGATGTGTAAATTATTAGGTGTGTACAAAACAAGAACTACACCTTATCACCCGCAATCTGATGGAATGGTCGAATGATTTAACCAAACTTTGGAAAGACACTTAGCCAAGCTGGTAGAAGATCACCAAAAGGACTGGGATAAATACATACCTCTGTTCTTACTGGCTTACCGAACAGCGGAACACGAAAGCATAAAAGTGATGCCATCCTATGCCAACTTTGGCAGACAGTTACGTATACCAGCAGACTTAATGACTAGAGGCCCGCCACCGAATGTAGAGACCCAATTAAGTATACCGGAACATGTTGAAGACATTCGTGAGAGGTTACACGATATACACTCGTTAATAAGTGAAAACGAATTGGAATCAAGTCAGCGGATGAAGACCAGATACGACCGAAACGCCAATCATCGAGGTTTTCAGGAAGGATCTCTTGTTTGGCTACATAATCCGGTTCGACGAAAAGGAAAATCTCCTAAGTTACAGCGACGTTGGGATGGACCATACAAAGTAATCACACGGATCAATGACGTTATCTACCGAGTGCAGAAGCAACCAAGAGGGACCATGAAGATTGTTCATGTTGATTGATTAGCTATCTATAATGGAAGTAATGATGTTCGGGACGAACATAACTAAGAGGGGGGTAGTGTTACGAATAATCTAGAAGCGTGTAGAATTGGAGCGCGCGCGCGCTAATTATCTAGAAATAAAAGAAAGAGATAGCTACTCCTATTGACAAACAAATAGTTGACCTGGGCTATGCCATAATGGACTTTGTGGGATATGGCATAAGGTTGAAAGTAGCGTGTACTAGGATTAATGACTCATAACATGTTTACGATAAGAAGTGATTCATTGTTTCCCGATACATTTAGAATTTTCTGGATCCAGCTAGGACTTTCCCCTGCCTATAAATACAGAGATGTTTACAAACACAGGGCAGTTTTTATCAAGCGATCGAGAGCGATACATCAAGTGACCAGTGCGAAGCGAGAATTGTTTTATTGTGTAGTGTTCTAAGTTCAGTGATGGTACAGCAAGTGACTATTGTGTAAAGTGTATTTTAGTATTACGTTGTGTTGGGTTGTGTAAATACAAGGATTTAATATAAGTGGTGTTTTCTTACAATTGCCAACCCGAGTACGTAACAATACATTCCTGTCATTCTGTTATGACAGACACGAGAGGTATGAATATAAAAAAAATTGCTTGTAACATTACAATAGCACAAACATGGCCGTTAAGTAGGTGGCCGGTGGAAGAAACTAAGTAGGCTCTTTTATCTATTTTCTTATAGCTTTTGTTGTACAAGGTCGTTTTTTAAATTATTGCAAAATAACAAGTTAAGAATAGATATTGCGTTTTTAATATTTACTTATTACATCCTACAGCCCGCTGCAAAAATTTTTAGGTGAATTCCACGGGAAAAACATATTTTCAGGGATAAAAATTATACTTTGATAGATCATTTAGTTCAGCCATTTTGGGGCAATTGCGTAACAAATATCCAAACGTACAAACTTACACATGTTTTAACTGGTATGATTTAACTGGCATTAAATGTATGTAAAAATATTACAAACTTTGGTTTTTGAATATAACTTAATGTAAAACATCCACTGGCACGTCTTGGAAGTAAAATAAAATCAACTCTTATGCTACGACGCTTAACAGCTCGACGCTCATTTATTCTTATATTATACACTGTTGTATATTTTTTAAGCAAGGTATAATTTTATCTATCTGTGTTTGTTGTTACAGTTGCGAACTAAACCCAACAACGACTAAGTATATTTGAAGCAACGAGAACGCGCGAATGCAATACTAGGTACTGGCAGAATCATCTTCAGTATAAGAGATGGGCGTTACCATTGAAAAGGACTGAATTGAAAATATAATTTTTCTAACAAGAACATATTATATATTTTTTTGATAATGTGCATAATTTCTACATAAAATAGTTTACCTATATATATTTTACATCCAACAGACATCCCACGACCGCTTAATTCAGTTTATTACACAAACAAGTTGATGATTGATAAATTCCTACTTTGCAAATTTCGGCTCAAAACATAGTGACAGAGATGAAAATCATTCTAATAAATTATTTTATTTTGTAATTTATAAATGACGATTTGATTTTAAATCGATTTTATTGATGATTTCGAAGTTTCGAGTTCGGTCCGCACACGGGACAACACTGCGAACCGCCATCTTGAAAGCGTATTTGTTGTCATGTTTACGTTGTACGTAAAAGGTGGGATTAATATTTTTATTTTTTAGATAAAACATAATTGTGAAAAATGAAAATATAATTTTATGTGAAATTGTAATTTCAAGAGAATATCTAAACTGCCTATATGCTTATGTTGTGTTGTGTACAGTAATTAACATTTTAGTTGACAATAAAAGAATAGGCGCCAAATAGTTTCTAGTCGTTACAATTTGTGTTATTCTAATCAAAATAAACACATTTTAAACTAAAGTCGATTTATCACTTATTTCTTTATATTTCCAGAAGTAATTGGATGTAACAAAACGGCGTGAATAAGGTGGAATCATGTTTTATGCACATTTTGTGCTGGCCAAAAAAGGCCCTTTGGCCAAAATTTGGCTGGCTGCACATTGGGACAAAAAATTAACCAAAGCTCATGTTTTTGAAACTAACATAGAAAAATCAGTTGATGGTATCCTTAAACCAAAAGTGAAAATGGCTTTGCGAACATCAGGTCATTTGTTACTGGGAGTAGTAAGAATATACTCTAGGAAAGCCAAATACCTTCTTCAGGATTGTAATGAAGCTTTTGTAAAAATTAAGGTACGTCAATGTTACTGTTTATAATTCTACTATATATAGGTTGTGTGTTAGAACTTAACTCAGCCTTTTTGAATTATTTAAACTTATGTGTTTAGGCAAATTTATTGTTTTATTACCTTTGATATCTTTGAATTTGTGATGAAGATAAGTCAAAGATATAAATAAAATTACATACATATTTAATATAATAAGTAAATTGTATTGTTAACATTATTAACTTGTTTAAACTTGGGTCGTGACCCCTGCATCTTTATCCACGAGTAGAATAACATGTGGAGAATAACATCAATATAATATTTTATACAAACTTTTACATCCTATTTCAACCTGCTAAAATTCAATTTAAAAAAATTGTCTTTGTTTGAACCTGGATTTTTAGCAATCTCCTTTTTTAATTTCAACATATTCGGTTCAGTAGTTTGTGCGTTTTTCACTAAAAAATCTCCCTTTGTCATATCTCTTCGCTTCGAAAATACTTCCCTAACAGCCACAGCCAGTCTTGAGAGGAAGGCAAGGCCAAATTAGCCTCAAAAAAGCTGGGTGTTCTCAGTAGGGCCAGACAGTATTTCACGCAGGCCCATCGCCTACAACTTTATAAGGTGCAAATCCGGCCTCATATGGAGTACTGCTCTCACTTGTGGGCGGGGTCTCTTCAGTACCAGCTCCTTCCTTTTGAGTGCATTCAACGTAGAGTGACTCGAATCGTCAATAACAGGACTATTTCTGATCGGCTTGATTCTTTGGCATTGCGTAGAGATGTGGCTTCGCTCTGCATCTTCTATCGGATCTATCATGGGGAGTGTTCCGACGAACTGTTTGAATTAATTCCTGCTGCAGAATTTCACCATCGGACATCGCGACAAAATTCAAAATTTCATCCTCATTATGTCGATGTCTGGAAATCAACAACTGTGCGATTCTCAAGGCACTTCTTCCCCCGCACTATTCCTCTGTGGAAACAATTACCGGCAGGGGTTTTTCCAAGCGGATACGACTTAGGGACCTTCAAGAAAAGAGCCTACTCTTTCTTAAAAGGCCGGCAACGCAACTGCAAATCTTCAGATAGTGTGGTTGTCCATGGGTGTTGGTGATCACTTACCATCAGGTGAGCCTCCTGTCCATTTGCCTCCTTTTCTATATAAAAAAAACAGACTGACAGATTTTTACCTTTAAAATATTGGATAAGGTAGCCAAAAAACAGGTGGCATTAACACCCAATCACATTGTTAGCAACGCAAAATTGACATCTTTGTTGTTTCTAGGCAATGGTGGTGTCTTTCCATCACAAGAGCCATTTGTTTGTGGACAAGCATTGATGCTTGTCACTGTTATGATCCAGTTTGGTGGATAAAGAAGCCTGAAAACAAAATACATTACAGGGACAGCAATGCATTACTCTATTTGATGTTTTTAGGCAATGGCTACCTCTTTTGAGCCATCAGCTTGTTTGCTTTCCTATAAGTGAAAACAGGACATGACCTTTTTATCCTAGAAAATTATATGGTTACTAGTGTCATACTAATAAACAAACAAACCTGCACATATTATTAAAAAATAAACAACAAAAAAACAAATAAGCAGATCATTGATTGCTTTACTTGAATTTATCTAGACACATATACCATTTGTTTAGAGAGTGCACTCTCAGCCATTAAATTAGAATCTAAAACTGTGTTTTATTATTATTATTTTTAATTATTTTAAACTGTGGGTCTATATGACTCATTACAAAACAGTTTTTAAGCGAGTAGCCAGCTCAGTTCAGATCTCAGCCACAGCTAAGCTGGTGGGCTTGGAGCTCTTCTTAAGAGTATGAGCCTGAACCTCGGCTTGGTATCTTGACGAAATGAGTGTTAGTGTAGAATGTTTGCAGTCTGAAACTGTGGGCAGCATTAATGTCGACTTGTCTGTGCGAGTGTAAATTGTCATCATTAGTATTGGATAGGTTTATAGTTTTAGTATTTTGTATAATATAAAAATGTATTATAATACATTATTTCATGTTTTATTTGTTTGTAGATGGCCTTTAGGCCTGGTATGGTAGATCTACCTGAAGAACACAGAGAAGCTGCATTGAATGCTATTACTTTACCTGAAGTTTTCCATGATTTTGACACAGCCATGCCTGAATTAAAGTAAGTATAGTAATATGTTCATCTTACACTTCCAAAAATAACTAAAAGTTACATAAATCGTGCCTTTACTAGGACTGCAATTATGGACTAAGTAGTCTACTTTACCCAGGGAATGAATAAATGAGTCTATCAATGTTTGGCTCGCCCTGTTAACCTTGACAGGAGATTGGCGTGATGATATTTAAGTTTCCTGTGCCAACATTTGAGTAAATTCCAGCTGAACAAAAACTCATGATTTATTTTGAAGGCTAAAATAGTCACAAAAATATTTTTTAAGTACGACACTAAGTAAAATATTACATAACTGCTGCAATTTCAAATAGTATTAGTAGTGTTATTATGTAATATTAGAAAATAAAATTAAAAATGTAAATACATGAATAACATCTATACATATAATAAAATCGTAGGAAAGTCAAAACTGTACATTGAATATTTTTTTAAAAGAATACTTGGGGCGTGATCTACAATCGATATCGAAGCCAAAAATATAGTTTTTAGAATTTTTGTCTATTTGCCTGTTTATCTGTTTGTCTGTATGTATGTCCGGGGTAAACTCAAAAAGTACTGCATGGATTTACTTCAAATTTTGCATGAATATTACTAACAGGTTGGGTCAACATATAGGCTATATATTATCACGCTATCACCTACGGGGGAGGTGCTGTGCGGAATAAACGAAGTCCGCGCGGACGAAGTCGTGGGCAACAGCTAGTATGTATTAAATCACAATACTATGACTTTATAATATAATTTTGTTACAGCGAAGTAGATATAGAGGCTCAGTTTTCTTTAAATCAGTCTAGAGCTGAGGAAATCACAATGCGTGAAGATTATGGCTCTCTTAATTTGGTTACACATGATGATGGATTTGGAGACATGGGGTTTGATACGGATAACCCTGATATTATGAGAGAAGCCATTGGTAATGAAGGAGGCTTGGAACAGGTATAACATTTTTTTGCACTAACAATACTGTGTTGAATAAGATTGATGTGGAATTTGAGGTTAAAGGTTGTATAAAAGATGTACTTAATTAAATATTTATATTTTTTATTTGGTTTGTACTGAGTATGAATGTATAAACTATATTATTTGTAATGTTGAATTTATCATGCCATATTTGGCCAGTTAGTGTGTAATGTCAGACATGTTCAATGCTTTGGGGAATACTAAACAATTCCCCTAAACCTAGGAATTTAGTTCTAGAATATTTCTATTTGAATTTTTAAAATATACATAAAAGTTTAATAGCAAAACTTGAATTTTTTTTTGAGTTCCATAGTCGTACATATACATTTCTAAAAGCAAAATGGTATACAATAACATTTATAAAAAAGCACAATGGTAAAATAAATTCCTAGCTAAATAAGCTTCAAAGCTTAGAAAGTAGTAGTTGACCAAAATACTGAATGTACTTGGAGAAATAATGATTAGAAATTTTATTGAAAATTACAATGAAAATCTGCAACACAAGTGGCTTGATATACATTTGGCTATTTTATTTTATCTAAAACTCAATGACATTAATGATTACATTACCTTCTCTCTAAGAGTCCTAAAGTTTTTTTATTACAGACTAAATATTTAATTAGCTGTTATTATACAACAGGATATTTATTTCAGAGTAACCTTTTATTTGCTGATGGGTCATCATTAGAATTAGCTGGTAAAGATGCTGGAGTACCAAGCACAAGTGCGGAGGGCGTGCCCACTCTTAGTGCCCCTCAACATGAACCAAGAATGGAGGCTGCACCTCATGGACCCATGGATGATGGCTTTGGTGGCACCATAGGAGACGATTTTGGACGTGAGTACTTTTAAAAATAGTGCATGCATCTTTTCTGCATTCATTCATGGGGCAATGTATACACTTTCTCAATATTTTTCGGAGTCTTTTGGAATTTGAATTGAACTTGGTCATGTAGATATATTATCTCATCATGGCAATGTTTTTAAGGATTTTAAAAAGGGGAAAAATGGGAAAAACAATTTTTTTTAAGTTATTCTTTTTTTAGTGTGTTAGGGAAAAATGATTAGAGTAAAACAATGCGCACGCACACCGTCACAAAAAACCGACAGCATGAAATTAGCTAGTCAACATTTTAGTTTTTTAAAAAAGTTGGTCCATTTTTTTTAATTATTTACAAATAATTATTTTATGACAAATAAAATTGATCTAACAAGATAATGTGTTATAATAAAACTTTCTTCCAAAGTATTAAATACTTTTTTCTATTATTATTATTGTGTGTGTCATGTTGTGAAGGATAAAAAAGTTAGAAAGACTTTTGTTATGCCAATGAAGTATAAATGCTTATGTGCGTACATAAGTACACACACGTTTTTTTTCTATTATTAGTGTTGTTTTCTCTACAATTATATTTTAAAATAATATAATATTGTTGCAAATCATCTAGAAAAGTGAAGACAGAACACTGGAAAAATCTAGAAAATAAAGAAAGAACTAGCTGCTTGGGCAACGGCGGCTATTGTTTAATAGCCGCCGTTACGCAAGCAGATTTGCCATAATGGATCTAAGGCGAAAATAGCGTGTAATAGGACTTGTTAACAATTAGAATTGTTCACGCGATAATTTAAGGACATTCGGCAACATGGTCGAACTTTACCTTGGGTTTAAATATGAATGTGTTGGCGAATAGAGTTTAGTTTTATAGAGCGGTTTGGAGTGATAGTACGGGCGACCAGTGTGAAGCGATATAGTACTGTGGAAAGTGTTACAGAAACATTTTTAGTTTAGAGATTCAGTGTAGTCTGTTAGTTTGTGTGAATTGTGAGTGTGATTAGTATTTGTCAGTGTATTTGCGTATTGCATTGTAGTGTTTTGTACATACATTGTTTTTTATATAACCATTAGCAAACAAGCAGAAGACTCTCTTAATGGAAAGGAAACCATCTCATATAGATACCAAAGATGTTTATGGTGTATTGATGTATGTGTGGCAGGATAGTAATACCTCATGCATAAATATATCGGCTACGTTGCCTGCCAAACTGGAACACGATAATGTCAAGCATTGATGTTATTGCGCTAGGATTAGTTAAGGCAGTGGTTCCAAACCCGGTTGAGTTGATGTGGAAATTAAACTACCTTGTAGTCACAATGATATTGAGACATATGGTCAATCGTTTTCGTTCTATGAACTGCCTGGCCGAATGGTAGGTGGTTTATTCTTCGAAGGGGGCCCAGATCGGGCCCCCTTCGAAGAATAACAGGGACAGAAATTTTCATGCGCGAGATATCTCTCGTTGCATATCTCAAGCCGGCTTGCAGTAACAATATCGTGAAGTACATGTAGAGATGTTGTTGCTAGACGCGGGCGGGCTGTTTGAGGGCGACCTGTTCGGGGAGGTGTCGGGCGGCACCGCCGCCGCCGCCGCGCCCGGCCTGCCCGCCGCCACGCCGCAGTCGCTGCAGGTCACACACACACACACATACATGTACACTCATACACACACGTTACACAACACCACTCACAGGACGTCACACCATACCACTCCACACTGTACGACATCACACTACACCGTACTGCATCACACCACGCTACACACTACACCACACCGTACCTAACCACACACATCACACCACACTACACACATTGCTCCACACCACACCATACCGCACCACGTCAGTTTACACACACCACAAGCACTACACCTTACCACATCACACGATACTGTTTCACACCATACCACGCCGTACCACACCACGCCCCTCACACCGCACCACACATAACATCACACCACACACTGCACCTCACCATACCGTGCCGCATCACGTCAGACCACACATGCCACATGTACTACACCTTACCACACCACACGCACTACACCTTACCACACCACACCACGTCACACACCACACCATTCCACACTACACCAAATCGTACCACACCATGCCACGCACCACACCATACCACACCACCGATATAAATTCGCCACACTACTCCACTAATTTACATAATATTCACGTTACGACACTTATACCCATCTGAATCGCATTTTACAGAACCTACAGCTTTTTAACTTTTACATCAGGCGGAGATAGAAGCGGCAGGCGCTGGAGCGGAAGCGGGCACAGAAGCGGTAGCGGGAGCGGCAGATTCTGACGACGATGGTGACCATTACGATGCGGGACACTCGCCAGCGCACAGGTAATCTAATCCTGAAAAATTGTGGTGGAGAACATAGAATATTTGAAATTATTCTGAGTGGAACGCTATGTAATGATTTAATTTTTGTTATCATAGGCAATGTTGGATTTACCCACAGGTTATATGTAATTTAATAAAATTTTATCCTCAAAGCAAAAAAAACGGCATAAAAGTCAGGGCCTAGGGCGGCATCAAAGGTAAATCCGCCGCTGATCATAGGATGGCAAACAAGCAGGGCCCTCTTAATAGAAAGAGAACCATTGCCTAGAGACACAAAACATGTTAATGACGCGTTGCTATCCGTGTGGCGAGGAGGGAATGTCACGTTTTTTTTATATCATTAAATGGCAAACATGCAGATGGTTCTCTTGATGGAAAGAAAAACCATCGCCTTAGAGACAAGGGTGTTATATGTGCGTTACTATCTGTGTAGCATCTTTTTATCCTGAAAAAATATTCTAGTAGGATTTGTTAAAAAAAATCACACAAGAATCTATATTAAAATTGGACGTACAACGTACGACGGACGATGAAAAGGATCCAATCCACAATGTGGTCAAAAATGAGTTAAGCACACCAAACTGATTCTAAACTTAAGTAATATCGGCCAGTAAAAAACATTTAAGCATAAGTAGCTCTCTATTACTTTATTCAACGTCAGAACCCCCCATTTATGACACATTAAAAATAAGAAAATATCCAACTTCAAACTTCAATACTCCTAAAGTGATTTTGTGTGGATTGGATCCTTTTCGTGTAACTACGTCCAATTATAAATGTGATAGTTTGGATTTTTGGATGGATCGATGTTTGTTAGTCAATTACTCCAAAATTACTGAACGGATTTAGATGAAATTAGGCACACAAGTAGATAATGACCTGGGCAACTAGCACATAGCCTATGTGCTAGTGCCCAGGTCATTATCTACTTTTTATCCTGGAAAAAATAATTGTTCCCGCGGGATTTACCAAAAATTTTTTATAATGCAATTGGATACCCAGTGCAGCTAGTAAAAATACACCATGGAACGGGTCCACTAGAATGTTGTATATCTTATTTATTGTACCATTTATGATTTATGAAAAGTAACTGGCCTTACAATTTTAACTCAAGCAGCGTAGTACATTGATTCATTTTAATATATTATGTATTCGTGTCTTTATATTAATAAAACATCGTAGGAAAATGGTGTTTATCGTTGTTATGTGTGTGTTGTATCAGCTGGGGCGGCGGGTCCCCGCCGGCGTCGGCGGAGGCGGGCGAGCCGCTGCCCGACGACGCGCTCATGCCGCCGCCCGCCGCGCCGCGCCCGCCCTCCGTGCGCCCCATGGTCAGTGCGCGCACTCACACACACACACACACACACACACACAAAGACTGAGTCACGCTGAACTCTGCCACTTGGTAGTGACATGTATACCCAATAGTTTACCTTTTACAACCTGCCTAGTAGAACCTTAGATGGTATATGGTCTGGTCTTCAAAAAGGGCTCAGACTAACACGGGAGAAACCCTCATGCTTCAAAGTACAATTACTTTGAAAAACACTGATATCATGGCAATAGAATATGTGGTGGTTATTGTACAGTGCAATAGCCGAGGGAGTCATCATGGAAATATAACACTTAAACAGGCTGTAAACGTTCAAACAAACTTTACGTTTTGTTTGTACGTTTTTATCAAACATCAGCGCACACGTACCAACAAGTTTGTCAAACAAGGCTTCACTTTCAAAGCAGTTTTCGCCGTGAAGTGACGCTCAGATGAGTAACAAATAACAACATGTCTCAGCGGCGGTCGCGCCAAAATGGCGAGTCTGTTTGACAAACATGACTGTACAACTTCAAATACATATGACAAACACGCCGTCAATCAAATCTTTCAGGCATACAGCCATACACGTAGTTTGCTTGACAAACACGTCAAACATGACCGGATACTATTAAATAATTTGCCAAAGACGTAAAATTTGACAAATTTATTGAGCGTTTACAGCCTGCTTTAGGAGCCATGATTTTGTTTATTATTTTGAAGTCAGTTATTGCATTGTCCCACTTTTACTTAATTTTAAACTAAAAAAAATTTATATTAAAGGAACTATTTGAATAAATAAATATCTTTATATTCATATACCTGTGGAACTAGTGAACTTCTTATTAGCTGACGGTATATAGTGCCATGATGAGGCAAGTGGCCGACATATCGATAGTTCTGTCACATATTCAACCTTAAGGAAGTTATGTTTTTACTAAGATCTAATAATGACAAATTTCTTGATCTGGAATATTAACGCAAGACTTCACGTGTACAGACACGTGAAGTCTTGCGTTAATATTCCAGATTAAGAAATTTGTCATTATTAGATCTTAGTAAAAACATAAATAAAATAGGAATATTAAGTATTAACGCAAGACTTCACGTGTCTGTACTCAAGCCGCTACCGCTAAAACATTTGGGAAACTTTTAAATGAACAGTTTTATCCACGGATTAAATGGATACGCCTTTTAACACATTTTTTTAGTTTGTCAGTGTAGCTAGCAATCACACACAGAAATACAGTTATAGTGCTTACCAATGAAATAAAATATTTTCAAAGGTAATTTATAAGCCTTGTCATATTTGGTACGATAAAACAGTACAACATGGTTTATTTCTATTTTTTCACAATACAATATAACCTACAAAAGTATGAATTTTTTGACAGTGATAGGAGCGTTTGATTATATGCGCGGTGACATGTTTCCTTCCCAATTGCGTGTCTATTAGTATTTATGTGGTCGGTGGTTTTACCTAATATAGTGTATTGGAAATTGATTGGTTACAATGACTTGTACAGGAAGTGGATGGTGAGGAGAACGCAGCAGAGGAGGCCCCCATGGAGACGGAGGCGGCAGTTGCGGCCGCTGTTGACAACACCACGCTGCTACACAACGACGAGGAGTCCTTCGCACTGGCGCCCGTCGACGCGACCGTGCTCAAGGGTAACGCCCACACCACACACCACACACGGCCACCGCCGACAACACCACGCTGCTGCACAACGACGGGGAGTCCTTCGCACTGGCGCCCGTCGACGCGACCGTGCTCAAGGGTAACGCCCACACCACACACCACACACGGCCACCGCCGACAACACCACGCTGCTGCACAACGACGGGGAGTCCTTCGCACTGGCGCCCGTCGACGCGACCGTGCTCAAGGGTAACGCCCACACCACACACGACACACGGCCACCGCCGACAACACCACGCTGCTGCACAACGACGGGGAGTCCTTCGCACTGGCGCCCGTCGACGCGACCGTGCTCAAGGGTAACGCCCACACCACACACGACACACGGCCACCGCCGACAACACCGCGCTGCTGCACAACGACGGGGAGTCCTTCGCACTGGCGCCCGTCGACGCGACCGTGCTCAAGGGTACCGCCCACACCACACACCACACACGGCCGCCGCCGACAACACCACGCTACCACACCACATACACACCACCACGCCAATAAGTATTGACTGTGTAATCAGTGTCGACCAATCAGATGCTCTGTACATCACTATCTTTCAGTGTGGCCTTGAGTAAGTCAATTACGGCGTTGCAACCCCGCATCGTCTTATCTCAGCTAGTTGCCCGAATGCGTTCAATACGGAAAACAAACATTAGCCGTCTATGTAGTCAATGTTCGCACTCGACCTCGACGATGCGACTGACTGTGTCGGTACAGGACTGTACTCTACTACACCACATATTAGTTACGATGGTAATATGTTTGGCCAATCATTTGCCTTTTACGAACTGTCTGACAGAAAGTCTGATGGTCTATTCTTTGAACGAAACTAAAATCAGCATGGGGTTTTATTGACTGTGTATCCATGGTCAATCTGTGATTATGCTCATAAATACGTTTTGGAAGCTGTGCAGATGGATGGACAACGTATCGCAAGAATATGATACGCTTATGTAAACATAATTTTTATTTACTTTCAGGAATCACAAAAGCGAAACGGAAACGCAAGCTAATAGTGGATGAAGTAAAAAACATATCTGGCGAAGAGATGAAGAACCAGTTGAGCAACACATCGGACATCGTGACCACGCTGGATCTGGCGCCGCCCACGCGTCGCCTGATGCACTGGAAGGAAACAGGCGGTGTAGAGAAACTGTTTACACTGCCCGCGCGCCCGATACCTTCCAGAGTACTCTTCAAGGTAACATGACACACTTGTGCCATCTTTTCTTATTTATATAAATAGATTACAAACGAACAGAGGGCTCATCAGATGGAAAGATATACTAAAGCGTATAGACACTGAATATTTAGTAATGCGTTGCTACTCGCGTGGCGGGATGGCAATACCACATGAATAAGTTTCCCGACTGGCTGGCCTTCCTGATGGAAAGAGAAACTATCGTCTACAGACACCATAGATTTAAATCCACATGCATGAGTAGACCGGCTACCAGAATAAGACAATAACAAGCACTGACGCTATTGCGGCAAGAATAGGTAAGGCGGTTGTAGCATATCGGGTGAGGCATTGCGGAACTTTGTCACCTAGTATGCACAAAGGTAGGTAGTGGCACGTATAGCCACTACTCGTACTCCTTGTACGAACTGCCTGTCAAAATAGCAGAAGGTCCATTCTTTAAAGAGGCCTGTACCCACACGGGTTTATAGATTTTTTTCTTATTGTGATTTTAGATCTTCCCCTCAATTCACGCAAGTCAATGCGCTTAGGGTTCACACACATAAACGCAATAGAACGTCGAGACGCGGCATAAATATGTAAGAAAATGTGTAATATTCTTAAACGTTTCGATTCGATTGTCATTTAATTACGTGTATTAGGTCCCTTATCGACAATCAGCTGAGCTAATCATTAAAACTAGACATTATTTACAATTATTGGCTTTAGCGCCCGTTACTACGTCGGCTAATAACACTAAAGATTAAGAATACCAGTGGATTAGATAAACTGTTCAAATAATACTGAGTAGAGATGGTAAATTGCGGGACACCGCAATTTACCATACCGCGAATTTTCAAGACGTATAAAATGGCGTCACAGTGTAAGCGGGATTACTCAGCCCGACAGCAAGCATTGGAGTGTCATTAAAAATAGGATTGATAAGTAATTAGTCTTCTTTCTTCAATAACTCGTATGTTTCTTGTCTCTCATTAAATCGGAGGAAATCTTAAGTAAATAATTAAAAATACCAGCGTTTTTGAAAAAAAAAAAGCCTCACTCCGCCTTTAGATCTTTATAAGAGTTAATATTAATGTTAAATCGGACCACATTAGCAGGGACCACGTGCGCAATTAGCCCTTATGCATAATGTTACAGATTTAGCGCAATATTATAATGTTTTGTGTATATAATTTCAGAAATATCAAAGGAACATGACATTGCGGAGCGAAGCAGAGGAAGGTGAAGCGCGGTCGCCGGAGCCAGACAACCCGCCCGCTGCGCGCCGCGCCACCCGCAAGCGACGCCACGACGAGGTAACCCACAGCGACACCAGCCACCTGCAAGCAGCAACACGACGAAATAACCCACACCGACACAGCCGCAGTAGCCACCTGCAAGCGGCGACATGACGAGGTAACCCACAACGACACAGCCGCAGCAGCCACCTGCAAGCGACGACACGATGAGGTAAACCACACCGACATAGCCGCAGCAGCAACTTGCAAGCGGCGACACGACGAGGTAGCCCATACCGACACAGCCGCAGCAGCCACCTGCAAGCGGTGACACGTCGGGGTAACCCACACGGACACAGCCGCAGAGCTATCTGCAAGCAGCGACACGACGAGGTAACTCATACCGACAGCCGCAGCAGCCACCTGCAAGCGGCGACAAGACGAGATAACCCACACAGGCGCAGGGTTATCTGCAAGCGGTGACACGACAAGGTAACCGACACAGCCACAGCAGCCACCTGCAAGCGGCGACATGACGAGGTTACCGACACAGCCGCAGCAGCCACCTGCTTAGCGGTGACACGACGAGGAAACCCATACCGACACAGCCGCAGCAGCCACCTGCAAGCGGTGACATGACGAGGTAACCCACACCGACACAGCTGCAGCAGTCACCTGCAAGCGACGACACGACGAGGTAACCTACACCGACATAGCTGCAGCAGCACTCGCGAGCGACGACATGACAAGGTAACCCACACCGGCACAGCCCAGCAGCCACTCGCAAGCAACGACACGACGAGGTAGGTAACCGACGTCGACTAGATTCCTAGTTGACCTGCGCAGCTTCGCCAATGGTGAAAAAGGTACACTGTATTATGATGAAGATCCATTTTCTTAAAAAATACGTTTTTGAAAAAATTAATAGTTAAAAATATTATAGCAAAAAAAAAAGATCTTTTAGAGGTCCTTTTATAACACATTAGAGCGGAGTTTCTTATCACACGTTATCGTTTCTGGGCTGAAAGGCTACGTCAGAAAATGTGTAAATTTTTTTGTTGATATCAAATTACATACAAAAACTGACCACGTTTGTGGTGATTTTTGAGGCACTTCCCGATCACCTAGTCTCCACAAAGTAAGGAACTCATTTATGGGGCAGTGTATACGCTTTTACAATAAGATTTCCGAATATTTAACTGTAAACGTATTTAAACACAATAACGTACTTGACAATGGTTATTATAAAATTTCGGACTATTTGGAGGACAAAAACCTCGGGAAAGATTGCTCCTCATACAAATCTGTTAATTATTGTAATCGATTAAAAATTGTAATTGCAAAAAAAGCCCGCTAATTTCCTTTCGCCGAATCTTCTCACAGTGAGGCCGCGTTCCAATCTGGTCGAAAATTTTCGACCCGTAAAGTGCCTGTAAGGATTAATTTGAATATAAAAATTTGACCTTGACAGGAACTAAAACTTTTTTCAGTCAATTCAATATTCAAGAACATTATTACTACACAAGTGTGAACATAAGTCTTGCGGCCCTACCATGAACTCTTATAGCAGGGCAATTTTAGCCGATAATTAAACTGTCCTGCTATTTCGTACCATGAAAGCGTTATCTAACAGGCCAGTCAGTGACCACGTGACCTATGCCGGCGAGCGATCGTTTTACTATTCAAACCAACTTCTGCCCTGCGTTAGCGTACCATGAAGTGTTTTTGTCAGACCGAAATCGATATTTGAACTGCTAAAGTGTCATAATATTGCCGGTCACTTGCAGGTGGTAAAAAGTAACTTTTATTGGATTGCTTTGTCTTAAATATACTGTAAACGTAGGTATTTTTTATTATTACTGCTATTCCTAGCCCTAGTCCTAATAGGAATTTATACTGTATATTTTTTAACATTAACTGTGTTTTAGAAAAATATTGATATTGGTATAAAATACAGTACCTAATTCATTACTTCTAAATAAAGTTATTTATTTATTATTTAATATTTACTTACTTTTAAAGCATTTTTTATTTATTTTTAATTTTATAAAAAAAAAGTATCTTCACGCCCGTATCCCCAAAGAGGTAGGCAGAGGTACAACAAGTGTACTCACGATTAGCCAAAGCCTATCGCCACCCGGGCATTTTTTCCAATCCCGGGCAACATTGCTTTTGTCAGAAAACTGAAAAACACATTTTGTTGAATTGTCCGACCCGAGACCTCATGTGATCAACTCCGACACCGGACCACTAGACCACAGAGAAGATACACATAAATTTAGATGTGTGATGAAAATTAACGTTTTGAGTGTGCACTTTTATTGAATCCCGTTGCAATATCTTTATGAGTACTTAAAATATCTCATAAAACTTCCAATTGTTCATTGAATATATTGATATCATACGATCGTTTTGCTTTCGACATCAATCACGTTCTTGAAATCAATGTGTTAAAATTACAATTACACAGCTTTAAAATAGTCACAAACTATTCCAAAACTCTAATCTCAAAAAATCAAGACGTACTCAAGAAATTTAAAAACCGCGCTCATAACATAAATGTCTTTATTAAACAGTTCAAGGTTATGTGTAATATTCCCAGAGTTGCGTTCTTTAATGGATGCCGCTTAACAAATATTACGTGGTATACTTTATGTTCCATATATTTTACGTAGACTTTAAATAACTTAAAACTTGATCTCTTTTGCCAATTTGTATTCTTAAATTCAAGATTTCTTATTAAAATGCATTAATAATAATAACTTTATACCAAAATTTAAAAATCGGCAAGTTATGTGTTTCTCAACGTTAATTTGATATGTCCTGCCAGAGATAATGTGACCGGCCAGAAGACGACGCATTGCAGGTCAACAAAAATTAGTTCATGGTACGATAGTAAAACCTGACAGGTTAATACTCATAGTTGAACTGCCTGGAACTTGACAAGTATTATAAGAGTTCATGGTAGGCCCTCTGATCCCGGTTTCTGATCGAGGTTTTCATACAAATTACTCACTGTCCAGTTAAACTTGACACCTCCTTTAATTCAATATATATTGAATAGTTGTTTCGCGTTCCAACTTCCGACCGTAAAGTAATAGTGAGGTAATGTGTGACAAAGTATTACACATTGAATAGTGTTTCGCGTTCCAACCGTAAAGTGATAGTGTCGTATTGTGTGACAGAGTATCCAGCCGCCAGAGACCCCGGCCACGCCCGCGCCCGAGCTGGAGCCGCCCACGCCCGTGCCGCACGAGTACGAGCCCTCCGTCGGTGAGACCACACCTGCCTTATACCACTCCTGCATATACATACTAATGTTTATATACAAACCACGGTCTTATACAGAGTTCATTTTAAAGGTCCGGCCAAATTTTAAAATTAAGAACTAAATATTGAATTGAAAGTGCTTTTTAATTATTATTGTAAAATTATTATTATTGCAAGATAATATAAAAATATTGGTTTGAAGATGTCCCACTAAAGTCATGAATTGGATGCACCAAGTCATGTGAATGGGCCGTGCGGTGTCCGGGGTACAATTATTATGTCGATGGGGGTACACTATTCAAGCCGCGCTTGACATTTTTGCGTAATTGAAATTGTATCCAAGCGTTGTGTTTTCTGTGTCGGATAAAAATGAAGTTTTAATTTTTTTTTTTATTTTTTTTTTATTACGTAAATCGGACTATCATCGATTCTGAACAGACGCTGAAAATTTGGCCGGACCTTTAAAAGTAACCCTGTATACATCATCTTGCAACAATATTGGCTTAATGGTTGTACTTTCAATTTACAGCCGTGAGAGGCATGACTATAGATGAGTCTGCCGTGCAACGAAGGGAAAATTGTATTCTGTCTCTTTTACTATCATACGTAACACATGCGTAGTAAGCCTTTATGTCAATCGGCGAACACCGGACCCATCAATAGCAACGACGTAAAACGGCGTTGACGCAAATAAAAAGTTATGACATAACCTTATTAATCTCTCATTATTGAAATTGGCCTTTGTTGCAAGACTTGCGTATAAGATCGTGCTGTAAACGACTAAATTATTCCTTAAATTGCCAATCAAACACAACCATTATCTGCACTAAAGATGAAGTTTCGTTGTATAATATCGAAAAAAAAATAGAGCCAGAATGAATAACTTGTAAAAATTAACTTGAATGATAACATTCAAATTAATAATGCGCCAATATTGTTTTCTAAATAAGTCAATTTTCCATCGGCTATGATATATACATATATAGCCTTATATTTGTGTAAATCATTTCGGCCTGTTACTTCATAAATAACTAATATTTTTGAAGTGAAACTTCTTTAGAATCGTTGTGATTTCAAACCTGATGCAACGGAAAAACGACATGTAAGAGACACAAATACAAAAATGTGTAGAATGAAGCCGGTAAAGAATGAGACAGAAATATACATACTATTTTATATTATCGGTCTCTATTAGTTTCACTTCTATCGTGTGTGAATCGCACACACACCTTTTTTTATTCCAATTTTACATTAGCGCGTGAACCATGATCATTTTTGTTTTTGATGTTGCTGATTACTTGGGGCAAAGATTTGTCAAAGTTCCTAATTAAAATAAATAATTATTTTTTTGACATACTCAGATGACTTGATATATTGATGGAAACAATAATTGCCTATCAAATATATGTGATACTAGTTGTGCCCAGAAGAAGAAGAGACAGACAGACAAAGATACAGACAGATAGAGCTACTTTTGTATTTATAATATCAATATGGAAAGGGAAAATTCTGAAGCAATTAAAATAAAATAAGTTAATAATCACAAATACATAACAGCAAAAAAATAATAAGTAGGTAATATCATAGATATGGGTGTCTATTTTTGTCCATTTACCATTAATAACTATTAAATTTCCATAAAAACAAGTCACTACTATTTCATGGTGTTATCTAAATCTACATTTGCTTATATTAACTGACAGCTTTAATGGTACAATTACTTTGTTAAAAGACTATACTTATTAAGACTTTCGTGAGACACTATAAACTATATAATTAAAAACGGCTACACTCGATTTTAATCGACACTGTGTACAAATTCACCGATGGCGGTGCCTCCTCACACACCCGATTCCATCGAACCGCGCGCGAAGGGCAATGTCCCGCAGTTCGAGACGAGACGCTACTGAACGTCTGACTCATCCTGAGGAAGGAGCTCATATAGGTCCGAAACTAGTCGGAACCTACATCGTTTAAATGCGAGTGTAGCTGTTTTTAATTATTTAGTTTTTCTTTATCTCTAAAATAATTGAGTGACCCACGAATGTATATCAATTGCGAAACAGAAAATTGTCGAGGCGTGTAACTTAAATTTTAGTACTGTATTTATGAGTATTTTTTTAAATGCCGTGTTTTCGTATTCATATTTATATAAGAGGAATCATTTATGCATTTGTTATTAAAGATTACTCTAGGATAAACAGGCGGCACTATTCATATTTTTTGTGTAATTTGTGGATTTATTGGATGCGTAAATTTGAAAGTCATTGTACCATCGGCGTATTGTATGTATGGGTTGGTCGCTTACCGCGTGTTACGGTTTCCGCGCCAGAGCCGGAGCGGGGCGCGCACACGCCGCGGCACGAGCACGACGACGCGCCGCCCACGCCAGGTACCGCACCCATCACTCACACCCACCGCACACCCCACACACCCCACACACCTCATACACCCCATACACGCCTAATATTTGATTTCCCGTATTGAATGCTTTCTGGCAACTAGCTGAGGTAAGACCAAGGAAGTTACATTCTACCCGGAATGTTCATGTGCGCTTCAAGATCGTTGCGAAGTACCACGACATTGGTGGAGTGTGTCTCTTTCTAGTAAATAAAGCGCCAATCGCCATATATAAGTGCGGCCATGCGTAGTTTGCAAATTACTACTAATTATTTCTACTAATTTGAGAAACAGTTTTTGCATTGCATAATGCATAAGTAATTATATAATAATTAAAATAAGCACATTTTAAAACTCAGAATGTTAATTACAATACATTTTATGCTAATGCATTTATCGACGTGTATGAATAAAAAGGATTTAACGATTACCGAAAGTTATATTCTATACTCGCTCGCAAAGTTATATTACCTCGTAATATTGTTAGGAAAGTATTTTTATGAAAATTACATGATTAAATATTTAAAATGATCTAACCTAAAAAAATCCAGCGTATTTATACCCAAACAGTTGCCATTCCTATCAAACATTCCCATCAAAGGCGTCGTCAGGCTTTCGTCTAGGAGGGCGCAGGAAAATAAAACCAAAATAAAAAACATGTTTCTAAGACTACATTTTTTTAGTAGGTACATCCCTGCTTTTAGCAGGGATGGAAGATACACCGCTGATGTTGAAAGAAGAGTGTGTGCAGGGAACAGAGTGAATGGAGCGTTAGGGAGATTACTTAATAGCACAATTTTAAGTCAGGGTGCCCGTCTAGCTCTGCATGATCATGTGCTTATCCCAATGCTATTGTATGGAAGTGAGAGTTGGGTATGTCAGAAAGGGCATGAAAGTAGAATCAACGCGGTTGAGATGAGGTCGCTAAGAAAAATATGTGGTGTGACACTCGCGGACCGGGTTCGTAATGTCGAAGTGAGAGAGGTTAGGTTTGAAAGAAAGTGTCGGTGTGAAGATAAGAAAGGGCATGCTCCGTTGGTTCGGACATGTAGAAAGAATGGTAGATAAAAGGTTAACAAAACAGATATACAATGCGAATGTGGAAGGATGTAGGTACCGGGGAAGACCAAGACTGACATACCACGATCAGATTGATCGAGTACTGTCCGAAGGTGGTGTCAAGAGTCTTCGCAACGGGCGTGTGTGTATAAAGAGAGTGATGAATGTGGAGGAAGCGAGACAAGCCTGCAAGGATCGTGATGTATGGCACTCGGTTCTCTTTGCCTACCCCGTAAGGGATCTGGCGTGAAGATATTATAGCGGCTCAAAACAATCACAAACGCTACAAGAAAAAATAATAAAAAATAGACAAAAATCAATAACAAATGGAAAAAATGAAATTCAAAATAAAATCCTGAATCGCCATATCACAATTATTTATCTTGTAACACTATATACAAGTTTCAACACTTCTCAAATGGACTTCGGTCCCCAGGCAGTACACCTTGCCTGGCTGGGAAGATCTTCCTTTTCCCTTCCTTGTCTTTGTGTGACGTCATCAACCTCCACAGTAATGACGTCACCTGACAAGAAGCTGGCCCGCTGGTTCCATCCTATGACTCTTCAGCGCTACCAACCAGCGGCGCCACAATATGTATGTATGTAGGTACATACAAGAAAAATTCTTCAAAATTTTTATGATTTATTAAAAACAAGATTTTTATTATTATCAACGTTATCTACACTGAACAAAAATAAAGATTATATACTAAAATTTTACCTCATATTTTCTGGTCTACCTATAATATAGTACGGTCTACCTATAATATGTAGCAACTCAAGATCCATCTCGCGCCACCACTTCGCTCTTAAAGCCTAATATTGATAGAAATCAATTTTTATTTATGGTAGCTTTCTTGTAAAAGAATTTTCAAGGAAAAATGGCCATTGAATATAAAAGTTGATCTTATAAAGAAAAACACATTTTTAACATTTCGCTAAGATTATTAGTTTTTTTTTCTAAAATCGGGACGTTCCTGGTTTTACATCGATTTTCGAAATCAAAAAATGTTTTATTTAATCAACCTTCAATATTTTTAGGATTAATATTGGACTTACCGCAGGCACAAAGAATTGGCGGTAGAAACTCAGCAAATAAATTTTTCGAATTTTTCTCTCAGAGAAACCCTCGGGGTTCGATTCCCGAGTCAGACAAATCAAAAATGCGTTTTTTCAATTTTCTAATAAAAACAACGTTGCCTGGGACTAGAAAAGTGCCCGGTTGGTGATAGGCTGGTCACCTATCACGTTGTGGGACTATTGTATATATTATTTTTTATATTATTTTCCGCGTAGACATTTATATCGGAACTATAGGTCAGATGTGTTTTCAGGAGCTATTCCAATGTTATTAGGTGTCTATGGGCTGTGTGGTCGGTGATTACTCATTACATCGTAATTATTGCATGTCATCACGGAACATCGAATACAAGTGGAAATGTGACCTAGCAATATTTGCATTTTAACAGATATCGTCTAACTCGCACAAATAAAAGGATGATAATTTTGATCAACATATAAACAATTTTTTAACGTGAATATTTTTATTTTACAGAAATTTTGCCTCAATCACATAATATATCGTACATTCAATATGTACGATATATTATGTGATGTAATTGTGTGTGTATTGCATAAGGTAATAACTTAAAAGCGCCATTATTTAATATTGCTACTCGAGTATAGAGCGATTGGAATAAAACAAAGCATATTCCAATCGCTCTATACTACATTTACGCTTTAGTAGGTGGTAGAGTTCTGCATTGTCTTGCACGGGATTGGTACCGCCGCCTTAACTATTCCTGCCGTAATAACGTCAGTGCTTGTCACTGTCGTGTTCCGGTTAGGAGGGTAAGCTAGCCGGTAAACTTATGTATGTGGCATTAGACCTAGCATAGACAGCAGCTCACCAGTAACATTTTGTTGTCTATGGGCGACGGTGACTCTTTCGATCAGGAGATATATCAGCTTGTTTGCTATCTTAAGATATTATAAATATATATATATGTAATTGTGGACCCGAAAAATATGTGAGTACTTTGATAAGGGATGCAACTTTAAATAACTCATTTATCTTTTACAAATTCGAATCAGAATTTTTTACAAATCATCATGCGTGTCACGCTAACATCACGCTGCCCACAAGTGGCAGCATGTGTGCAGCGTGATGTTGTGTGCATGGCACACATGTTCCGACACACTACTGACTAACTATGTCTTATTCTCATGTCGTTTCAGTTTCATCATTTCCCATTTAAGTTCAATGATATAAATGCAGTTGTTACTGGTAGTTTTATAATATAACACTGATAGTGATGTTGTGTTATCCTGGTAGCGGGCATGCTGGGCGGGTTGACGCCGGGTGGGCTGACAGCAGGCGGGCTAACGCCGGGTGGGTTGACGCCGGGTGAGCTCACGGCGGGTGGGCTGACGCCGGGTGGGTTGGCGCCGGGTGGGCTCACACCGGGCACGCTGCTGCAGGGCGGCATCACGCCCGCCAGCCTGCCGCACGGCGCCATGACACCCGGTAACATACACGCTACATCATGTACTGAGTGCCGGAAACAAAAACAAAAAAAAAGAAAGATATCCACTTACTTGATACAGCGCTTTGGGAATATTTTTTTAAACCGTACATAAAAAAATAACCCAAGAAACTCAACAACTTAGACACAGGATAAGTTTTTTTTATATCATAAGATAGCAAACAAGCAGATGGGTCTCCTGTTGGAAAGAGTCAACCATCGCCAGGCGACACCAAAGGTGTTAATGGTGCGTTGCTATCTTGTGACGAGGTCTACTGCTGGAACATGACAGTGACAGGCACTGACGCTATTGCGGCAGGAATAGATAAGGCTTTGGTACCAGACCCGGGCGAGACAATGCAGAACTCTACCACCTAGTAGTCACGATGGTATAATAAACTCGCATAGCCAATTGGTCGCCTTTTACGACCTGCCTGGCCGAGCGGCAGTTGGTCTATTCTGTAGTTTCCCGATTCAATAAGTTTTATATACACTATATTCTGTTTACTAAATGTTGCTATTTGATTGTAATTCTTTCAATATTAATTCAGTACTATGCTACTTTATCAATGGAAATTTATTTTTTTCGCCTACAATCTAGCACTACCGAAATCTAGACTTTCCGAAAGAATGGTATCGTAAAAGATAAGGAATCGTGTGTGATACTGCACTTAATGTTAGTAAACAAATGTTGGAAAGGGTGTTTCAAGTTAAGTTCAAGATAAACAACGAATTTGATTCAGGGATTATGTATTTACTGGTGAAAACCGCGCATAAAATTAAACAGAGTCAGTGGCGATTTGTAATAAAAAAATAATAAAAGAAAAAGACAAGCCCGCTGAGTGTCTTCCGCCGTATCTTCTCTGTGTATGGCCGCGACCCGATTCGGTAGTAATTTTAAGAAAATTGACTTACTTATTGAAAATTTGCACACTATATCATGATACCTATAATGTATGTTGGTAATTTTTAATATATATATTTTTAATAACTTGTAATGCTCCTTACCACATCACTAAGGTCGTAGATCATCCAGTATCAATGTCAGTCCGCCATAATTCTTTACGTTTTTGTCCGATTTTATTGAAATTAGATATATATTTTTCTTAACTGAAGTTTGTACTCTGATATAAACTTGAAGAGCATTTCAAAAGCGGATTGCCTGAACTGTGAAGGAATTTGTTAAAAATTAGAGAATAGATTCTATAAATGATTGTGTAAAGTGTATCTGGGTCATATAGCGATATCAATAATTATAAATTTCAGGAGGTCTCACACACGGTGGCATGACTCCAGCGTGCCTCCAACATGAAGAACAGCCAGTAGACTTGGGATTACCTCACGGCAACTTGTCACTTGGTGGTCTTCCACATGGAGGTATTGAACATACATTGTTATATTTCTTACCAGCTGCGTCTCACGCCCGCTGCGAGATTAAAGTATTACTCTCACTATAACAATATATTTTCCACAATGAAAAGAAACTTATGTGTTAAGTCATTTTTTATGGAATATCTGTGTACCAAATTTCATCTAAATCCATTCAGTTATTGACATAAAAAGTAAAAAACAATCTAAATAAATAAAAATGTTTGATCTGTTTCTTAAAACTCGCTCATCTCCCAAAGTTCTTTAATAAATAGTTTTAAAATGTCAACGTATTGCTTGCACTTATGGGAAGATTTTAGGTATAGTTAATTTAATATGTGTTATTATGATATGTGAGGCGTACGTCGTACCGGTTGTATTTAAAAGAGCATTTTGGTGGAAGCAACGCGCCAGGTTCTAGCTAGTACAATATATATTTATTGTGCACTAAAAATATGACAATATACGAATTGAAAATAAAGTCGATGCATTCATTAAGTCAGTTTTATCAGTAACAAATGTTATCTTCTAAGCAACTTAACAAGGCTACCTAATTAGAAAGGATATATGGACGAAATTATTCTCCAAGTTTGAACAAGATTTTAAAAAGACTTATATTTGGCTTAGTGGAAACAGGCGGTGGCGGCGGCGGCGCGGCGGGCGAGGCGAAAATTCGCACTCGCGAATTTTCAGGCTTCAGGAACTTGCGTCCTCCGCTGCGACCGGTATAGTCCGAGAGCAAGACGACTTTTTCAACTTTCTCTCGATAATGCTTGGAGGAGAATAGTTTTGGACTTCAACACTTACTATTTGGAAGAGAATATGTAGTAAATGACTTAAATAAGAATCGGGATATAGTATAGACGTTGAATTTCACAAGAAGTATGAGAAATACGTACTGTATCAAGGCAAATTTTTAGTCGAAACTAGAAACCTTTGATTTATAGTGTTGCCGCTTGATAGTCCATTATCGAAAGGGGTTCATTACCTCAATAAGTACAATACTATCAATAAACAACCATATAATCGATAGCATCGATAATATTTATAATTAAAAAAAATAAACTATCAAAAGTATCGATACTATCGATAGTATTGCTATTTAATATTGCATTAATCACAATTACTATCGATAGTATCGATACTGTCAAAACTATCGATAGTCAACTTTATTCTAATACTGATCTATGCTATCGATTGTACAAACTATCGAATATATCGATAGTCAATGCAATATTGTCTAACAATACTATTGATAGAATTGATACTTTGTTTGAGATAAACAATGATTGATACTATCGACGTTATCGCGTTTCTAGATTAAAACTATCAATTTTTTGGCGACATTACTTATATTCTTATGAATATTCAACATTGTGGAAGGAAAGAAAAATTGTATCTCTGAACTTTGTTTATACTTATAATGTGGTGACCAGACTTACAAATAACTGGCCTAGTAAGTATTTGAAAATTAAAGTTAAATTAAAAATTCATAGTGTATTTTCTCGGCAACTACAACTAAAACATTCTAGTTCCTATACGCTAAGGCCGCCGCCATGCTCTGTGGTGATTCATACATTTGTCTCACTTGCTCGCCGCATCGCGCGTCCGATTCGCTCGTCAAAATTCGTCCGTCGCCCCGCCGGTCGCTGCGCCGCTTGGCATGTTTAGTACTTCCCTATACATTTGTTTTAGACGCTAGACGCTTCGCCGTTCGCGCCGCGCGAAAAATCGCAAGAGCGAATTTCCCGTGGCCAAGCCGTCAAGGCGATAGTAATATATCTGGTGATTTAATTCGCTCATTATTACACGAAAGCTTAGTAATGAGCGAATCGTAGCTAAACTCTACCACCCAGCAGTTCTAGAGGAAGTAAATTGATTAGATTTTGCGTTTTACGAGCTATATATAAACACTACGTTAACGCTAAGTCTAATGTATGTACCAGGTATGACTCCTGGTGGAATGACTCCGGGAGGAATGACACCGGGAGGTATGACACCCGGTGGAATGACACCTGGTGGAATGACGCCGGGGCTGGGGCTAGACAGCGGGCTGACTCCAGGAGGGCTAGGGCATGGAGGTCTAACTCCTGCTGGATTGCATCACGCCGGAATGACTCCAGGTAATGTGAATATAACATCTCACATACACCACATACAATACCTACACTTGGAAACCGCGCATTGCTTGATAAAAATTTAACTATAGATTTGAATTTTACTGTAGAAGTGAATTTAAATTTATGGAAAGAGCTTAGTGTATACATATAACTGAAAATAATACTTATTTAATGCTTTATTGTACTCAATTAAAAGAGAAGTAATACATAAAGACTTATTAAAAACAGACTGTACAATAGGCGAGCTTATCCCCAATAAAAGAGATTTCTTCCAGCTGACCCGAAAATTTATAGACTTCGAAAGTAAAAAAAAAGCAAATGGGAAGGCGGCTGGCATCTTTAATACCGATTTTACTACATAATATATATACTAATGTACTACCGAGATGTAAGTGTTTATGTGGACAAAGAAAAACCTTTTGTTTTTGGTTGTAGGAGGTCTTGACCATGGTGGAATGACACCCGCTGGCCTACATCACGGAGGGATGACACCGGTTGGCCTTCACCATGGCGGCATGACCCCTGCGGGATTACATCACGGCGGCGGCGGTATGACACCTTCAGGTGACATATTACTTTTAATCGAATTGTAGATTCTAAATTGCCGACTAAGTATATTCATATGATTATCACTTAAAGATATTGTGTATATTTTAAGCTATTCCTCTTTATAGCTTAAAAATTATAGAGTGATTTGTATGTTTTTGGGAAGGTAAAAATAACATTATATTATTACATGCACTTAAGTTTGGGGTATTAGATCCTTGCCACACGAATGGCATTATACCATTGATATCTTTTTATCTAGAGGGTGTGGTTGTTTCCTTACATCAAAAGAATTTCCCTTGTTATCGTATGATATAAAAAAAATCATCTGTAGACTGGTTGATCCTGCAAGCTGTCTTGAAACCTTCCTCTTTAGAACTTAACATGTTAAAGCCACATTACAACATTGGTTGCGTTTGTAATGCTTGTGTATATATATATATATATATATATATATATATATATATATATATATATATATATATATATATATATATATATATATATATATATATATATATATATAGGTTGTATTTGTTATTCTTACTCAGCGTGGGCTGATAAAGCTACGAGTGGCACGAGTCGATGCTAATTACTACAAAGCCAGCGCTTTATTTTAATATTTTTGTGGAAAGCATATTGTACTGTAAATTCTGAAGCTATGCCCTTTTCATCAAATATATTACCAATAAATTTAGATATTCAGCGTTGGGTTTAAATCTGCTTTAAATTTTTTACGTACTAAGTATTTATAATCTCGCAAGTTTAAACAAAACATGTCTCTTATTGAATCTCTTGATAGACATTACTAATGAAATAATAGATGAATGGCAGGCGGCAAATTTTGATGAAATCTAAGTTTGGTAGAACTCAATAGAATGTCGTCTATCGCGTTTGGCTGGGTTAAGCAGGTCAAAAGTTATGAGAGATTTCACAAACGTACTGACGTCATTGTAAAAGAAGTCAGAATAGCCATATCAAAACATCGAGATCCGATGAAAAGTTGGTTTTCAAAAATCGTAGTAAATAAAAACTTATTTTTATAGTGATAGATAATATTTTATTGGAATTCACATATTTACACTCGCTTCTCAGATAGGATATTAATAAATTCAATTTGTTACGCTAGATATAAATCTAAAATGATTAAGTTAAATTATTTCTCACACATACTCCTAATAAAATTCATCTCCTAAACAATTCATAAAAACATTGGGAAATACTAAAGTGATCAAGAGGTTTAACATTACACAACTAAAAAGTCTGCCTAAGTCCTAATCTAAGTAAGTGTACTCGGCCGCACTTGCGTCTATCGTCACAAAAGTTCGTGCAATGACAAGATAAATGCAGAGGTGATCGGCTATTATCGCATACATTCCGGACAGCGGGTGCCTTAGCGCGCATATAAATTCGGGACAATAGACGCAAGTGCGGCCTCAGCATTAAAGATGACATCAATTTACTTTGCAATGTTCTGCGGATGTGTGAAATAAATTATTTGAACTAGAATATACTTACACAAGGTACAGATAAAGAACACAAATCTATATACATATAATAAAATCGTAGGAAAGTCAACACTGTACATTGAATATTTTTTTAAAAGAATACTTGAGGCGTGATCTACGATCCATATCGGAGCCAAAAATATAGTTTTAGAATTTTTGTCTGTTTTCCTGTATGTATGTCCGGGGTAAACAAAAAGTGCTGCATAACAGGTCGGGTCAACATATGGGCATAATATTATCACGCTATCACCTACGTAGGAGAAGCTGTGCGGAGTAAACTAAGTCCGCGCGGACTAAGTCACGGGCAACGACTAGTAAAAATAAGTTCTGAGCTATAAATAACTATTGTACTAAAATATAATATAGTTTTCAGCTTGTTTTTTTTAAATGTGTTATAAATGAAAGACAGGTGCAAAGATAAGTCGATGGCGTGATGTTGTGTAGGGCTCAGCCACGGGTCGGTGGCGCACGGGCTGGTGAGCGGCGCGGCGGGCGAGCTGGCCATGCTGCCGCAGCTGCCGCCCGAGCCGCCGCTGCTGCCGCACCACTCGCCCGCGCACACGCCCGCACACACGCCCATACACACGCCCATGGACGACTTCCAGGTACACCACGCCCTACCGCACCGCACCGCAACACATACCACGCCACACCACACCATACCTCACCGCACCGCACCATCACACCATACCACATCACATCACACCATACCGTATCGCACTCACCACGCCACGCCACACCATACCATACCACACGACAATACGACGATACGACCAAGCCACACAACACTGCGCTACACCACACCATGTCACAATATGCAACGCCACGCTACACTACGCCACGTCACGTCATACCGGCCTACACCACAGTACACCATACCGGACCTCACCGCACCACACCATATCGCATCGCATCGCACCACACCATACCACACCACACAACGTTAAACCACCCCACACCACGCACGCTATGTTGTACCACACCGCACTGCGACCCACAAATACACGGACCATTATACAATGAACTCTCATCGGTCATGCACATTAGTCATATATTTTTGGAACGCAGTTCCTTATCGCACGTTATAGGCTGAGCGGCTAAATAGTGTAACAAAAAACGACACCTAAAACGGACCATTTTGTAGTGGTTTTTAAAGCACTTCCCGATCACTTAGGAAACTAGATTTTTTAATTGTTTCAGCAAGTCGTCAGTTTTAAGAATATGCAAAAATAACCGTTTTTTAAAGTTAATAAAAGTAAGAATTTGACAAATTCTCAAAGACCTTATTTAAACTAAAGTAGTTTGTATATTAAGTAGTTATGAAGTTCAAATTGAAAAGTAATAAGTACACGCGGTATAATTATACCGTGAGAATATCGAGGAAATAACTTGAAATACGCTGCGGCAGTTTTATACCTCTAAGAGTGATTAGCGATTAACTCCTAAAATCAATTGGAGTCACTGTAGTCTGTAACCAGTGATTTTTAATATCTTCATACTGTGTTTTATCTTCATATTGTGAACATGTGTAAAAATGTTGCATGTAAAAAAACATTCGCAACCCGGCTGGGGTTCTTTTCTTCTTTGACACACAAAGGCATTGCGCTAGTCTTTAAAATTGGTTGCTGGAAAAGAAGGAGGATTCCACTGGATTCATTTGGTTGAACTGCTGAAGAAAAGATGCTTTTTATTTGAATGGGTATATATTCCGTTTGCTCCCATATAAATTTAGTTAATATCTGATTCAGGGATTTGTTACAGATATAGGGTGGTGAAAGCGGTCGTTGCATATAAATATTTCTTAAAAACATACGGTTTGAGTTTAAAAAAAATACAATAAATAAATGCGGAATTCGTATTAAAAAACTTGTGTTTTGCAGCACACACCAGCATTTATGTTTTATATGGTTCAATGTTAAATTTACTATGGTTATTACTATGACTTAAGAGTCTGTGCGTGCCTGTATGCGTACACGTTTTCGTGCGTGCATTCATGCATGTGTCTACTGGTTTTTTTTGCGAATAAGAGTCCTTTCTTCTTGTATCCCATGCCAAAAAAATACTTTTATGTCGCAGGTTAGCCATATTTAAAGTATTTTTACGCCCATATCCCCGAAGATGTAGGCAGAGGTACAACATGTGCACCCACGATTAGCTGAAGATACTTGGTCCCACAAATGTGATAGGTGGCAAGCCTATCGCCAACCGGGCACTTTCCAATCCCGGGCAACTTTGTGTTTCTCAGGAAACTGAAAAATTACTTTTTTTTATGTGCCCGACCCGGGAATCGAACCCGGGACCTCATGTGGTCAATGCCAACGCTGGATTACTAGACCACAGAGGCGACTTAGCCATATTTAAATAGTAGAATTCGTTGAAAATTTAGAACCACGGGTCTCTAGAATATTGTAAGATTTTGAAATTTTTATTTGATTACATAGGAAAAATATATTTTTTTTTCAATTTACAGAGTGGAATGCAAATGACAAACCTAGGATATGACGAACAACATGGCCATCAAAGTCCACCGCATGATTATGACTTGCCGCTTAGTGTTGAAAACGTAAGTTTTATTATGAAAATTAGGTTAAAAAACACATCCTATTTCACGTCCCAAAACTAATAATAACACATTATGATAATGTTCAAGAGAAACTTGAGGCCAATTTTAGGCTTTTAAGGCTTTGACAGACATATGACAATAGAGACACTCTTTTTGCAACTGTCACACTTATCGCCATCTTCAATATGACACTCAGTCAATGATAATATTGTTGTTCAGTTTTTTATATGATATATGGCTTTTATTTTTTGGAAATATTGTTTATTGTTAAAAACTTTTCTCCATCCCTCATGTACAGTGCTTTTTTGGGGTTGAAAGTTATCACATGTCCTTTACCCCTGACAACGTCATGAACGTACTTCACAAAGGGCAAGGTCTCAAGGTTACCCCCACGGATTAAATGGATACACCTTTTAAGATAATGTACTAGTTTGGCAGCGTAGCTTGCAATTACATATGCAGAAATACAGAGTTATACTACTTACCAATGAAATAAAATATTTGAAGGGTAATTTTTAAACTGTCATCTCATTCGGTCCGATAAAATAGTACAACATGGTTTCTTTTAATTTTTTACTATTGTAATATAACTTACATATGTATGAAATTTTTACAGTGATTTGCTCATATGCGCGGCGACACGTTTACTTCCCAATGGCGGGTCTGTTAGTATTCATGTAGTCTGTGGTTGCCCTAATCTGGTATTCGAATCGAATTTAAAAATTAAATTACAAAGTAACAAGATTATTTATTAAAGAGTAAAATTTTAAATTACTGTGTGATAGAATATATTAATAGTAACTTGATCTCTTAGTAGTCGATACGTTTGGTTATTTTACTTTTACGTATAACTTGGTGGGATGATATTCAGAAATTCAGTAGTTTTATCCCACCATAAGTGGTTTCTATTTTCCTTACACCACTGAAGGTTTCGTTTTATTATGGATTTACATAAAAACCGTTTTTAATTTTCTACAAATGTTTAAATTTATTTAGTTATTAGCTAATCCGCACTACGTGCAGCTTCGCTCGCGTGTAGATTAACATGTCCTCGATATAATTTTCCATCCCTTATTTCAGATCTTTAGGGGTTGATTTTTGAAAAACAAGTTAGTGTATGTATCACCCGCATCTCCAACTGTCAAATTTGATCAAAATCAGTTGAGGTTTAGCGGTGAAGGGGTAACAAATAAACAAACTCACTTTCGCATTTATTATATTAAATATTATGATGCCAGTTTGGTTTGCAGATGGACAGTTTGATTGTCTTATTCCTAATTTTTTGGATTGGACAGATTATATCGTCGGTGACGTGGACGCCATCGGCGATGGTGTGGTTTATACTCGTGTGTACAGTAAGGTGTGAGTGTGTGTGTGTGTGTGCGCAGCCGGAGGAGGGGTCCCGGGAGGCGGGCGAGACGGAGGAGCAGTTCGAGGAGCGCGTGCTGAACCGGCGCGCCGCGCAGCTGTTCGCGGCCGTGCGCGCCCGCCTCGCCGCCGGACACGCGCTCGCCTTCACCGACATCGCGCACCCGCGCACCGCGCGCAAGCAGGTACACACACAACACAACCGCACACAAAACACTTCAACATCAACCCTATTATGATCCCTACTAACTTATATAAGATTACAATATTATAGTATTATTAATTATTATTCATATAATGTAATGTTTTATTATTAAAAAATACTCACTTTTATGTACTGACTTATACCTTTTATATATAAACACTAAAACAAAGCACTTAGTCTCCTTTTTTTCCATCTCGTAGGCGCACCATAGAGGACTCACTGAAAGTCAGTGCTATAGCAAATGTTGCTACAGCTTATGCTAAAATGAGCATCCTTTTGGTATCACATCACTTATAAAAAATAGTATAAGTTTACATTTTATTACTTGCTTTTGTTTTTGTCTTATTCCTTTTTCGTTGTAAACTAAAAATATTGTATATTGTCTGCTGTAAAAGATTATGTAAAAATGTGGTATCAACAAATATTATCTTATAATAATGCCGAAAAAGATAAAAGTCGGAACCGGTTTTTGATATGAAAAAATTAGTTTCCCCAAGAGCCGATTACAAAAATATAAAATACTTATTTTTGTTTACAGGTGGCGCAAAAATTCTACAGTTTGCTCGTGTTGAAGAAACATCAAATGATAAAAATAGAACAAACAGAAACATATGGACCTATCATATTTACAAAAGGCGCTCAATTCGAAACAGAAGCGATATAATTATAATAGGAGTTAAAAGAAATATAAATATCAATTAGCTATAACAAAGGGTAAAAATATTATATTTTAATACGTGATGTGAATAGGGTTACCACTCGTTGCATTACCTGGTATTCGTACCTCCTGTACAAAAAATATTCTTTATCAATCTGTATTTTCATTAAAATCATTAAGTTGTGAGTTATTCTAAATTTAATGCTGAAAATCGAATTCATCAATTTTTTTAAAATATTGTTCTTTTTAGTTTTGCGTTTTTTTTTTTAATTTTTGTTGTAATTTATAATATCAAAGAATGAGTGATTTATTTAATAAAATTTAATGCCCTTTATCATGTTGCGAACGCAAGCCATTTTTTATATTTATATTATGTACATCTACTATGACTATATTTTTATGTATTGTAATTGTTAAGTGTTTCAACGATGATTCCAATACACCCTACTATTATAATAATAAGAAAAGCTTTAGCTAACTTTAATGTATTTTTGTCAAGAGAAAATTTTCATCTTTTTTAGAAACAAAAAGCCATAGCGTTTTTAATTCATTATATTATCTCTTATGCATTACATTGATTGAAAGTATTACTTGTGTACCATTTACACTTTTGTTGATCCGTCAGAAAACCCCCCTTTGAATAAAAACTATATTTGTAACTATTTTTGGGAAGTAAACTTTATGCAGATACAAATATAGATCGTATAATATTAAGATATTAATGGTAAAATTTACCTAATCCATACTATCTATATTAATATTATAGGTGCGAAAGTTTGGATGTTTTAATGTATGGGTGTTTGTCAATCGTGTGAAAACGGCTGGCCCGAATTGGATGAAATTTGACCTGCACCGTACACGGTGCAACTAGTAATATTATAAATGCGAAAGTCTGTCTGTCTGTCCGTGACTCTTTCCAGGCTGAACCGATTTTATAGTTAGTGTAATATGTTTTTTAGTTAGTAGTTTTTGTGTTTATGCATTACGTACAAGTTTTTTTCTTTTTATAAAATTTCTTCATCATCATTTAAAAAAATTGTAGATATATTTAACTCATAGCAAATTAAAATGTAAATAAACAGTGGTAACCCTAGATATGGAGCATTGTTCTGTATGGAACTGAAACAGGTTGAGCCAAAAAGTTAGTTGTACGACTGTAATGACGATTTGAATTCATAGAAACTTAACTTGGACCAAATTAATGTAAATGTTGATCTCGTGATTTCGAATATACATCATTGCAAACTACGTCCACTCCCTAGTCTATTGTGATTGTGCATTAAAAATGTATTTTTTATGTCATAGACTTTATTGTTTTTCATAGAAAAAGTACCTGTAATAATAGAACTTTATTAATAATAAATTTGTTAATTTATAATAATAAATTAATAATAAATCTATTCACATTGTAATAATTTCAGCGATTCTTGTATATGAATTTCTTTCTCGTATCTCGAAAAAGGCTCTAACGTTCTGGATGAAATTTTGTATTATACTATGCATTCCAACTGAGAATAGGACTGTCAGGACGCCATATTGTTCCGCATTTTGCAAAAACTTCATTAGTGATAAGTATGGTGGGCAAAAAATACATAAAAAAATGCATTTTAATTTCTAGGTTCTCATTCGCCCATTCGCGAATAATTTTCTATTTAGGTTCCTATTCGCCCATTCGCGAATAATTTTCTATTTAGGTTCCCATTCGCCCATTCTCGAATAATTTTCTATTCAGGTTCCCATTCGCCTATGCTAGTATGGGATAAAGTAAGACATAGAAAAGAAAAGAAAATATAAAAATACAAATAGATTTATTTTTATAAACTAAAAAACTTGAGAGGTGTCAAGGGACACCCGGATGGAACAAAGTTCCTTTTATTATTATTTACAAAAAACCTGTATACACTCAACAAAAATAATCGTCGCGACATCACACTGTTCAATGCGAAATACAATTTCGGCACCCGGTCGAATTTCGGCACCCGGTCGAATTTCGGAACCCGGTCGAATTTCGACCCGCGGTCGAATATCGGCACACGGTCGAATTTCAACCCGCGGTCGAATTTCGGCACCCGGTCGAAATTCGACCGGCGGTCGAAACTCGGCAACCGATCGAAATTCGACACGGTCGAATTTCGACACTCGTTCGAAATGAGACCGTCCGTCGAAATTCAACTTTTGGTCGAAATTCGACATTCGGCCGAAATTCTGTATAAATGTCGAACATTTGGCACTAGAAAAAAGTAAACTCAATCAAATAGTAGATAGACTCTTTCACTTTCAATGCACGAGCTAAAGGGAAGTGGCTGGATATTTCAGTGCTTACAATACCTTATACTATAGCAAAAAGTGTCGTGACAATTTTTCGTAAGAATTTTTTCCGTCTAGTCCCCTTTCACAACGCGCGATAAGGAACTTCGTTCCAATACTTAATCAAATTTGTCTAACGGATTTTAAATCCTTTACACCGCTTATAACGATTTTGTTGCCGACATCATTGGTGTACGAATCCTTTCGGTCGCACATAATATTGCATAAATTGAAAGTTACAAATTATGTTTTGAATGCAATTATTTAACGTTATTTGTTCTTCAAAAAATCTGCCCAATTTTTTTGTTGACATTACTAATTTCACACTTATGAAGTTGACAACAAGTACGATCCTATTTTCAATTGGAATTTTTCTTTCAGTAAGACTCAGGCATATACTGTACCTACGTAAAAACGATTTTCCAGAGTTATTCCACAATAATTGCATTTAATTTTAACCAAACTACGTTAGAAAGAGGGCTGTTTTTCCAATGCGTAAGTTTATGTATGTACAATGTACATCTTTGGCACGTTCTATAACCAAAATGGCTTGATGGCTTTAAGCTTAAGAGATGTCATTAGATTCGTCTTAATTGAGAGAGCTACTAAAGCTATGTAATTTTTACCCTGTGCTAGAAAGAAGGTTGTGTGTTGCTAATCCGAAGATCAGGTTGCAGTCGGGTTTTTTGTATTTTAATAATTGCTTGCTATTTATATAGATAAGGTGAATATGTAAACACTTGTAAGTGCTAAGTCGGAATTACGAATCTCATTCAACTTCAAATAAAAATTTCGGGAAAACGAATTTTGATATTTATATTTGAATATTTCTCAGACGACATTATCAAAAATTGTCTTTCTTTAATGGTATAATTCTTATATATGGTATTTTTTCTTTGGGAAACGGTACAAAAGTATTAAACATATCACAATGTAGGTATAAAAAATTGATAAAATATATTAGAATTATTTTTCAGAATTGGTTCAGTATTGACAAAGAAGTTTCAAAACTTGATTTTTTTTGCACAATTACGATATTTAGTTTAAGCGATGGTTATTTAAAGATGGTAAATAATTCAGTTTATTGTTTGTGTGTAATATATATTAATTGCATTGATATAAAAAACCCAAGATACACAATCAATGTGTCAAAAACGTCCTCCAAAAATGAGTGCACAATTTTAAATTGTGCACTCATTTCAAATAGAATCGCGTCGGCCGCGTCTCTGTCAATTTTATTTATTTTCGTACATTGCTTTGTAAAAATAACTATAAGTCTTGCACTTAAGGTTGGATATGCAAAGACATATGTTTTTGCCATAACTATAACTACTTAAAAGAAATTAGGGACACTTTTGAGTGTCAGTTTTGTTCGGGACTGTGCATCTAGGGTTTTTTATATCAATGATTAATTGCATGCAATCTAAGTTGTCCAGTGGCTTCCCACAGCTACATCCTGTTGGCTCAAACGTTAACTGGTGGATAATACCAACAGTCATTAAGTTCATCTTTTGTACAAAAATGTATATTTTTGTTGTACAATAAAGTTAAAATAAATAAAGCCCCGTTTTCACTTTGATTAGTACGAGTGTGTGTTTAATAGAGGTGCTTAGTATTAAGGTAAAAATACGTGAACACAGCCGTAGATCAGTGCGAGTGATAAGTAATCAGCATCTATTCACTTTTACTATGCTGATTACGAATCACTCGCACTGATCCACGGCTATCTTCATGTATTTTTGGCTTACTAAGCACCTGCATTAAACACACACACTCGCACTGATCAAAGTGAAAACGGGGCTTAATCCATATCACGAGCTAAAAATTGGCTTATTATGTGGTTAGACAATTTGTAATTTGTCCAATGATTGTATTTAATTTAAATTTAAAAAAAAAACAACATCCAGTGGACTTAATTTGCATGAACAACAGTTTCTATGGACTTGAAAGAAGTGTTCAAGTGACAGTGTAGCGGGTAGACGTGGTAGTGAATTGCCTTATTTTGTTTTGCTCTAGATTTAAGTGAAATTATTGTATCATGTTTAAAACATTGTTTGTCGTGGATCACTTATTGATTGGTGTTTTGTGATATCTGGGCAGTATTGTACGGTTTCTGGCGGTATAAATGTACATCGGAGTTTAATAAGTGATGTGAAAACATCACATTTTACGTGGCTGAAATGTCGCTTTAAAAAACTAGCAGAAGTGTATAATTTACCGCCGGGAAGTAAGAGACTTGGGTATCATAAATACCAACTGATTGTTAAAAAACAAGGTATTGTAAACTAAATTATATCATGAAATACACCGACCGTATACCAGATGGATAAGGGAAAAGCAGAATCCTTTTTATTAGATAATGCTTAGTTTATTAAAAGCTTTGGGCTCTTGAAACTTGTTATGTTGCAATGGGTTTAACTTTAGAGACTAGGTCTTTCGTATTTTTATGGTTTAAAGAGACTTAAATTAGTCTTTAGCTGCAATTAAATGCTATATTGTGTTCATTTACTTTAAGTGATTATTTCTTATGTTTTTACCATGTCAAAGTAAAATAAATATTTCTATAAATAAGACAATGCTTATGTACGAGGGTTCCCATTAGGAATCAAGAGAAGAGTGAACAGGTACCTTCTAGGGAAGCGCGTTCCATCTTAGGCCGCATCTTAGCTTACCATCAGGCGAGATCGTGGTCAAGTGCTTTCCTATCGACAGTAAAAAAACACGTTTTTTGCCAAGTACCGTAGTCATCTTTTTAAATTCAAATTAAAGTCCTGTAAAGGACAGACACTTGACGAATCATTTTTATAGCTACTACCCAAGCAGCAATCAAGCATGTTTAATACCCATAAAGCAGCTCATATAGAACTTAAAGTTCTATTGCAGCCGTACAATGGTGTAAAAAGATGCTTTTATCAGTATAAGAGACCTTTATGAGTTTTTATACAGCCTAATGCTGCACAAGGCCTTTCTTAGAGTTTCGCGTAAGCTTTAGGCGTTATATCTGAATATTAATACACTACTGTACAGCTTTAAGCAATTTGTAACTCATTAGGCTGATTTTAATACTTAAAGCTGTACATTAGCTGTATTTTGTTTAGCACGGGAATTTATTACAGCTTTAAGTGTTATTATAGTATCACTCAACGCTTGTTTCTGTAAAATGGGACATGCAATCACCGTTCTACAGCTAATATTTATAGCGTAATTGTAGACTGTTATGCAGCCAATGGTGTTAAAAAATCTGCATATACAGCTGTAGTACAGCTCAAGGCTGTATTACTGAGAAAATTGTTGTTTGCTGTTTTTATATCTGCATAGTTGATATCATGTGGAAAAAATCAAGAGGAATATTGAAAAGGAATATTCAAATATTATAAATTACCAACCAAGTAATCGTGATGAAGATAAAGCTGAAAAATTACTAATTCAGGTAAACCTACTATCGTCATTTTTATTAATGTTCAAGGAAAAGGGTTCCGTAACAAAAACATTAAAAAGTGATTGTAGGTTATCTGATTTATTATTTTTTAGGCTTATCTTCTTCATTAAGGTTACTTGGTTGGTAATTTACAATAACTGATTTTTTTTAATGTCATAAGATAGCAAACAAGCAGATCGGTCTCCTGATGAAAAGAATCAACCATCGCCTACAGACAGCAAAAATGTTAATGGTGCGTTGCTCTCTTGTGGCAAGGTCTAATGCCTAATGCATAAGTTTACCGGCCACCTTACCCTCCAAACCGGAACATGACAGTAACTAGCACTGACGCTTTGCAGCAGGAATAGATAAGGCGGTGGTACCAGACCCGGCCGAGCCAATGCAGAGCTCTATCACCTAGTAACCACGATGGAAGTGACTCGCATAGCCCATCGGTTGTCTTTTACGACCTGCCTGGCAGAAAGGCAATTGGTCTATTCTTCAAAGAATATATAAAAAAGAGTTAAAAAGAGAAATAAAAATCATTACACTGAGAAAATATGTATTTTTTTATTTTTAACTTGCTACTATACGGAGTTTAACAAAAGCGGTATAGTAAGTCGAAAGGGGGTGACTCAGAGGGTCATTTTGAACAACTTTTGTTCAACGATTTGTGAAAATTCCCGAAAAACAATTTTGTTTTTCCATTGTG
Source organism: Apodemia mormo (assembly GCA_036924255.1). NCBI lineage: Eukaryota > Metazoa > Arthropoda > Insecta > Lepidoptera > Riodinidae > Apodemia > Apodemia mormo. The sequence continues at coordinate 10,730,419 of JAUPFN010000011.1, forward strand.
AAAAGTCACGTGACCAACAAAGTTTCTATGGAGAATCAATATTTTTTTCGCGAATTTCCAAAAGTCGTTAAACAAAAGTTGTTAAGAATGACCCCCTGAGCCACCCCCCTTCGGCTTACTGTACCACTTTTGCAACATCCTGTATATATGTATACTTACAATCGTTTTAAAAATATTATATACTTAGATACAATTACAGGCAAAAAAGTATGTGTTTCTCTTTGAAGAACTAATAATATTAAATCACAAGCATGAAATAACGTATTCTTCTTAAAAATATTTTTGTGATAGACCAATATTTAAAGGGCTTGATTTTTCGTTCTTGATCAACTTAGTTATATCAAGTTGTTTTCTTGGTCATTATAATTCACCTTTATCCTCCCACAAACTGGGTACGATACAAATACGGTTTTGGCTTCTCTCAATTGTTTTTATTATTTTATAAGGCATATTTCCCTGAAAAATAAAGTAAAAGTTGAAATACATGTCCCATAAGTTATAGTTAACAATAAGATGGTTTAGTTGTAAAGTCAAACGACCGACATCAATACAACACAATAGCGAAATCAAGTGACAAACATATGTTTTGTATTTAGGGTTCTTCAATTTTTGTACGCATCTCTAAACATAAGTGATTAAAAGCCAATTACTGTACAATAGATTTATATAGGGACTTAGTACAGCCTAAAGTGTATTTGGACGGTAATTAAAAGCCAATAGCCATATAATAGAACAAAAAAGAGATTCAGTACAGCTATTTGCAGTATATCACCCTCCAAATACACTTTAGGCTGTATAACAAAACGCCGCCATTATTGTGTATTAAAAACAACATTAAAGAAATATATTGTTAAGTAAAAGACATATTTAGCAATAGCTAAAGCTATATCTTGACAAGCAACTTATATTATGATCATTATACCTTTATGTACAATATTGTACCATAAATACTTGTATATTCTAACCTTAAACACAAACACTTACCGTATATTGCAATGATTTTATTTGTGTTATCTTGATTATTTCGTTGGCGCGTGAATATTTTGACGAAAAACATACACGACTTCACAGTCATTTAGAATTTGCACCTTGAATACACCGATGAATACTGCTCCAAGTCCAAGAATTTATCGTTTATTAATATATTTTTAATTATGGCGTCTGCAGATATAATGTTATACAATATCAAAAACAGATTAGTTACTTTTTATCATTTTCAAACACCTATTAAGAACATTTAGCTGCACAAGAGAGTATCTTAAGTATTATAGTTTCTTTATACACCGAATAACAGCCTTTGTACAGCCTATACCAGCTTGAACAGCTATTGTGCAGCCTATTTAACTCTTAGCTGTACAAGACAGTTACAAGAGAGTATCCTTAGTGTTATAGTTTCTTTATACACCAAATAACAGCCATTGTACAGTTTATAACAGCTTGTATAGCTATTGTGCAGCCTACATAACGCAATAAGCTGTATAACTTGGGGCCCTTTTTGGTGTTATATCGGCTGTAGAAGCGCTTCTACAGCCTTTGTACGGCTTCGTATACAGCTTTAAGTTTAAAAATGAACCTGAATGCAGCCTATATACAGCTTAACGTGCTACTTGGGTACTGGATCGGAACGCGGCCTCATACTGAGAAGATCCGGCGGAAAACACTCGGCAAGCTTGTCTTTTTTTTTTCAATTACAATTTTTTACCAATTACAGCAATCATTCCCAGGCTTTTTTTGTCTTTCAAATAATCTGAAACGTTATAATAAGCTTTTTATATAATTTTTTTATAAATTTTTAAATTTATTTATCAGTTAATCTCTTATACCTACGGGAATCTTGTAAAAGCGTAAACATTGCCACAGAAATGAATAACTTATTCCGTGGAGATGAGATGTATGCACAAGATTGTTTTTATTCCTTGGTATTTGTGAGTGAATATCAGCATTTTTCTTAAATGAGCCAATGTTTTTGCAAACGTATATTACATTTTCAAATATATATTGGGATATAACAGTAAAAATATTGATTTTTTTAAATATTTCTCTTTGGGTATCTCTTAGAACAAGATTGATATCAGATAATATTAAATCAGAAGAAAATGACCGTATATTTATAAAACTTGTGAAATATCTTCTGATAGGAAAGTGTTACTACACTATTACGACTTCCTTAATGACAATCATATAAATCTTTTATGAAATGGATCGGTCCAGTCCTACATTGCAATACCCTAATATGTTCATTACCTGTCAATTATTGTAGCCCCTAACATAAAAATAATTTGTAACATATAATGCAATAAATGAGTATCGAGATTGTAAATTGATCTTACAGACACATAATGTTAAAGGTTTTACGAAAATAACTACACGATACATGTATAACTGCATATATATATATATATCTTCACGCCAGATTCTTTACGGCGTAGGCAGAGAGAACCGAGTGCCATACATCATGATCCTTGCAGGCTTGTCTCGTTTCCATCACATTCATTACTCATTTCATACATACACGCCGGTTGCGAAGACTCTTAACATCACCATGCATAATTTTAAATTTCTTTAAGTGCGAAAGTTAGAAAATTGAATAACAATTTTATTTAACATTATAATTTTTTGTACATTGATTCAAATTTCAAGTGGTCAAAACGGAATTAAGATGGCGAAACCCGGTAATTATATAAAATTTCAATACTGCTCATCTGCTCCAATCTCGATACTTGGACGTAAGCTGTCCCTCTTATTCATCAAGTCTTTGACTTACCGCTGAAATCAGGGCACAATCACTTTCAACCTTCAGTCTTAGGCTGTCGTACTGAAGCATTCAAGCAATCTTTAACATTACAATACATACAAATGAAGCATGTCCTAAATTGCGCCATTTTTCTCAGAGGGTATCACTCTTGATCATTATAAAAGTGTCGGTCGGACAATTTTCAAATTTTGGATTCTCATTGTTGAAATTTCTTTATCGACATGAGGAAGAAACTGCGGATTAAATGGATACGCCTTTCAAGATAATTGACGTTCAAGTCACTGCTCATCTTCTAGGGAACTGGCGTGATGTTTGCTGGAAAGTCGTTATGGAGAATTTCTCTTATAACATAATATAGATAGATTTTAGATATTTTTTATTACCTAAAAACTTGATTCAGTACTGTTTGTATAGGGTTCTATATTTTCATTACCGAGTATCGTCGGCACTCGATATAAATACATGTTAACATGTATTTATATATTGTTAGAAGCACTTGCGCTGCTTTCCTATGTTTTATCACTACATAGTATAAAACAAAAGCTACGCGCTTGATACCGCGGGCAGGTCGCTAATTATATATAAAATTCTCGTGTCACAATGTTCGTACCCGTACTCCCCTGAAACGGCTAGACCGATTTTGATGAAATTTCGTATGCATATTCAGTAGGTCTGGAAATCGTCTACTAACTATTTTAATACCCCTAAGTGATAAGGGTTGTCCACACCTAAAAATATTTTTTTTTATTTTATGGACAATTTTTTTAATTTTTGTATGATTCAGCATTAAAAAATACATAAATTTTTACCCTTCTATCACCAACCCTTATTTTTTCATTAAATAATTTATATGGCAAAACGTTTGCCGGGTCAGCTAAAATTATATAAAGTAAAACCGTACAAATACTTCTAACAATATATATACACGTAAAGGATTCTGCTTTTTTTAATATCCAAACCAGACATTTATTTGTGCATTGTTACAGGAAGTGATCATCGTTCACACTGATAATGTAGACAATTATCATTATTTTTGTTGTTGTTATACCATTTAATATTTAGGACTATATTCTCGCATATAAATTATTTGTATCATGTCGATTAAGCACTATAGGGAAGGTTTTCTATGGATAAATTGATTTAATATAGTTTAACAGGTTGATAGGACAGATGGTAATAAATAAATATGTACAAGTAGAAGTAAGATGTTGATAAACACCAAAAACCGACATTGTCTATTAAAACAGAAGTATATTTACATGTTTATACGAGGAGGTGTGTTTAATTGTGTGAATGAATTGTAATTTGTAAATGTCTCTGCGAACACATTGATGAACGTGTTATTTTAGCCCAAACTGAATACAAGTCAAGTATGTCGCTTTGTATCCATTTTGGTTCTAAACTATCGATTGAACAAATCATGTAAAAATTCTAAATTATGCATTGAGAATGCCCGAACCTTAATATAGACATAACAAAAATAGTTTTGTAATGTAAATTTAAGTGTTTACCTCTGTCTGAAATTACATTATTGCCACAGAGGTATCCACTTAAATGCTTCCATTAAAATTATTTGCAATAAATTTGTTGAAGATAACTGATTTTCTTACCTGGAATTTTTATTTATCTCCCATTATTCTATTTGGTAATAAGTAGCCAATTTATTCCAAACTTCGAAGCAGTTACCAAGTATAATAATTAGAAAATAAAAATAGAATGTATTTGTGGTACTGGCTAAGATAGTATTCTGGACGATCTTAGGTTATGATTCGGGACCGAGATGATATTCTTAAACGTTCATATAGATTAATTTAAAAGTCCTTTTATATGTAGTGATTTCTAAGCATCGCTCCAATCCAAAAGCCTAGAATACATATGCTCTTGGGCGTACCCAGGTTCTGAACCGGGGAGGAGAGGGGAGGGGGGGAGGCAGCAACTATCTAAAAGCAAGCACGCTTATTTGCTTCTAGATAGTACGCATGGTTTTCGAGTGTGTACATTTGCTCATGAAAGCACAGACCTTAAAAGAGAATTCAAAATGGACGTTTTTATCCTGAATCGTATGCGAAATGAATTAAATTCAGTAATATCACTTTTAAGACATTAATTAAAGATATTTTTAATGAAAAGGAACACTAGACGAAGGAAATACCCTTCCGTACATTTTGTTTTTGTTGGTCCGGGCTCCTTTGAAGAACTGCCGTTCTGCCAGGCATTGACTATGCGAGCAACTGTCATCGTGGCTACTAGGTGGTAAAGTTCTGCTTTGCCTCGCCCTGGACCATCGGCTTACCAATAGGTAAGGGCCGCAATAGTGTCAGAAGTTGTCACTTTCGTGTTCCGGTTTGGAGAATAATGTAGTAATATTAGGCTTTAAGAGCGGCGATGATTTGGTGGCGCGAAATGGATCTTGTGTTGCTACATATTATAGTTAGACCCATTGTTAGACCGAACTAATTATAGGTAGACCAGAAAATATGGTGTAAAATTTTAGTAGATAACCTTTATATTTGTTCTGTGTAGATAACATTGATAATAATAAAAATCGTGTTTTTAATAAATCAAGAAAATTTTAAACAATTTTTCTTGTAGGTTCTAAAAAAATTTGTTTTAGAAACATGTTTTATATTTTGGTTTTATTTTCCTGCGCCCTTCTAGACCAAAGCCTGACGACGCCTTTGATGGGAATATAATGTTTGGGTAAAAATACGCTGGTTTTTTTTAGGTTAGATAATTATAAATGAAGTCCATACATTAAAAGATGTAATTCTCATAAAAAATACTTTCTTAACAATATTAATAGATAGTATAACTTTGCGAGCCCTTACAAAGCTCTGCTTTTTGCTAGTTATTTTTAACCCCGAATAGTTTCGGGTGTGTGTATCTGTGTGTCTGTCCGTGGTATCGTAGCGCCCAGGCGGATTATCAGATTTGGCTGCGGCTTTTTTGACCTTATTTTGCAAGATGGTTCTTAGCTATGGTCCAATAAAATCTGTTCAGCTGTTTTAAGATCATCAGCTCTTTTCAAATTGATGAAAAATTAAACGACTTGTAAAGGATTTATCGATAAGAAATAAATAAAATTGGAGTGTCTGTTTGTAATATTAAAATAAGCGCTTTTTACTAAATGCATATGGATGTAAACACGGTGCATATACCAGAATAATATTTTTTACAATTTTTGTCTGTCTGTCTCCCTGTCTGTTTGTTCCGGCTAATCTCTGGAATGGCTGGACTGATTTTAACGGGACTTTCAGTGGCAGATAGCGGAGTAACTTAGGCTACTTTTTTCGACATTTTTCCATGCGGACGAAGTCGCGGGCTCAGCTAGTCGATAATAAATGTTGTATTATGTTACTTCAGTTATATTGCAATGACATGGTGACCTTGACTTGTCGCTGCTAGATCCTCATTCGAAAATCATCAGCTTTTATTTAACTGACAATGTTTGTATGTAAATAATAGATTTTCTGAATATTTATTTATTTACTTTTATGCACTAAAATTGTACAATGGTCAAACTTAATGCCATAAAGACATTCTCTGCCAGTCAACCAGCAAGTGGAGCAGAAAAATTTCAATAGGGGGTGCAAAAAAATATTTTAAATGGAAATAGGAAACAGTATGAGGGGCTAAACGGAACAAATATTTTTGTTCCGTAATAATGACTAGGAAATAAAAAATATAAATAGATACATGTAACATATTTACATAAACATATATTAATAGACACATAACAGAAACCATACATAGTAGGTACATATAATAAACAAAATATTTAACTAAGCAAAATGGAAATAGGAAACAGTATGATGGGCTAAACGGAACAAAAATAAAATAATTACTAGGAAATAGAAAATATAAATAACAGTAACATATTTACATAAACATATATTAATAAACACATAATAGACTATATACATATATAGTACATATAATAAAATATTAAACTAAGCAAGTAAGTATAACAAAAGTATTTAGTAATGTCTGTCTGTAGATAATTTCAATTTCTCTTAGATATTTTGTTGATAATTAACACCGAAAGCTAAGTGTTAAGATAATGGGTCGTCAAAGCACGCTTGAAAGACCACTTAGAAGAGGACCTCCTAATGTCAACTGGAAGAGAATTCCAGGGCTTAACGGCTTGAATAAAGAAAGATTTGTAAAGAAAATCCGTTCGAGAGAAAGGGATGTAAAGAGAAAGATCATTATCAGAACGGAGGGAACGATCATGAGTGCTACACTGAAAGCAAAATTTAGATTTAAGGTAAGTGGGAATATTTGGGTCATTAACAATGGAATATAACATGCGCAGCATCCTAACTGCTCTACGTTTAGCTAAGCATTTAATTTTTGAACGAAAAAACGAAATATGATCAAATTTGCGTAAACTAAAAATAAAACGTATTCAGTTATTAAAGAGAATCTCTAATCTATTGAGTAGATATTGAGTGAGGTCTGAATAGCATACATCAGCATAATCTATAATAGGAAGCACAAGGGCTTGTAATAATAAGTTTTGTATTCACAGGAAGAAAATTTTTGTGTCTATAGTGTGTAAGATAGCATTAACTTTTCGACAAATTTCACTTATGTGTGGAGAACAAGAAAGAGATGTGTCTAAAGTAAGACCAAGATGTTTAACAGATGGCTGGAAGGGTATTACTAAGTTATTAAGTGATGGGGGAAATATTTTCCCAAGCAATTGTAGCCATTCGTCTTGAACTACCGAACACGATAGCTTGTCACTTAGATGGATTAACAGTCACACCAAACTTAGTGGACCAATCTAGCACATTCTTTAGGTTTAGGTTGAGACTGCCGACAGCACTTTCTAGATTCTCAACATCAGTTTGCGTATATAATTGTAAGTCGTCGGCGTATAAATGGTAAGAGCAACTTAAAAAAGGTACTATGAAATTAATGAAAAATGGAAATAACAGTGGGGAAAGAATACCACCTTGTGGAACACCAGCCTCCTGCAAACGCCAATCAGTGAGCTCACCTTTTACGCGAATGGCCTGATATCTACCCCGAAGGTAAGAGGAAAACCAATCTAGCGCAGTCGGGGAAAAACCTAGGTGATCAAGAGCTGCAAGAAGAATATCATGATCAACGGTGTTAAATGCATTTGAAAAATCAATTAGGACTAATATTGCAATTTGCAAACCATTTTTTCAACGACTGATATCCATTTGTACTAAAACTTGTCAAATTTTTCTAAGTTCAGTGACCTTACAATATTATGGTACCATCCAGATGGCCTCAGATAGATGTAGAGACTGAAACTCAGATGCAAATTTTTTACGAGACAACCGAGTTTTGGCTCATTGGTATTGTTGATATAAGTAAATACTAAGTTTATTTAACACTCATGATGACGAGGATCTGAAGTTGGAACTGAAAGAGTACTACCGAAACTTACAAATAGAAAGTGCTAAGCTAGTGGAATTTACTGTTTAGTATCGTTTATTTCGTTGCAATAAATTCTTTCTCATGATTTTAAAGATAATCCAGATGAATAATAAGAAAAAAATAAACTGACTTTCTGAACTCAATACGGTAAGTTTGCACTCTATTGTATTCTATTGGTTAACACTCAGTTGCCTTGTATCGGCAAACACTTTGGTACTGAATAATTTCTACAATCTGATGATTGAACTGGAAAGTCGCCATTGGAACTCCTAATGTAAACAATATAAACCCATCTAATTTGGACCCATTTGTTGTTTCTAGAAACACACTAGTGCTATACAGTTTCCAGGGTCTTATGTTGGAGCGGGAAAAATATTACGGATACTTTCAATAAAATGAAGCACTTGGGTGGCTTGATTCATTATTTAAGGACTTTGGTGCAGGATGGCTTCAAGAACCTGACATTATATTTGTACAAATACTCTAAATCAGAATTATTTCCAAGGTTACATGATGGAGCTGAAAGGAGCCCATGGAAACTTTTCAATAAAATGAAGCACTTTGGGTCGTTTGATTCATTTTTTAAGGACTTTGGTGCAGGATGGCTTCAAGAACCTGACGTTATATTTGTACAAATACTCTAAATTAGAATTATTTCTAAGGTTACATGATGGAGCTGAAAGGAGCCCATGGGAGCTTTTCAATAAAGAAACTCAAGTTCATTGATTTAGGAACCATGGTAACCTTAAACTGATGCTGCAGGATTCTCTTTCGAAGATCACCAGCTTTTTTCACGTTTGCTCTTAAAATGATGAATATGAAGCAGGATGGTTGTCGGATGGTAAGAAAATGTATCGGGAGTTTTTTTAATATTTAATTTAGAATTATGTTTATTACTGTTACATAAAAATAAAGCTTCCCTTGTGGAAAAATTTCTCGGATAAAAGTAGGTAAATAACTTACAAAGTGAAAGTAACAGTTTATGAATGTTTATTTTTATTTAAAAAGTCGAAAAAAGTCTTACAAAGTCGGAAAAACTCTGAATTTGATATAAATATTCGGAGTAATTCCAAAATTTCGGACTCTTCCAGAAGAGTTATTCAGTGTTAATAAATCTTTCTGCCGTGCAACGTTTATGGGTACTAAAGAAATATATTAAAAGTTATTAATACTACGAAAGTGTAATAAAGGGGAAAAAAATATAACTAATACTTCCCCGGTTTTCCGTTTAAGAATTTGAAACTTTCTTCTTTGTTTAAAAAAAGGTTACCGTTACTGTCGATCAATATTATAAACTTTGTTTCTTCAATTTTTGATAATTATTATTAAAATCTATTATATCACAACGTTATTTGCCAATTTTTATTTTATTGTACTTTTATTACATAAATATATTTATAAATTAAGTAAAAATTAAAACAGCTGATCTAATTAGCTTTTGACAGGTTGAGTCAGTGTTGCCAGAGAAAAAGTCAATCTTTCGTCCTTAAGAGCATGTGTCAGAGGCCTAGTAGCATATCAAAGCAGTCAAGAATAACGACGTTAATAAGTCGGCGATTGCTAAACATCTACAGCTGTAGTCGGGCCGTAATCACTGGATGGAATTTCATAGGCCACGCGTATTTTCGACAGAACGCCATATTACATTCCACGGCTAGTGAAAGAAGCCATTGAAATCAAAAAACATCCAAATTTCAACCGGGAAGACGCACGTAGTACGTCCTTGATAAGTTTTCTTGGCACGTATTGATTTTTGAAAAGCTGTATATTTTGGAAACGATGATCGATTTGATCTTTCAAATGGCATTCAACTCAATTTAAATATTGCTTTAGCTAAAAAATCGGTAGGTTCAAAAATTTCGAAGCAATGTCAAAAAAACATTTTCGTCTATGATAGATCCCAAACAAATTTACCGATTTTTATCCAATTAACGGTACTTGGCGCAGTTTTTAAAGGAGAAACGATGATAAGATTTTGAAGTCAATCGGTATATTAGCCTGAAAGTTATTTCCAAAATATTAAGTAACTTTGCTAAAGAAAACGTAATTTTAATATTTGAAAAGTTGTAACCTTTGAAAATAAGGTTCGGTTTTGATTTTTAAAAGGGCATTCGACGTAATTTTTATAGTATTAAAATATCGTAGAATACCAAAAAATAATTGGTTGAAATATTTCGAAGTTATGTCGAAAAAACACTTTTTTCAAAATTTTCGTCAACGATTACTTCCAAACGAATAAACTGATTTTGAGGCAATTTATGCATTAGATGTATTTTTTTGAGGAATAGTTTTTGTACTCAATCGGTACATTAATCTGGAAGTTATTAAAAAAAAAATTGTTTCGTCACAATTTGTTTAGGGTATTTTCAAAATTTCTCAAAATCTCTTAGGCCCATTTGGTACAAAATTTCAGGAAGTATAAGTTGAGCGGAATCCAATCGAATGCCACCAACCGCGTTTCAATCGGTCCAGGCGTTCAAAACTTATGAGTTGTTGACACACACACACTCACACACACACACTCACACACACACATACATACAGACATACTGACGTCATCGCGAAAATAGTCGAAAATGGTTCCTAAGCCCACAAAACGCGGACATATGGTGAAAACTCCATTTCCATCCAAACGAGTAATTCATGTATTATTGAATTGTTTCTCCAAAACAGCTCTATTGGTTTTAATGAAATGTTGTAATTAGATAGTGTTTTACTAAGGTAATTGACCGTACTATAAAAAATTATCTATACATACAATAAAATCGTAGGAAAGTCAAAACTGTACTGAATTTTTTTTAAAAGAATACTTGGGGGTGACCTACAATCGATATCGAAGCCAAAAATATAGTTTTTAGAATTTATGTCTGTCTGTTTGTCTGTATGTATGTCCGGGGTAAACTCAAAAAGTACTACATGGATTTATTTCAAATTTTGCATGACTATTACTAACAGGTCGGGTCAACATATAGGCTACATATTATCAAGCTGTCACCTACGGGGGAGGTGCTGTGCGGAGTAAACGAAGTCCGCGCGGACGAAGTCTTGGGCAACAGCCAGTATAATTATGGCGAGCGAAGCGAGCCCTACACTAGGCGACTTTCTATGCACTTTTGTGGTACATTTTCCTGAAAAAGTATCCCACTTTAAGGTTTGGGCTTTGACGTGGTGGTTTAAATTCATGTCTAGATATATTATCTACCATTAAAATGCTATTTCATAAACATTAAAAAAATAGAAAATACATTTTGTATTAGAATTTTATTACTGCTAACGCCATCTATTATAAAAATAAATAAATAATAATAATAAATAAATATTCACGGGACAAACTACACTTACTGATCTAACCCCAAAGTAAGCAAATATTTGCTTGTGTTATGGGTGTTAGTCAACGATACTAATACATAGAAATACATAATATATAAATACCAGAATATATACAGGGTATCCCGTAAGGAGTGGACCAACGAAATGTAGGTGATAGAGTGTGTTTTGGTATACACCAAACAAAAAAAAATATTACTCTAGGCCTCACAGTTTTAGAGATATGATTTTTTTTATTATTTTTCAAAAAATATGTTACTGTGCAAGGTTTTTTTTTTATTGTTGGATATTATTATTATTTCTGCCCTTCTGTTACTTCTTATTATTAATAGAGCATTAGCCTTTCTGATCAAAATGTCATTTGATCATTATTAGTGAAAAAATAAAAAAAAATACTATGAAACACTTGTAGTTTTTAAATCACATGACATAAAAAGCAAAGTTTGAACAATATTAGTGTAAAAAAAATCTATGACAACCTTGCGGAACTTTATTTTAAAAACAGCTACAACTTACGCAGATTTCAAAAAGTTAATTTTTTTTGCTACAATAACATTGTTAACATTTTTTTTTTCTGAATAATTAAATACACTTACTATTTTTAGAAAAAGGTTTAATAAAAAAGTTAAATATTTAGGGTCAAAGCGATTTTATTTTACAGTAAATGCTCAAAATGTCTTCCTCTTGTTCTTAAGCATGACCAGCACCTTCTTAAAAAATTTCTTCGTAGACTGTGTAAGGCCCTTTCGTTGCTTTTTACAACTTCTGCTACATGGTTTAATTTTTCTCTTAACTGTTGTTCTGTGTCATTTGTTGTCTCGTAGACCGCCTCTTTAAAATATCCCCACAGAAAATAATCCAGTGGATTGAGGTCTGGCGAACGTGGTGGCCATGCGATAGTACCACCACGCCCTATCCATCTGTTAGGGTATATTTCATTTAAGTGGTCCGTCACCTGCCGCGAAAAGTGAGCTGGTGCACCATCATGCTGTAGCCACACCTGATCCTGAATTTCTTGAGGTATTTCTTGTAAAAGATTTCCCAGGTCATTTCTTAAAAAACGTAAATAACGAGCTCCATTCAGTCTTGATGGTAGCTCAAAAGGACCGATGATTTTTCTGTTGATTATACCAGCCCACAAATTGACTCCAAATTGGTGTTGGAACCTGTCTTGTCGTACTACGCGGGGATTTTCAACGGCCCATTGATGCAAATTGTGCATGTTAAATACTCCCAGCCTCTTGAAACAAGATTCATCGCTCCACAGTATGGAATCAAAAAAGAGCGGATCTTGCCTGCATCGTCGGAGCATCTCCCGACAAAAATCCATACGTCTTTGAAAATCACCTGGTAAAAGTGCTTGCACTCGCTGTACGTGGTATGGGTACAAACTATTCCTTCTTAAAATACGGTGTACTGTAGATTTTGCGACACCAGTTCGTCGAGAAATCCGTCGAATACTAGTGGTCGGATTTTCTTCTACCTCAGTTAGAACTTGACGCTCATCAACAGTTCTAGGCCTTCCTTCGTGAACTGCACTTCCAGGAATTCGACCTTCTAAATAAGAATTGCTTACCCGAAGAAAGATTCTGTGGTCGGGATAGCGATTGCGGTTGGGATAGCGCTCACGATAAGTGCGTGCTGCTTGTCTAGCATTACCATCACAAAGCCCATAAATGTAGTACATTTCTGCATATTCACGAGGGGTGTAAGTATGCGGCATTTTGCAATGCAGTCTTTGGTCCAATAATATCCAAATCACAAGCACAAACAAGGTCCGAGGGTTAAAGCGTAGTTCAAAAATATCCAAATCACAAGCACAAACAAGGTCCAAAAGTTAAAGCGTAGGTCAAGATAGAAATAGTTGCACAGCAAAACGACAAAAAATACGTCAATAGCTCCGAGCGGTAAGCAAGTCACTAAAGACAAAGTAAGGAAGGGTAGCGGGGGTCCGTTGCCGACTGCGAACAATGAACGGGCCATTAGAGTGAGGAAGAGATAACGAAACCATTCTAAGAAGCGGTTCTTTGTCCATTAATAGCTTTTTAAGAATGTTCGGTTATTTTTAAAATAATAAGTTTTTTTGTAAGTTTTACCTTATTATTAGTGATAATGTTATCTTTTTGAAATCTGCGTAAGTTGTAGCTGTTTTTAAAATAAAGTTCCGCAAGGTTGCCATAGATTTTTTTTACACTAATATTGTTCAAACTTTGCTTTTTATGTCATGCGATTTAAAAACTACAAGTGTTTCATAGTATTTTTTTTATTTTTTCACTAATAATGATCAAATGACATTTTGATCAGAAAGGCTAATGCTCTATTAATAATAAGAAGTAACAGAAGGCCAGAAATAATAATAATATCCAACAATGAAAAAAAAAATCCTTACACAGTAACATATTTTTTGAAAAATAATAAAAAAAATCATATCTCTAAAACTGTGAGACCTAGAGTAATATTTTTTTTTGTTTGGTGTATACCAAAACACACTCTATCAGCTACATTTCGTTGGTCCACTCCTTACGGGATACCCTGTATAATAAACACCTAAACCCAGAAATACAAACATTTACGCTCATCACACAAATGCTTGTCCCCGTCGGGGATCGAACCCGAGCCCCGTTGATTGCGTAGTCAGGGTCGCTAACCACTCGACCAACGGGAGGGTCAAATAACGAGTAAAAATGCTACAAAGCTACACTAGGCGACGATCTGTGCCCTTTAGTGGTACATTTTACTAAAAAAATATCGCACTTTTAGGTTTAAGCTTTGGCGTGGTAGTTTTATTTTGTTTAATTCATTTTCATTCACTCCAGTTTAATACAATATTAATCTATTAAAACACTTGTACTTTTTAACTTCCCACTACGTATGTAGATAGGAAGGTTACTGATTTTGCTCCGATTTTCAAAAATGGAGTTTTCACCATATGTCCGCGTTTTGTGGGCTTAGGAACCATTTTCGACTATTTTCGCGATGACGTCAGTATGTCTGTATGTATGTGTGTGTGTGAGTGTGTGTGTGTGAGTGTGTGTGTGTGTCAACAACTCATAAGTTTTGAACGCCTGGACCGATTGAAACGCGGTTGGTGGCATTCGATTGGATTCCGCTCAACTTATACTTCCTGAAATTTTGTACCAAATGGGCCTAAGAGATTTTGAGAAATTTTGAAAATACCCTAAACAAATTGTGACGAAACAATTTTTTTTTTAATAACTTCCAGATTAATGTACCGATTGAGTACAAAAACTATTCCTCAAAAAAATACATCTAATGCATAAATTGCCTCAAAATCAGTTTATTCGTTTGGAAGTAATCGTTGACGAAAATTTTGAAAAAAGTGTTTTTTCGACATAACTTCGAAATATTTCAACCAATTATTTTTTGGTATTCTACGATATTTTAATACTATAAAAATTACGTCGAATGCCCTTTTAAAAATCAAAACCGAACCTTATTTTCAAAGGTTACAACTTTTCAAATATTAAAATTACGTTTTCTTTAGCAAAGTTACTTAATATTTTGGAAATAACTTTCAGGCTAATATACCGATTGACTTCAAAATCTTATCATCGTTTCTCCTTTAAAAACTGCGCCAAGTACCGTTAATTGGATAAAAATCGGTAAATTTGTTTGGGATCTATCATAGACGAAAATGTTTTTTTGACATTGCTTCGAAATTTTTGAACCTACCGATTTTTTAGCTAAAGCAATATTTAAATTGAGTTGAATGCCATTTGAAAGATCAAATCGATCATCGTTTCCAAAATATACAGCTTTTCAAAAATCAATACGTGCCAAGAAAACTTATCAAGGACGTACTACGTGCGTCTTCCCGGTTGAAATTTGGATGTTTTTTGATTTCAATGGCTTCTTTCACTAGCCGTGGAATGTAATATGGCGTTCTGTCGAAAATACGCGTGGCCTATGAAATTCCATCCAGTGATTACGGCCCGACTACAGCTGTAGATGTTTAGCAATCGCCGACTTATTAACGTCGTTATTCTTGACTGCTTTGATATGCTACTAGGCCTCTGACACATGCTCTTAAGGACGAAAGATTGACTTTTTCTCTGGCAACACTGACTCAACCTGTCAAAAGCTAATTAGATCAGCTGTTTTAATTTTTACTTAATTTATAAATATATTTATGTAATAAAAGTACAATAAAATAAAAATTGGCAAATAACGTTGTGATATAATAGATTTTAATAATAATTATCAAAAATTGAAGAAACAAAGTTTATAATATTGATCGACAGTAACGGTAACCTTTTTTTAAACAAAGAAGAAAGTTTCAAATTCTTAAACGGAAAACCGGGGAAGTATTAGTTATATTTTTTTCCCCTTTATTACACTTTCGTAGTATTAATAACTTTTAATATATTTCTTTTAGTACCCATAAACGTTGCACGGCAGAAAGATTTATTAACACTGAATAACTCTTCTGGAAGAGTCCGAAATTTTGGAATTACTCCGAATTTTTATATCAAATTCAGAGTTTTTCCGACTTTGTAAGACTTTTTTCGACTTTTTAAATAAAAATAAACATTCATAAACTGTTACTTTCACTTTGTAAGTTATTTACCTACTTTTATCCGAGAAATTTTTCCACAAGGGTTGTTCTAAAGTGTGTATTTATTGGTGAAACCCAGTAAAACAATATTAAATAGTTCACAACTACAACAAAAAACTTACGCAAACCCCTTGAGGCAAAGCTACCATTTTGTACTTTATCAATTAAACTTTTGATTTAAATGTTTCGCGTAATATTATTCATGAAGGTTTTTTTTTTCTTTACACCTATTAGTTTCTAATTAAAAAAAATTAACATAGTAAACATAGGAAGAAATCTTGTTAGTGACCAATCTGTTAAATTTTCCTATTTTCGAAGTATGAATAACTCGCTAAAATGTAATATTAAGAAAAATATTTTTAAAAGCATCAATAGAAAAGTGCTGTAACCGTATGGCAAACTCAAATTACAAACTGAAAGACTACTGTAAGACGTAATATTGTGTTCAGTTTGCACACCATAAGAATGTTGTAAGAAATTTTGTATTTAATTGAACCCCAAAAGAATGCTATACCTAATTATGACAAAAATCTTAAAAAATTACGTTTTCATAAAAATATTAAAAAAAAAACATTACTATACCCTATGGAGTAATTTAGATCATCCAGAGGGGGAAATGAGAACGGTACCACGGTACTAAGGAATAATCGTTAATCATGGATTATATCATGTCGTATATACGTTCGAAGTATTTGAAACAATTTGTGCAGATGCTCAAACATTTTTTCACGATCGACTAGCAACATTATGGGCAGTTGAAGATGTAAGGCGTAATTGGGAACATTCCAATTTACTCTTTAAACAAGAGTATTGAATTATGAATATACCCCTATTTCAAGTGCAAACCCAAGCACTTGAGTCGGCGCTCACTGCAAAACTAGTGAATATTCCCTCTGAAGTGAATTTTCCCAAGATCATATTTAGAGGACCCGTTTGACGTCGTTCCTAATCGCCCGAAGTAGTCAATATACATCAAAATAGCTTCCGCTCTAAACAGTATTTTTGGTTTATCTACTTCAGGTTACTTGTGAAGTTGTGATTCAAAACAGATAGTACTTACCTATGTGTATGATGGTAATAATCTGAACTCGCTTTTATCTATTATAACACACGAGCTGTCTCTCTTGATATCTCGAAGGGCCTTGACAGGGTCTGGCATGATAGTTTTATTGGCAAGCTTCCATCCTCTGGTCTGCCTACTGGTGTCCGCGCCTGGATCTCCGATTTTCTGAGTGACCAGTCGATTAGAGTAGCCGTCGATGCCTGCTCGTCCGACCAAATGACAATAAATGCTGGAGTCCCTCAGGGATCAGTTCTCTCCGTAACTATTCCTGCTACACATTAACAACCTGCTGAAGTCCGGTATCTATGGGTACGCAGACGATAGTACTGTTGTAGAGAGTTACACATCCAGCGCGTGGGCCAGTACAGCACAAATCCGGTCTGTCAGGGAGGCGATGGTCGATCGTTTGAACCTGTCCTTACAGGCAGTCTCCGATTGGTGCGTTGCCAATCTGGTCAAGTTTAATGCGACTAAGACCCAGGCGCGTCTATTACCGCTAAACGGAGTCCATTCCACATATCTCCGTCTTTCCAGGGTTTGTCCGTGCCGATAACTGATCACTTAAGATCCTTGGTATCACTTAACGCCTACTCTCAATTTTAATTCGTACATCGGATCTAAAGCCCAGGTTGCCTCAAAAAAGCTTGGTAATCTTGAGAAGATGAGACAGTATTTCAGCCCGGGATAGTTGATCAACCTTTATCAAGCACAAGTCCGTTCGTGCATGAAATACTGCTCTCACCTCTGGGATGGATCCGCTAAATACCAGCTAGAGACACTTGAGGCGATAGAGAAGCGTGCCAAGAGGCTCGTAAACGACGATGATCTGGTAGGCAAAAAACTTTAGAGCTATGCTCATCGCCGCAGAGTGGCTAGTTTATCGGATACACTTTGAAGAGTCCGCTGCGGAATTGCACGACTTCATTCCGCCATCCCCGTTTTTCTATAGATCGTCGAGGCGCAAAGATTCTAGGTATCGCCATAGGGTGGATGTTCCACGTACCCGGACAAAGCGGTTCAACTCGACATTCTTCATTTGAACCGCAAGGGACTGGAACATGTTTCCTGAGTCTGTTTCCCGACGAGTACAATCTAGGGATCTTCAAGACAAGAGTGAACAGGTACCTTCTAGGGAAGCGTGTTCCACCGTAGCTTACCATCAGGCGAGATCGTGGTCAAGTGCTCCCCTATCAATAATAAAAAAAGAATACGACAAAACTTATAACAACAATGTAGAAATAACTACGAGTAGGCGTTCGTATTTGACCTAATGTTAAAGTGAGCATGTATCCTTCCATTTTTTTACTGTCACGTATACACAAGTTACTGTATACAGTCGTTGAAATGGTTCGGCATAGTGTAGTGAATAAAGAAGTATTACCTATTTCAGTTCCTAATTACCCGCCATTCTCAATTACCTCTCCTCTGCACTAGCAGAGCGGCTGCGACGGAAATCGTGTTGTTTGCCGTTAATAAGCTGTCGATCTTTCAGATAATTAAGCAGGAATACTAATAATGCTCAATCACTTTAGAAAGCAAATGGGTACAAAAGGCCTGTAGTTAGCCGGATCAGATTTATTGTCTTTTTTGGGTGTACTACCAAGACAATCAAGGAGCTTTTTATTAATAATGTACTCTCACTTTCGAGAGCAAAGAAAGTAACTGCAAAAGCCCTAATTAAATTTGTCGCCTTGGGAATCCAGTTTACCAAGGGAGTCTTCTAGGCATTTGGGACCATACTATATATACCATGTGTGTACGAGTTCCGAAATAGGCGCGTTAAAACTGGTATGAGCTCGGGAGCGCACGTCCAGAGAACAATCGACCCACGCAGCTTATTGATGTTGAGGAAAAGGATTGCCCGCAAGGAGAAGCATATTAGTTTCTGTGTAAAGCTAAATTCAGACAAAATTAGATTTTTCCCGTGTTGGTCCCGGGCTCCGTTGTAGAATACGCCAACTGCCTGGCAGGTCGTAGAAGGTGACCGCTTGGCTATACGAGTCACTACCATCGTGGCTAATAGGTGGCAGATTTCTGTATTGTCTCGCCCGTGTCTGGTACCACCACCATACCTATTCTTACCGCAATAGCATCAGTGCTTGTCACTGTCGTGTTCCGGTTTGGAGGGTAAGGTAGCCGATAAAATGCATGTGACATTAGACCTCGCCACAAGATAGCAACGCACCATTAACATCTTTGATGTCTATAGGCGATGGTTGAGTCTTTCCATCAGGAGACCAATCTGCTTGTTTGTTATCTTATGATCAATGAGGTTTGATACGCGGGGGCCTTCCCCCATGCCAATAGGGGATATGCAACTCTATTACTGATAAGTAATAGAGTTGCATGCAGAGTTGCTAATAACTGTCCTCTTTGTTGGCGCAATATGCAAGGAATCGGGTTATACCCGTTCGTCCCACCGGACGAACGGGAATTTAATAAAATATTTAATTTCTATTCCGGTTAGCCCCACTGAACTTACTAGTGGGACGAATCATTCCCACTCACAAGCACTCATTGAAAAAGAAAACCATTTTTGGGGTAGATAGTTGTGTAAGCGTAGATGTCTAAACTGAGCTTTGCATTGATGTGAATGGTCAGAAAAAAATAGGTGAAAAAAGGCGTCCACTGAGTATTTGTTGTTTTACGTCACAATTAGTCAGCCTAATCGATCTAGTATGGGATATAAAAAATTCTAACTTTTAAATTA
Organism: Apodemia mormo; assembly: GCA_036924255.1. NCBI lineage: Eukaryota > Metazoa > Arthropoda > Insecta > Lepidoptera > Riodinidae > Apodemia > Apodemia mormo. The sequence continues at coordinate 10,750,265 of JAUPFN010000011.1, forward strand.
CCGGTTACATTCGTTTTATAACAACTTTGCAATGTAAGTAAAATTATTTTAGTTATTTTAAAGATATAAGGTAAGATAAAATGAATTAATGAAAAAATAAAAAAAGATTGGTGTTTCGGTCGCTTTACTATTAAAAAAGTGATGTGAATACACCACCGAATAAAATTAGTAAGGATCCGAATAATAAAATTTTTATATTAGTATTTTGTCATTATTTAGTAACCGGTAATTTAAAAGTTAATGTTTTATATCTCATACTAGATCGATTAGGCTGACTAATTGTGAAGTAAAATAACAAATACTCAGTGGGCGTCTTTCTTCACCTGTTTTTTTCTGACAATTCACACCAATGCAAAGCTCGGCTTAGACATTTACGCTTACACTACTATCCACCACAAAAATGATTTTCTTTTTCATTGAGTGGGACGAACCGGAATTTAATAAAATATTTAATTTATATTCACGTTTGTCCCACCAGTAAGTTCAGTGGGGCTAACGGGAATAGAAATTAAATATTTTATGAAATTCCTTCACGTTCCTCACTCTCTTCATACACACAAGCTGGTTGCGAAGACTCTTGACACCACCTTCGGATAGTACTCGATCAATCTGATCGTGGTATGTCAGTCTTGGTCTTCCTCGGTACCTACATCCTTCCACATTCGCATTGTATATCTGTTTTATTAACCTTTCATCTACCATTCTTTCTACATGTCCGAACCAACGGAGCATGCCCTTTCTCATCTTCATACCGACACATTCTTTCAAACCTAATCTCTCTCTCACTTCCACATTACAAACCCTGTCCACGAGTGTCACACAACATATTTTTCTTAGCGACCTCATCTCGACTGCGTTGATTCTACTTTCATGCCCTTTCTGACATACCCAACTCTCACTTCCATACAATAGCGTTGGGATAAGCACATGATCGTGATGTATGGCACTCGGTTCTCTGCCTATTATCTCGGATCCCTTATAGGGATCTGGCGTGAAGATGTATTGTTGTTGTTGTTATGAAATTCCCGTTCGTCCTACTGGTGGGACAAAGCTTGATGGGACGAACAGGAATAACCCGAGGAATCAGTTAAGTTTGCGCATAGCATGGATATCTTTGGCAATCAACCAAAACGCACGACTCCCACATAGAAGTTTTAGTTGCTCACCAATTCCAACTATGTAACTTGACTTTGCCCTGGCTATTTGATGCTTAAAAAACCTGCAGGCAGGATTTCGACGCTTCTTTAAGTACCATGACTTCAGGACCAGTGGTAGCTTGAGCAGCGGTCCATGTTCAGTATGCCGCTGTTTTGGGGTGTTCCGGTGCAGCCCGGCCACAGTCAATTTTGTAATTTATAGACATAAAATTTAAATGTTCTTTTAATGTTCTTGCAGTACCAATGAATAAATTAAATGTACCTCAAGTATATCTCCTTAAAAGAGCAGTTTTTGGTGGCCGGGAAGTAACGTATACGCTGCAGCCCGGCCACGGTTATATTTTCCAGTAGGATGCTCAGAATGTTTTTAAATATAAGCCAAATAAATGTTCCATTTGTGTTCTTTGAATTTTTGAATGTAATATACGAACAAAAACGACTATATAAACAAAAAATGATTTTAAATTAAAATGTGCACTTTGCGCCTGTAGAATTAAAATAGCAAATCTGCTTATTTGTAAAAAGCTGCTATCGCAATTTTTTTAGGAGTAATTCTCTAGAAAACCAGACGTAAAGAAAAACAGTTCTGATTGTAAAACGATGGTGAATTTTCCTATATGATATATTATTATTATAAACAAAGTAATTATAAATATATTATATGTATCTAGATGTACGTAATTGCATAGAATATTAAAATAATAAAAAAAATGTTAAATGTTGTAGGGAATTGGAATTGCATTATATCTACGATTTGTTTTCTACACTCACATATTTTTATTTATATTGATAATTGTGTACTATCTCTATTGGTAGGATCTTCTAGCGTATGCCACCTACATCTTGAGCGCGGTCATCGAGAATCATGGTGAAGCATTAGCTATCTTGCTTGATATTTCGAAGGCTTTTGACAGGGTCTGGCATGATTTTTCCCCGTGTTGGACCCTGGCTTTTTTGAAGAATAAACAAACTGCCGTTTTGTCAGGCAGGTCGTAAAAGGCGACCGATTGGATTCGTGAGTCACTACCTTCGTGGCTACTAGGCGGTAGAGTTCTGCATTGTCTCGCCCGGTTCTGATACCACCGCCTTACCTATTCCTGCCGTAATAGCGTCAGAGCTTAAACCTTAAGCCGGTAAAATTATACATGTGGCATTAGACCTCACCCCAAAATAGCAACGCACCATTAACATCTTTGGTGTCTATAAGTGATGGTTGACTCTTTCCATCAGGAGACCCCTCTGCTTGTTTGCTATCTTATGATATATAAAAAAAAATGTGAGGGTAGAAGACAAATCATAGATATAATAATAATAAATATTCACGGGACAAATTACACTTACTGGTCTAACCCCAAAGTAAGCAAACTATATGCTTGTGTTATGGGTGTTAGTCATCGATACTAATACATAAAAATACATATATAAAAACTAGAACATATTTAATAAACACCCAAACCCGGAAATATAAACGTTTATACACATCACACAAATGCTTGTCCCCGTCGGAGATCGAACCTGAGCTCCGTAGATTGCGTAGTCAGTGTCGCTAACCACTCGACCAACGGGGCGATTAATTTTATAAATATTTTAATTAGATATAACAGAATAAGTACCCATTCACTACAAAATTATTAATGCAATTACGTACATCTAGATACATATAATATATTTACAGTTACTTTGTTTATAATAATATATCATATAGGAAAATGCACCATCGTTTTACAATCAAAACTGTTTTACTGTTTTTCTTAACGTCTGGTTTTTTAGAGAATTGCTCCTAAAAAAATTGCGATAGCAGCTTTTTACAAATAAGCAGATTTGCTATTTTAATTCTACAGGCGCTAAGTGCACATTTTAATTTAAAATCATTTTTTGTTTATATAGTCGTTTTTGTTCGTATATTACATTCAAAAAACCAAAGAACGCAAATGGAACATTTATTTGGCTTATGTTTAAGAACATTGAGCATCCTACTGGAAAATATAACTGTGGCCGGGCTGCACCGTATACGTTACTTCCCGGCCACTAAAAAGTGCTCTTTTAAGGAGATATATTTGAGGTACATTTAATTTATTCATTGGTACTGCAAGAACATTAAAAGAACATTTAAATTTTATGTCTATAAATTGCAAAATTGACTGTGGCCGGGCTGCACCGGAACACCCGCTGTTTTGCACTTTTGGCTTCGCAGTTAGAGCGATTAAACTTGATCGGCCATTAACAGGTACAACGGAGCAAGGAGTGAAACATTCCATGCCCTGCTGTGCCACGTTGGCTACAAACTCACCACAAATATTTGAACAGTTGGATATATATTGAAATATAAGAAGCATATGGGTCTCCTGATGGAGAGAGAAGTCATCGCCTATAGACACCAAAGGTGTTAATGGTGCGTTGTTATCTTGTGGCGAGATAATGCCACATTGCATAAGTTTACCAGCTACCTTACCCTCCAAACCGGAACACGACGACAAGCACTGACGTTATTGTAGCAAGAATAGGTAAGTCAGTGGTATCCACGCGAGATAGTGCAGAACTCTACCATTTAGTAGCCACGATGGTACGTTAACACTTCCACTAGGATAATGTACACTCACAAGATGCCTCGTAATGCCACACTTTTTGTTTAACTGACGGTAGCTACATATTTTTCATAGCTGTGTTAAAAGCTTTTTAATAAAGTTATTTTTTTGTTGAGTCAAGATTTCGCGTTTTTTAGGTGGAACACGGGCAATGGCGTTTCTAATAACCTTATTACATATAGCTGAGGTGGACTACCGGCAAGAAAATATGCCCTTGGTCCACCCAGGTGGACCACGGCCAATGCCTGATTAAAAAGTATATATTCTTTCATTCAATATTTTCTTGTCATATACTATAAGAAGACTGTTTAACAATTTATTAACAATTCATTGGGCAAAATAGGAATTTTCTTATATTTGATAAAAAATATATGGAGTTAGAATTTAAACTGAAATACTTTCTTCCAAAAACTTTTAAGTTTATTTAAATAAAATTTTGCGTAAAACTAGATTATCAACTATCTGCAATTTTATTTCGTACTTGATATTTTCGTTCAAATAAAACATCAAAATGTAAAAGGGTATATGTTCGGAAAAAATGCTCAAGTGATTTTATCATTTAATCGCCCTAAAAATGTACAATACAGATGCCGACATTCCCAAACAGCATAACAAGTATAAAGTCGATGACAATACTCACACGCAAAGTGCATTTCACTGGCTTAAACATTATTATCACCGGCTTTTGACAATTATACCGTGAGATTATGCATAACATGATTCAGAACAACAGTCTACACAAACCAGGATTAGGAATAATCATATTTTACGTACAATATTTTATTTTCAGATTTTATACTACATAATTAAATAAATTGCATTCCTGATGATACACTAATAAGTGTAACACTTTAACACAGGTCCTTGCACCACTATGAGGGTGAGGTTTCACACATTCGATTCCATGGCCGTTCACCCTAGATAGTATACACTGAAACCTCAAATAGGATGGCAGTAGTAGTGTTCTTAACAATAAATAGCTTAGAAAGCAAACAGCAGCAAGAAGGCCATCATAAGACAGAAGAGACCCATAGCCTCAGACAAGGCGAATCCCAGGATGGCGTATGAGAACAGCTGCTGCTTAAGTGAGGGATTCCTGGCATAACCAATGATGAGGGAACCAAACACTGTTCCAATACCAGCACCTGAAATGTAAACAATCCAATTAGTCTTATTTCTAGAACGGAATGAATTTTTTTGGTTTCCATTATTGTCAAAATATTGTTCTTGCAGCTTGAGATTAGTTTGGTTTGGTAAAGTTCAGTATCACAGGGGAGAAAATCTACACTCATAACTCATTTAAAATAAAAATATTTTAAATTTCTTTGATGAGGATAGCAATCAAGCAGATAGTTGTTTTGATAGCAAAAGATTACTATTGCCAATAGACACAAAAAATTAGGATTTTTTGCTTATAGTAAAGAGTGAACAAAGGGAGAAGAGTCACTTGATGATAAGTGATCACCGTAGCTCATTGATGCTTTGCCGGCCTGTTAAGAGTATGCTCTTTCCTTGAAGATCCCTAAGTCGTATCCGTTTGGAAAAACCCCTATCAGTACTTTGTTCCACAGAGTAGTAGTAGTAGTGATATATAATTGCAACACAAGTTTATAATTGTCAATCCTGTAAACAATAAGTTTACAGGATTGACAATTATAAACAACAATGCAATTTTATTAGAATAAGACAGTGATATGATAGTCTGATTGATATAGTAGCACTATTTAGTCCCAATGGTGACATTTACTTTATTCTCGCCTTTTATGAGAAACATATCTTAATTATGCCAAACACCTATATTTATTAAAAATAAAATTTACTATATAGATCAAATAAGGAAAGTGAAAAAGTATCAAAGGCTACTAATTGCTACACTACAGAAAAGACAACACCTTTTATATTCTGACTCTATTTCTAGAAAAATGTATTGATGTTGGCTTTTGGATCTTCTAAAATAATGTAACGGACTGTTTAGTCACAGCATAAAAAAATTCAAGAGACCAGTGCTACTTTTGTAATAATAAATTTACTTCTATTTAACTATACAACATTATCAAATATATTGGTCTAATTAATAATTCGACTCTAATTCAGATAGAACCAACTATTCATTCATATGTAGAATGTTATTTTTATATTGCATATATTATAACAAAATGTATAAACTATTCTTCCTAAAAACATTAAGCAAAGAAATAATTTTCTTGGTCTTACAGTGTTTGTAATAATAATTCTAATTATATTTTTTCTAGACAATCAGATAATGTCAATCTAATCTACTTTCCTGCATTGTAAATCATAACTCACCATTCCCTCATAATGAATATGTGGCATGTTTTATATTGCACATGTAACAAAATGTATACACTAAACATTCTTCTTAAAAAACATTAAAAAGCAAAAAGCATTAAAAAGGCTATCATTAAACAAAAAAGGCCCATAGCTTCAGAAAGTGCAAATCCAAGGATGGCATATGAAAATATTTGCTGTTTGAGTGAGGGGTTACGTGCATAGCCAATAATCAAGCATCCAAACACCACACCAATCCCAATACCTGTTGATCATTCCATTATGTTAGACTAACTACATATTGAATATCCTAAACACTAAATTAGATAAGTCATAGATGTTAGAAGTATTGGATTACACAACCTCATTTTTATGTGTAATAATTGGACAGACTATTATAATATTAATATGTTACAGTATTTATAGTTTTGTAGACAACTTTGATTTAAACATGTATTTGTTTTAATGTTTGGGATTTAATTTAAGCATAATTTTTATAATGGAGACCTTAAAATGGGTACACAAAATGCTGTCAGGATTTTGGTAATTCCAATGATTTTTACCTTTCCTTAAATTTTTTTTAAAATAAATGTTTGGTTTTACTCACACAAACTAACTCAGAAATTTATATAGTTTTGGTATATGTATAGAAAAATAAACATTTGCCATTATGGAAATGGTACAAGTATTCTGTCAGGTTTTTGTTTTATACCATACTAGCTGATCTGGCAAACATTGTTTTGCCTAATATATTTATAACAGTATTTCTCTACTATATAATGGATGTTGTACATATAAACTTTCCTCTTGAGTCACTATAGTGTGTAAAGAAAACCCTGTCTAATCCAAAACAGGCATATAGGTTGGTTAAAGGCATTACTGAAAAAAATATTAAAATGACTTTCTAAAAATAAAAAAGATATCACTTTTTTAATATTCATATTTTTACTTATATCTCCCTAGAGTTAAGCAAATATTTTAAAAATGACAATACCTTGTTGCTGTTTGTTTCATTGTTTCGCATTGGGGGCTTTCGCACAAACACCACGCAAAGGCGCGCTATTTGTTTTTAGGCTTTTTACAAAGAAACTTTAAAATGCGCCGCGTGTCCTTTGGTAGCATCCGACTTTCGCGGCATACTTTGATAATATAATATAATAATAATAGAATTTACTTATTTGTAGGTGTTGTCATACTTAATGTATGAAAATACCATTTAAGATTATTTTCTTTATTGGAAAAACTAATTAATTAATATCCATAAAATAATTTCACATATGTAACCATATTACAGTATCAAATAACACCTTTAATTATCCACTGAATATAAAAAAATAGTTTTAAAAATCTAAGCATACAAAGGGACAGACAGCGGAAAGCGACTGTTTTATAGTATTTTTTTTATAGAAGTGGGGGCAAACGTACAGGAGGCTCACCTGATGGTAAGCGATTACCGCCACCCACAAACAACTACACTACCAGAGGTCTTGTAATTGCTTTGCTGGCCTTTTAAGAATAAGTAAACCCTTTTTTTTGAAGGTCCCTAAGTCGTATCCATTTGGAAAATTTTCTGCCAATAGCTGGTTCCACATAGTAGTGCGGGGCAAAAAATGACAACAATCACACGGTTGTGGATTTCCAGACATCGAGATGATAGGGATGGAACTTCGAATTTTGTCGCAATGTCCGATGGTGAAATTTGGCGGCAGGAATTAATCCAAACAGTTCCTCGGAATATTCCCCATGAATAATTGCATGAATGCGAAGCGCAACCACGCAAAGTGTGCTGGAAGTGCAAGTGAGTTTATTGGTAATACCTAAGGAAAGTATCTAATTTGCTAAGTATTCACTTAGTTTTACATCATTTTTATCAGTAATTGTACTTGTCAAATAAGGAACCTTTAATTCTTATAAACTGACAATCCACAAATATTTTTCCTTGTTGGAATCGACACTGTATTAAAAATACATAATTATTGTGTCTATATTGACTTAGCACAATGCAGAATTTTATAACCTTCCACTGACAATGGCATTGACCTACGTCTGTATGAGCTTATTTTGAAATAAACACCTTTGGTAGATCTTTTGCTATATCATTATTATTAAAGATTTAGCTATGCAATTCATAAGATACTAAAGGATTCACATCATAAATTATACAATTTGAAAACATAATAAGTTACCTCTGAACAAAAAGGAAAACCTCATCAGTTTTTCAATAATAGCAAAACATGTTTTATAGAACTTATACACTTAATTTTAATAATAAAAAGGAAACATTAAAATCCACACTAGTATAGCCCATCCTAATCAGAACCATCATGCTTCCCCCGTCTTGTAAAAGGCTAAAATATTGATTCACTCTAAATGCTGGATGCCCTCTTAAAAGGTAAAAAAACAGAATGACAGAAATGTGTTGTTTTCAGAATCAAAATTCTCATTCCATTGACTTGGTACAAAAAACAATTATTTAGTTGGTTCCTACAATTGTCTTATACTTCTACATAATACCAATCCAGTCCATTGTTTCAAAACTATATTATAAAATAGCATTTAGGAAGATACTTTATAAAGAGTACAATTGCATCTAAAATTTTCCATTGATAACAATTACACGTATTGAAACTGCAATAATTATCCTTCCAATCTATCTCTGGATCATATCAACTTTACCAAAATTAAATAAGAATCTGCTGGACATACATAATGAAATAAAAAATATCTCAAAACTTGTGATCCACCTTTTTAAGTCAGTTAAAAACAAATGTATCCCACTTCCCAAGGTTTACTCTAATGCAATCAATGAAGGTTCCTTATTATGCAATCAGTATGGGATTAACTGTTTGTGTTTAAATATCCATAAATTATTAACTTAGAACTTAAAATTAACATTTTAAAATAATTATAATACAAAAAGAGTATAGATTATAGGGTTCAAATCAAGTACAATAGTTGGCATAGTATTTTTCCATAATATGAAATAGATTAAGGATTAGTTTTAGGAAACAAAAATTAAATGGAGAATGATAAGTTCATGCTAAAAAATATAATTTTATCTTACCAGAGCCCGCGACTCCTACTGTCGCCGCACCAGCTCCAATGAATTTGGCAGCTGAGTCAATATCTTTTGTGACGGAGGTGGTTTGGAAGGAGCGGACTGCTGAAAGCTGGGCTGGTACAGCAGGTACAATTTGTGTTTGGGAAGATACTGCTGCAAGTGGCCTTACAACAGCTGTGTTGCTGAAGATCTGTAAAATATTGGTGTTTACTTGAAACATTAAAACCATAAATCTGTTGTAGAAAATAATTAGATCAATGATACTGTTATCTGTGTGTGATTATGTAAATGTCTATCATCAAAATAATTGTAGAAAGAAATATACTGTAGAAAGAAGAAATAAAATAAAATTGTGTTATATAACATCTTCCAAAATTAGTAGTATTTCGTAGCCACATTTACACTGAATAAGATAACTTCAATGGTAATATTCTGGATATATACAATTTAAATGTCAAGGGTAAGTTAGTTACCCCTAAATTAAATTTGTATTTAATAATTGTACCATTAGACTCAAAGTACTGTATAAAACAAATGTCCTGTGTAATTAGTTTACATAACCTGTAAATAAAAGAATTTATTAAGTTGAATACTTACAGCAGACCTGGCTGCAGGGGCGATCAGTCTGGCAGCAGACAGCATTTTTGTGTTGATTAGGGTGCGGCGATCGACAACTGCAATAAACGTATCACTAATGAGTTTCGAACCGGGGATCTGTAGTGATTCCTTTGATTTAGTCTTGACAGTTTGACCGACCGCAGATAGTTACGTAATTACAGACAATACGTAACAATATCGAGTTTAATATGGAACAGTCAAATCTTCGAATGGTGCAGTGAGGACATTACATTGTATAGGATAATCATATGAACAATATTAGAAATAATTCCGAAATACTAAATCCGAAAACAGCGGAAAATGGCCGATAGAGATTATATTTTATATAAAGGACAATTTTAGTGTTAACTTACTAAATCATATACAAATATTAATACTGACACGCACTGTAAGCTTCGCTTTGTAGATTTGATCACTTTTTAATCAACAATAATTTATGATTTTAACACTTTTCCACGATTACTGTATTCACAATTTCTGACACTTACCAAAGAACACCGAAAAGGAGGAGACCGGCCTTTGGAATGTTCAATTTCTGAGTGATCAAGTGAAACAGATTATAAATCCCGCCCGGTCATTGGTCGATTTGCGCAGTATGCGCCAGTTCCGTTTGGAGCAGCCAACTATTGATTGCACAGTGAAAATTATGTTTGCATTTTAAGTACTTTTTTTTATTTTTCGAGTTAATAGTAATGCTTAACTATATCGTAAATCTAACAAACATTTCAATTTACTCGAGGATTACTTCATATCCAAAAGTTAATAAAATATGCAGATGTAAATAATTCTTACTTCCTATGAGTATAGTTGTCACACTGACTAGTACATTATCTTCTATTCGACATGGCCGTCTTCATGATAAACATCTGTAAATTTAATGGCTGTGGTATAACTTTTCCGCGATTAGCAGATTTAATTGAGCACATCGAAGATGTTCATATTGGTAAGTAATAAAAAATATTTTAGACACCTGACTATCTTGTAGAATTTTGCTGTGATATATTTATAGACCCTCCCATAGTACGTCTTATCAATATTTCAAAGCTACCAACATTGAAGTTCTTATTCAGATTTTAGCTTGTGTAATAAATTGCGCGAAATATTAACTTATTTGAAATGATAAATTAAATGGCAATAATGTAAATATATGATAACACGAAATTTTATAATTCTAAATAATGTAAAATGATACCTAATCTACATTTTGTAAACATCGATCAGCTGTTCCATAGATACATTTTTTCATTGCTTGGAATTTGTTAACCATAAATTCATGGTTTTTGGTGTTGCAATAATAACATAGTTGTTTAAGATAACATTATGATGATGAAAAATTAACTGAGAAAATATATATTTCAGATTACGACCCAGCGGTTATAGAACAAAAAGAAGCTTCGCAACCTGCATGTATTCCACTGAGCTATGTCTTAAAGTTTTTTACTGAGGCATCTAGGCGGGAAATTCAAAACATGCCTCCCGCTGCCGATGTCCGCCGACGTCTCCTTTCTGCACCAAAAACTCCATCAGTTCGAAGCAGTACACCAACAGGTTATAGCATTTAAATCTTAAAACATATGTATGTATTTAAGTTTTATGCATTTTTAAAGTTCAAATAAAATTCGAATGATAGCGCTTAGTAAACACTCAAATTTGACATATTATGTTAATTAAGGAAGCTAGCATAGACTGGCATTGTAAGAACAAACTCAAAAAGCGGTTCCGATTATGACAAGCTTGTCGTATCCATAATATCTATACTAATATTATAAATGCGAAAGTCTATCTGTCTGTCTGTTACGCTTTCACGGCTAAACCTCTAGACCGATTTTCATGAAATTTGGCATGGATATAGTTGAAGATCCGGGGTCAAACATAGGCTAACTAATTTTTTATTCAAAAATCAGTCCCTGGAGGGCTGAAATTTTTATTAATAGCTATCTGGATGACTTATTAATATATACTCGCGGGCGAAGCTGCGCGGGTCAGCTAGTATTTAATATTTATCACTCAATCTCTGAGACTTATTTATGTTAGAATTATTTCCTTTTATCTTTCGTTATTCGTAATATAGTCACTATTTGGAAATACAATTAGGTTTGTGGTTGTGATAAAAACTTCCTTCTTCGATGGAGAAAGATAAAAGTGTAGGGGCTTGTGGAAATCCTTCTGACCTCCCCTCCATTACTTTTTTACCGAAGACGTCACATGTATTGATTAGGCACGTAGATTTTGGCCCAAAAAATAGTCAACTATCTAGAACTCTATATTAAATATCTGTGAGAATCCTATAGTTTTAAATCCGAGTAGGTTTCCTAGTTCGCCTTTAGGTGCCACACCCAGAGATGAGAGCTAAGTGATGCGGACACTGACCGTCGACTCGAGACGCAATTGACGTTATCCGTTTGGTTTCTATAAAAAAATGGATGCCCTACAAAGTTGACCCAATTCGGCAGCCGATTTTAAGGAGTTCCAAAACAAACTCACAAAAAGTTTCCAGAAAAATATATTTATTTAAGTAACTTCCAGACTTAATGTACAGATTGATATCAAAATCTAATCAGCTCTTTTTGAAAAACTGCATCGGATGTCGCAAATCGGAATAAAATCTGTTGATTTATAAGGGAGTTATCGTTGACGAAAGATTTTTTAACGAATAGATTTTGTTTTTGTGTTATTCGTGTATTTTTTAGTGTTCAAAAATTTCGTTTAATGCATTAAAACATCAAAATCGATCATCGCGTTCAAAAGTTATAGCTTTACAAAAATTTAAGTATTGTAGTTCGTTTAACAAATTTTAGATATTTGAGCTCGAATATTTAGATATATTCATTGGCGTGCCGAAGGGGGGGGGGGGGGTAGGGCAGGGAGGGACAGCTGCCCCCCCTGGATTTTTTTAACTATCTACTGTTGTAGATAAAAAAATAAAAAAACTTGAGAGGTGTCATGTCAAGGAACACCTGCATGGAACGAAGTTCCTTTTATTATTATTTACAAAAAACCTGTATACACTCAACAAAAATAATCGTCGCGACACCACACTGTTCAATGCGAAATAGAAATGAAAATATCTGGCTTGCTTTCTATAAGATAGAGAGAGACAGATAGAGAAACATGCGCACGCCGCACAGCTTACTATAGCAAAAAGTGTCTTGACATCTTTTCGTAAGAATTTTTTCCGTCTAGACCCTTTCAAAACGCGCGATAAGGAACTTCGTCCCAAAACTTAATAACATAAAAATATAGTCTTAAAATGTTACGGTTACCCCCCCCCCCCCTCCCTGGACCAGAACCTGGGTCTTAAATGTTACGGTTGCCCCCCCCTGGCCCAGAACCTGGGTACCCCCATGGATATATTTTGTATGCTTTGAGCTTATAATTCCTCAGAATAGCGGTAAGGGGATGATCAGTAGGGCAACTGACTATCTCTACTATCTCTAACAGATTTTTACTATCGCTCCATAATTAATAATAAAATAGCTTAAAATAATTATGCGAGTTGCACAAAAAAATTCATGCGAGTTTATGTTGTGTCTTCATCTTTTATGGTTGTTTTTTTTATTAAATAAATAAAAAATAATATTTTACAATGGACTGCGCAAATATAACGGGACCAATGCGATGGTTGGGTAGGTACTATTATTATTCACTATCAGTATTTCAGCGTATTGATGTTCACTTCGCTACGTTGCTTATTTAGATGTCAGCCACTTTGTGCGGATTCGCATGCGTATCACCTAAGTGTGGTTTTACAGTGACGCTTTCGCCAGCGCGGTTAGCAAGGGGCCTTCCATAAATTACGTCACACTTTTAGGGGGAGGGAGGGGATCGACGAAGTGTGACAAGGGAGTCCCAAATTTTGTGATATATCACATTTTTTCAATTTTATATCTAAGTATTACAACAGTAAACTTAAAAAGCCACATGTTGCGATAACAAACGATCGAATAAGATTATTATTCCAATGAAATTGTAAAATATTGTGACATCACACTAGGTAGGAGGGGGTCTCGCATATGTGACCAGCTGTGACAAGGACGGGGGAGGGGTCAAAAAATCATAAAATTCGTGTGACGTAATTTATGGATGGCCCGCGAGCATCGCGAGCCACGAGCCTTATAGATCTTTTAATCGTTACATAGTTTAACCAACATGCGCGGATGGCCCACGCTCACGATAATTCGGCTGCGCTTTTCAATCTATGGGCATTGTTAGAATATACTTGTGTACGTCGCGTCGTCGTTGTTGCTTGTTTTCCATAAGTATTAAATATAAGAAATCTCATCACGACTGCATGAGATGGCAAACCGATCACGATTACGAGTCAGCAAACCGCGCGACTCTCGTTTTATAGTTTCAAGCGGGACATCCGCTTATGTGCGATGCTTATCATCCGCGCTTAGCGAAAGCGTCACTGTAAAACGCACACATAGACACCTCTCATGGACGCGATATCTCGGAATGATTCAGGACAGTTTGTTCCGTACCAGTCCGAGATATCGCATCCGTGAGAGGTGTCTATGTATGCTATGCTCGAATATTACTTTTATGGAACATTGACTTCTGTAAGTCTCCAGTATTCTTTGCCACAGAGGCGTGAGACTAGAAACTAGGTTGTCTTTGTCTTATAATATGTGAAGCGTGTAAAAATTTGAAATTGTGCCGCCTCGATAAAGGAGGAACGAGGGGAAGCAGCATACCTTTTTATTGCCTTCGTCACAACTGCATTTATTTTTATGATTTTCTTAGTAGATATATGTACCGGAGAACAGAAAGACTGATATACCATGATCAGATTCATCGAGTGCTGTCCGAAGGTGGTGTCAAAATTCAAGAGTCTTTTCAACTGGTGTGTTTCTATGAAAAGAGAAATGAATGTGGCGGAAGCGAGACAAATCTGCAAGGATCGTGATATGTCACGTAAGGGGCCCTGGCTTGAGAATAGGTAGATATGTATGTATGTAATGAGAGATTTATTAAATTAACATTTAATTCTATTGAAAAAGCATTGAATCCTTTGGTAAAAAATGATGTTGAGAAAATCCTCCAGAAGCCCTTTTTCACTTTACCTTTTCTATATAGCGGCGGCACATTTTTAAACATCCATCCTCGTTGCGATATGCCAGACATCGTAGATATTACTTTAAAAAATATGGTTGTATCTGATTGGTATTATCAAATAGCTTTATTGGAGTTAATAAAATCGTTTTAATTGATTTAAAATTTAATAGGGAGCGAAGTTGATGAAGACGAGCTTATGAGTCCATCAGAAGACAGCAATGATTCATGGACAACCGTTGAAGAATATAGCTCCGAGTTTATCCTACGATATGGAGTCAAGTAAGTGTTTGTGTGTGTATTAACCTATGATTGAGACATGCTCGGTGTGCGTCGTGTTAAGTAATTTTAAGTATTTGCTACTTTTCTGACAAAAAAATAAAATAAAAAGAGACGAAAAATATTTAATTCTGTCAATTTTGTGAACACGTCGTTACTGCTATTGTATTCATTAGTGCCTATTGCTTGCCTTTTCTCGCGGCAAATGCGTCAGCGCGTGATAGTTCGTACTGCCGTGTTCTGATATGAAGGGTTAGCTAGTCTTTAAACTTTGTGTGGCGTTACGTCACTCCTATGGACGCACCTGCACCTTTCATATTTTGATGCAGTCTCTGCTAACAGACTGCTATAATTAGTGGAACAATCGTAAATTTCAAACAGGAGAATCATCTACATCTTATGATAGGACAAATACACTAAAGTACTCCTATTGTCTATAAAGAACTGGCAGAACCAAATGTCTCGCTTCTTTTTTCATTTCGTTAAAAGAATAATTTAGGCTTAACGCGATCATGATTTTATAATATTCGACACGTCACACGACTTAAATTTTCTGCTACCTATATAAATATTGCAACAAATACACTGCACATAGCGTAAGGACAAAATTGACGGATTTTTCATTCTCTTCATTGATTGTGTGCAAGCTGTTATTAACTTAACGCTTCTAAGGAGAAATAAGCGTAAGAAAAAAATAATTAAAAATACTGGATTTAATGCTTTCACAGCTTAAATATATCAAACATTTCGTTTTTAACTTCCCGTTTTACTGATTTTGCCCCGACTTTCGAAAATCGAATTTTCACTAGATCTCCACGTTTTGAGGTCCTAAGAAGTTTTTCCAACTATTTTCAGGATGACGTCAGTATGTCTGTGTTTGTTTTTTATATAGAAAAAAGGGGCGTGCGTGCGATTGCGTGTGCGTGTGTGTGTTTGTTTGTGTGTGTGTGTGTGTGTGTGTATGTGTGTTCTCTGACGTGTAATGTGAATGATCTAATGTTAAAAGTCGTAAACGTATTAAGAGGCTAGTCTCCGACCGTGGGAATTTAAAATTGAACACACACATCCATATATTTCACTAATCATATACATCGACCGTACGTCACACAATGGCTTAGAAATTATGGATTCATTGCGTGTTTTCTTCTGCGACATACGTAATGACACATTTCACCCGAGCGAAGCCGGGTTTTCATCTAGTAGCTATATATTTTTAACTTCCCGCTACGTAGAACGTAGTGTACGTAGATAGGAAGTTACTAAATTTGCCCCGATTTTCGAAAATCGAGTTTTCACCGGATCTCCACGTTTTCAGGTCCTAGGAATCTTTTCAGACTATTTTCTCGATGACGTCAGTATGTCTGTATGTATGTGTGTGTGTGTGTATATGTGTGTATGTAAACATCTCATAACTTTTGAACGGCTGGATCTATCGAAACGCGGTTGATGGCATACGATTGGATTCGTCTCTACTTAGACTTTCTGAAAATTTCAACCAAATCGGTCTTGCAGATTTTGAGAAATTTTGAAAAAAACCTCAAAAAAATTTTGGCGGAACAGTATTTTTTTAATATAACTTCCAGATTAATGTACCGATTGAGTACAAAAACTAATCAGCTCTATTCCTCAAAAAACTACATCTAATGCATTAATTGCATCAAAATCGGTTTATCCGTTTGGGAGAAATCGTTGACGAAAAATTTAAAAAAGTGTTTTTTTCGACATAACTTCGAAACTTTTCAACCAATCATTTTTTGGTATTCTACGATATTTTAGTACTAAAAAATTACGTCAGATGGCATTTCAAGAACCAAAATCGTATCAAATTTTCAAACGTTACAAATATTAAAATTACGTGATTTTTAACAAATTTACTTTATATTTTTAAAATAATTTTAAACATCTTATCAGCTTTTCTCCTTTAAAAACTGCGTCAAATACCGTTAATTGGATCAAAATCGGTCAATTTGTTTAGGATTTATTAATGATGAAAATATTTGAAAAAAAAAATATTTTTTGACATTGCTACGAAATTTTTCAACCTAACCATTACTTAGCTAAAGCAATATTTTAGATCTCAAAAATTGAGTTGAATGTCATTCGAAAGATCAAATTCAATCAGCGTTTCCAAAATATACAACTTTTCAAAAATCAATATACTGCCACTGGCTGCTACTGGCTATGATAATATTAGCACAGAATTATTGAAAAATGTTGCTAGTGTAATATCAAAACCTCTTAGCCATATAATTAATTTGTCATTTTTGGAAGGTAAATATCCAGAACGATTAAAAAAGTGTATTGTCAAACCGTTGTTTAAAAAAGGAGATATGTGCGATATGAACAATTATAGACCTATTACTTTAATTCCAGTCATTTCAAAAATCTTTGAAAAAATTATGTATGAAAAGCTCTATAATTATTTACTTGATTTTGACCTACTAAAAAATAATCAATATGGATTTAGGAAAGGTAGGTCTACTACATTAGCATGTTTTGATTTAGTAAAGAGCATAACTGAATGTCTGAATAAGAAAATGTATCCACTTTGTGTATTTTTGGATATGAGTAAGGCATTTGATTTTGTTTCACACAATATTTTACTATCAAAACTTGAAAAATATGGTATTAGAGGGAAGTCTTTAGATTGGATAAAGAGTTATTTAGAGAATAGGAAACAATGTGTTGAAATATCTAAAATATGCGGAAACCGTAAAAAAATATATACTTCAAACTACCTTGTTAACAACTGTGGTGTACCACAGGGCAGTGTTTTAGGACCCTTGCTATTTTTAATTTATATCAATGATCTTCCTGATAGTATAAAACATGATTGCTTTTTATTTGCTGATGACACTACCCTACTTATTAAATGTAAAAATAAAAAAGACTTGGTAAATGAAACAACCGAAACTTTATTCCAAGTTTCAGACTGGTTAATTAATAATAATTAACCAGTCTGAAACTTGAAAATTTCAGAACTATCACAGTAATATTACCAAAAACACAAATATATTTTTAAATAAAGTAAATATAGATGATGTAGATTATACAAACTTTTTAGGAATAATTATTGACAAAAATTGTAATTGGAAAGCACACATTGAATCTCTATGTAATAAGATTGATAGATTTGTCTATGTCTTGAGAAGACTAAGGGAAGTAGGAGACGCAAAAGCCTCCCTATTAGCATATCATGGATATGTCTCTTCTAATTTACAATATGGAATTCCTATTTGGGGAAATTCTGTTGAATTGGTACGAATTTTTAGAGTCCAAAAGAAATGTATTCGAGCAATATGTGGTGTTAATCAGTTACATTCCTGTAAAGCACTTTTCAAGTCTCTTAAGGTACTTCCCTTACCATGTTTGTATATTTTAGAGGTATGCGTATTTGTAAAAAAGCACCAAAAGTTATTTAAAACAAATGCTGAAGTCACTGGTAACTCATATTTTAGGAATAGTAAGAAATTATATGTGCCTAACCAAAAATTAAATATTTTTACAAAAAATGTGTATTGTATGTCTATTATTATATACAATCATATTCCTGATAGTCTTACATCATTGCCTATAAATAAATTTCGCAAAAAGTTGTTTGATTTGCTGTTAGATAAAACTTATTATGATATTAAAGAATTTTTAGCCGATAAAATTAAATGTTAATGGATAGAAATATAAGTTTGTTGAATTGTCCTTAAAAAAATTTCAATGTAGTAAAAATTTTGTAAATGGTGAACATTATGTAAATTATAAAAAAATAATTACTCAAAATATGAAACTTGTAATTATAAAAATAACTGTAATATGGAATCATCCTTGTATATTTATAACAAGAACATAAATTAGAGAAAAAAAGACCAGCCCGCTGAGTTTCTTCCGCCGGATCTTCTCAGTGTGTGGCCGCGTTCCGATCCGGTAGTAATTCTGAAAAATCGATACAATTTATAGTTTTAAATGCAATATTATACAATGATATTTTTTTAAATATTTGCACACCATATATTGGTAGAATATGTCGGTAACTTAATTTATTTTTAACAACTTGTAACACCCATATTCTTGCAAATAAATATTTTCTTTCTTTCTTTCTTTCTTTCTTTGCCATTTTTACAAAATAGATGTTTGAACTGGAAAAAACCATGTTTATATGTATTTACTCGTTTGAGCTTAAAATACCTTAATTTAGCGAGAAGTTTCAGGGATGGTCTGTAGGGTTAACCGCTTACACATTTTTTATATTAGATCACTCATAACCCCATATTGATTTTTTTTTTGGAATGGGTATACCAAGAGGGAGGTCCCATTTTTTTTAAATTCCAACCATAAGGGTATGTGAACAAGGGATGATCACTAACTGATTTTAATGTACCTACGACCACGAATAACCTTTTACAGAGTGATCCTATTTTCATGATTCTTCTTTTATGGGATAAAATATACCTAGCCCGAGGGTTGTTTCATATAATTTTTGAAAAAATCCACTTAAGAGGGTACGAAAACAGAGGATGATTATTCATTCACTGATTTGATTGTATGACCACGCATAACTTTTCGTCGGTTTAATTTTTGTTAGAAATATATTAATACTAGCTGTTGCTCGCGACTTCGTCCGCACGGACTTCTTTTACTCCGCACAGCTCCTACCCCGTAGGTGATAGCGTGATAATATGTAGCCTATATGTTGACCCGGCCTGTTAGTAATATTCATACAAAATTTGAAGTAAATCCATGCAGTACGTTTTGAGTTTACCCCGGACATACATACAGACAAACAGACAAAAATTCTAAAAACTATATTTTTGGCTTCGATATAGATTGTAGATCACGCCCCAAGTATTCTTTTATAAAAATATCCAATGTACAGTTTTGACTTTCCTACGATTTTATTATATGTACAGATTATACGGCCGAGTTAAAGGAAGTTGTATGTGGGTCGCGCGGACGAACTGCCAAATGCCACGGATTCCTCATATTTTTACGATACTAGGCAAACCTATATTAATATTGTTATTTTTCATAATTTTCAGAATGAATGCAAACGCTTCATCTGGTGCATTGGGCCCGGCCGCTCAAGAAAAGCCGTTTGCCTGTCCTGTGCCTGGCTGTAAAAAACGATATAAGAACGTGAATGGCATTAAATACCATTCCAAAAACGGCCACAAAAAGGATGGAAAGTGAGTATTATGTAATACTAGCTACAGCGTGCAGCCCGCCGCATTATAAACCAAGATAGTTGTGTTCAAAATTTGAACACAACAATTTTGGTTTCAGAGAAAATATCTCTAATTTACCCAAACATGTACTCAAAATTATTACATCATTCAACTTTAACTGGCTGTGCTAAAAAAATGTACTACGCTATTTCAGCACGAGGCATTAAAGGATGGCGCATTTAGTGGGCTTTCTAAAATGCTATAACACTTACTACATTTTATCCTAATAATGGTATTTTTTTTTGATTTTATTAAACAACTCGGATTTAAGGTTTTTGATTTACTTAAAAAATGTTTCTAATGGCCTGTAGGTTTTCTATAAAGCTTACATAAATTAAAGTAAGACAGCACAAGTTTGGGTGAAACAGATAGGGACGCCACTTCAACGTGTGAGAGTGAAAGAGATAGCAAGCCTGAACATCATCTACGGCATTTTTTTCTTCTTCTAGTGCTTTGATGCGTATTTTGGTGTCTTAAAATCTATGAAACCTTTTGGCTATAATATACTTACATCCATCTTCAACCCTATAATCAACACGTCGAGATATAAGATTAATCAACACGTCGAGATTAGATCCACACGTTCCACTGCTCTATTATAGGGTGTTATATAGATCTATGTTCAAGATCTCTTCATAAAAATAATGAGTTTACCTATTTATTAGAAAATATCCTGTACCTACATTGGATGGATATAGACAAAAGAATATGAATCATAGTGTCAAGAAGCGTCTGACTCCTCAAGAGTACTTTTGGAAAAAATGGGTATGAGTGCCCTGTAATGTACTGTATTTTGATATATTATAGTTATATCTAAAAAAGTAATTATAATATTATTTATATTCTTATTATTAGTAGTACATACATATGTACATTTATCATGCATCTGAAGAGCAATGTGACTTGAAACTACTGCTTCTAGTAGTTAGTTCAATTTTGATTAATATGTGTAGATAAGTTCGATATATAAGTATATACCTAGACGTAATTTTGAATATGGAGGGTCAGTTTTTAAGTACTAAAGGTTAGAGTCCCTATTCATGGAACAAAACTTCAATCGAATCAAAGTGTTTAGGGTTGCTACAAAAATAAACACGATACAACGTTGCTTCGTGCTACGACACGGGATAATGTGTCCGAAAATGTGTAAGCGCCCTAAACGCTTTCATTCGATTGAAGTTTGGTTACATGAATTGGGCCCTAGATCTAGTATAGTGATATTTCGTTCCTGATTTTGATTTTGAGAGAAAAAAGTTGGAATGGAACGGGTTTGTTCCATTCCAACTTTTTTCTCTCAATTATGCCCTCTCAAAATTGTGGCCAATGCACAATATAATAATATTGTGGATTGGCCACAATATAATAATACTGTGGATTGGCCACAATTTTGAGAGGGCAGAATGTGTCGTGTCATTGCCTTTATATTTAAAAGAAGAAATTAAAGTCGATTAGTGATTACCCTAGTATGTAGAGCATGAAATGGGTTCCTTTCCCAAGTGAGGCACAATTATTAATGAGAGTTTCTCGGTATTATATTCGGAAATCGAGATATGTCGGAATATAGTGACGGTATGTTCATGCTCTTGTGTCTCGGATGAATCCGCTGCAAACGTCGGAGAAAAAACGTCGAAGATCCTAGGGCCTAATTCACGTAATCAAACGGCAATCTAGTCGAAGCGTTTAAGACTCTTACACATTATGCCGCGTCGTAGCGCGGTCTCGACGTTTTATGTGTTTATGTGTGAAAGAGCCCTAAGCGCATTGACTCAATTATGTGAATTGGGGGGCTTACCTTTGTCACTGCTCCACCATTGCTACTGCCAGTGCCTAAGGTGCAATGTATAGTTTGAAATGGAATTCGAGATATCAATGTCACTTCCATTTGCTGCCAAATTGTTCATACCTGAATGATATAGTCAACATTTTTCTAGGTACCTAGTCTAATTAACATCATGTTTGATTTATAATAATAATAAAAAAGTGACTATTTATTAACGCTTTTAGAAAAATACGACAAACATTTTTATAAACACAGTGAAGAAATTATAAATAAGAAATAAAATCCCTAAAATGATAACGTAAAAGCAAATTAATTCACAGCCAACGTCAAAAATCAAAAGTACAAACAAAATGGCGCATAGTATACTAGACAATTGCACGTCCTCTATAATTAGTCGTCCATCGAATTATAATTACATTAAATATTTTTATGAAATAATATTTTTTAAAAGAAAAACCTAATGTTAAAAACTTCTTCCTTATTGCCTGTATAAAAAAAATTGCACAATTATATTTCAAACGGTTTTATTATTGGTTCATATTTTTAGGTACTTTAAATAAAAAATCTATTTGTAATATTTACTTTTAGGAATCTAAGGTGTACGTATAATTTTTCGTGATATTTTAGTACTTTTTGACAAACCACAAAACACGGGTGTCTCTTTTAAATTGGTTGGTTTACATTTTGATCTCGAATAACATTTCTGATTATAATCTGTGTTGTCTGGACACACATGAACTGTACCTATACTAAATTCCATTTAAAACCAATCAACCGTTTTTGCTTAATTAAATAACAAACTACCAAATTTTCTCATAGTATTAGTAGGTTAATATATTAAATTTTATAATATTTATATTAAATAACATAAAGGTATCTATATCTGTAAATTATACAAGCAGATGGGTCTCCTGATGGAAAGAGTCAATCATCGCTTATAGACACCAAAGGTGTTAATGGTGCGTTGGTATCTTGTGGCAAGGTCTAATGTCACACGTACGAGTTAACCGGCTACCTTATCCTCCAAACCGGAACACGGCAGTGACCAGCACTGACGCTATTGCGGCAGGAATAGATAAGGCGGTGGTATCAGACCGGATCGAGACTCGAGACAATTCAGAACTCTACCACCAGAACATAACAGTTAGACACGACTGAGTTGCAAACGGTACATCATAGACCCGAGGATGGCAGCTCATCAATATTAACTTATGTTTTATGCTATTATGATGCTATAAAAACAATGTTTTTGAGTACTCACAATACATAAAGTCTTTTCAAAATAGGTGAACATGTTTTAACACAGCGTTTAAGAACGTTGTCAGTAGTAAGGTAAATAACCTCGCGGATTATTTTATGCGGAAAGTCGTAAAGTATTTAGAGACAAAATTATTTTATTCGTAATCAAAACGTTTTAGTCCCTTGAATCGCATTATTTTTTGGTGGATATCTTTGGTTGGACGTATCGAACGCTGTGTTAAAATATGTTCACCTATTTTGGAAACACCTTATATTTGTTTTAGTTCATTATTCATGTTTTTTTTATATTTCACAGGGTAAAAAAGGCATACAAATGCCAATGCGGCAAAAGCTACAAAACGGCACAAGGTCTTAAAAGCCACTCCATAACCCAGCACATCGCAACCAGCCAACCTTCGACTTCGGCCCCCGAAACAGGGCGACCCAACTCTCAGAAACTACCTGGTCTAGTTGTCACTGCATCCCCCGCACATTCCCGAGTCAGTCTCATAGACAACATAGACGCGAACAAACTAGTCCGAATCTATGACAGCATAAAAACCAAGGACCTACCCTCTTTTACTATACCGAAGCACAATTTGACCAACTTGAATATTATTAGCGCCAATCCAAATCAGGCCATCCGCCATTCTGTGCTCCTGACGCCCGGTTCTCCAGGCTCTAGTCCTATAGATAAAATCAAATACGAAAGATCACATAAAATAGCTTTAGATTATACTAATGATATGTCGCATGTGTCTCAAAATGAACGCCGGAGTTAAGGAATAAGTCATTAATATAAGTATACATATTATAGATATGATGCAGTTCCTATAGAAAACGTTAAAAAATATTAGTATTAATAAATATTTATTTAAATTATTTAACTGCATGCTATTTTTTTTCTCATTGATTTTAAGCTATATGTTAGCTATTATTTATATTTTATACTTTATTTATTGAAAGTGCTAAACAAAAACTTAGTATGTATGTAGTTCGGCACGAATATTAATACAATTTGCGCGTAGCGTGTTCAAAAATACGAAAATCTAACAAGTATACTTATCGGAATACAGCTGGCTGCATTTAATGACTTAGCCAGCTGCTACATTCCTACGCTAATTTATATTGGTCATATTAAAATCGTATGGCACTAGTAAAATAAAAACATACAATGTGCGTATTCGGCCGAAATAAGTTGTTAGTAATTTAAATTAGACACTCCAAAGTTTTTGGGCACTTTAGGCGCCAATGTTTAAATCTGACATTTCTCCTAAAGGTTTTATCACTGTTATGTAACAAAAGATTGGGAGTATATACAGCTGTGTTCGCTCAGAATAAAATTTTGTTTGCTCCATCTAACTTAGGTTATTAGGAACTTAGTTTGCCCGAATAAGCCCAATATCTGCTTGTGTTAACGCTAATTATACGATTATTGTTTAGGTATCGTGTACGTTTTACAAATGGCACAACGAGTAGGTATATTTGATTTTTTTTTGCCATTCGATATTCATTAGAATTAGTAGATGTAATGCTAAACACACAGCTAATTTTTTGACAATTATGGAGTGTAAAGAGAAACGTTTACTTACTCCATAATAACATAACTTGTAAGTACCTGCTCTTCATAATAATGGGTGCAATACATTGGGTGTGTTTTAGAACAATTTTTAATCTCTGAAATATGACTTAAGTTGTCAGAATCTTGAGTTAAGCTTTTGCCAGGATACTGTATAGATACCTAAGTATCTATATATATTATATACCCTAACCTGATTATATTACCTAAATATCTATATATAGTATATATCTAAATATATTGTGATGCCGCCATTTTACGTAAGTCAAGGCACTATTGTATAATTCTGACACTTGTATAAGTTTTGACAGTTTAAGATAGAACGTGTGTCCAGTTCGAAACCGGCTAAGCTCAGATGCTCAGAACAAAATTTTGATTATTTTTTTTTATTTGATAAATTTTGATTAGTTTTTTGAGATTGGAAATTGTACTGAACACACTGATTATTACATATTAATGTTAATAAAAAACCTGCAGGTTTTTTTTATTCAACAAGTTTCATTATAAAATTAATTATAATAGATATTGAAATTCTATTTTTCTTGTTTGAAAAGCAACAAGATCATTATAAGTACATAAATGAGCGTGTTTTCTTCTAACTTTTTATCGTATTTAGAAGTCCTGCACAGAATATTATATGTTTTAGATAGATACATAGATATTTTATATTATGATATTACAATCAGTTCAAAGTTTTACACTTGAAAGCATAATATTATTTGGATTATACTATTTCAAATAAAATTTATTTTTCTATGGCCTTGACAATACATAATTATGCAACCATACCTGTCTCACGCGATAAATATTTGAATTAACAGGTATAAGTTTTTGTTTAGCACGCGAATTTAATTTTGCGAATCCATAATAAATGATTTTAGTCAATTTAATACGCAAGTCAATTTAATTTTCAAAGTAGAATTTTGTTTATTGTTTGATGTAGATAGTTCGTTTGCTGTGATTTAAATTGTTTTTATATTTGTTGCCAAAGTGATGTCATTGAGACGTTTATTTAGTTTTATTATTATATTATTATAGTTATATATTGTTGTCTTATAAATCCAGAGCTGGTAGCTTATGCGTTAAACAAATATTGTTTTTTCTTTCATAATAAATATTAATTGTATGCTAATTTATACAATATTACTTGGGAAGAATAAAGCACAAAAGTGTTTGGTACATGGTCGTACTGTATTTTTATTGGTAACGTAATTATTTTCAGTATTTACAAAGTAAAAATTAAGCTGCTGGCTCTATTTCAATGACATTTAACAGACATTATTTACATAGTTTTGAAACCTTGATATATAATACCCTGTGGTAAAATAAATTCATCGATTTGTACTTCTCATTTTTATATTAAAAATATTGCCATAAATGTTTAAAATTCATTTTAGAAGTGTTATTTTTAAGGATATTTCTCTCTCCTGTTAGGTACTTAAAAGTGTATAACGTGCTTTTTGATATCGTTTAGGTTAAAACATTTTTCTATTAAAATAAAAACTACAAAAAAGGGCATTCGCTGGTATTGGATAGATTTTAAATATACTCATTAATGTGATATTAAATATATAAAAAGTAAAAAAAAAATGCTTGTAAGCGTATACATTTGTAATTAATTATATATAGACTATAAGGCTGACATAATTTTTATTCTAGTAATTGTGGGTAGTCATCGTAATTTATATCGAAATTCTTTATTAGATATTTCATTATATTTGTATTCAAATTACTCATTTATCTTTAAGATTTAGTCGAAAATCATCTCATGATTGTTTGTGCCTTTCTATGATTTCGATTTAAGCATTATATGTAACCTATTGTGTAAATTGATATACCTACTAAATATATTGGTCAGGTGAGTAAAGTGACCGAAAATTACTTGAAACGTTTAATTACAAGAGATCTTGATGCTTGCGATGATATGTATTAAAAATATTGGAAACGAGTGTTTGAAACAATGACAACACACGTTTAAAATTAATTTGTATCAATATCAAAAAAGCATTAGCGAGTATGAAGTAAGAAAGAATCTTAAAATTACAAAAAAATGTTTTGTTTGCTGTCATTTTCAGTTTTATATGATAGTTCCACATGGGGTTGCTAAATTCGTATTAGACATCTTGTTATTTTTAATGCCTTGCATTTTATTTACATTTTCAGAAATTTTTAACCCAGAGGTTAAGATAACATCCATGAAACAAAAATATGGAATGATATTAGCTCAACTTTGTTAACGTTTCAAATCAGATTTTTTCACTGTCATGTTTTGTCATGAATGGCAGCGTGGCTGGTTTACTTATACTTATGTGATTACAGGTGATAGATCTCTTTTACTAACAGATGAGCTGCTTTAAAAATTGATATACTTTAATATAAAACTAGCAACCCGCCTCGGCTTCGCACGGGTGCAATGTAAGCAAATGTAAGTAAGAAAAAGCCAAGACGCTGGTTCGTTGTAAAACTCTACCACCAGGTTTGGCTAATTATTCGGTTTTACGAACTGCCTCACGAGAAGGCAAATCTCTATTTAAAATGGCTCCGAACCAACACGTTGTCCCCGTGTTGGTCCCGGGCTTCTTTGAAGAATAGGCCAACTGCCGTTCTGCCAGGTAGGTCGTAAGAGACGGTAGTGACTCGCATAACCGAGAGGTTATGCGAGTCAATACCGTCGTGACTACTAGGTGGTAGATTTCTTCATCAGCTCGCTCGGGTCTGGTAACACCGCCTTATCTATTCCTGCCGCAATAGCGTCAGTGCTAGTCACTGTCGTGTTCCCATTTGGAGGGTAAGGTAACCGGTAAACTTATGGATGTGGCATTAGACCTCGCCACAAGATAGCAACGCACCATTAACATCTTTGGTGTCTATATGCGATGGTTGACTTTTTCCATTGGGAGACCTATCTGCTTGTTTGCTATCTTATAATATAAAGAAACGAGGAATGTCCCGTTTCATTAATTTTTAAACGGAAAGCGTATTTGCGTATTTGTTTTAGTCTAACTAAGGCGGATTTAAGGGCTTTGCTAGTGATATTGTTAATTATATTTAAGACTATCACATATTTTCTAATGTTCTAAGAAACCATCGCATGTTGATAGATGTTTAACGTATTCTAATATATTATTAATTTCTTCTGAAATGTAAATTATATCACGGATACTTTTTTTAATGTTTTAATTCACGAAAAACTTATAAAAATTATGATTACTTGAATTCACAATTATATTGTTTGAAGCCATTCACGTCGCAATATATTGGCAATATTGATATAATACATTTTTGCATCTCTCATGAAGATTTCTGATATTTGATTTTAACCCCTTAAAAGTTAAATGATGAATCACCTTTGTTTACAATAACAAAGCAAAATTTTTATTGTGAAAATTTCGGTTAAAGTTATATTCCTACTAGCTGTGCCCGCGACTTCGTTCGCGTGGAAAAAATTCTAAAATAAAATCCCGCATAGTTCCCGTTCTCGTGGGATTTCCGGGATAAGAACTATCCTATGTCCTTTCTTGGGTCTCAAACTATATTTGTACCAAATTTTATCGAAATCGGTTCAGTGGTTTGGCCGTGAAAGCGTAACAGACAGACAGACAGAGTCACTTTCGCATTTATAATATTAGTATGGATAGGACTTTTAGGCCGACGTCATCAATCTCCATTCTACTGGGAAAAGAATTTAAAATTGGTTCAATAATTCTGGATATTATTTCCTACAAAAAATCACAAACTTTAACCGCCTTATTACAAAAACAGGCCTAGATCTGGGTTTAAACCAAGATTAAGAAGTCTAGGCTTGTTACGGTATTAAAGTTAGATTCAGTACTAAAATTCATTCTTATTACAAAAACGAGTCTAACTGAGGACTAGCTAATACCGAAGATAGACCTTGGATGAACCTGTATCCACAGATTATAAGCTAAAATGACTCTAAACCATTCATTCATTCACTCGGCGTAACATGCAACGTTCCGTTACAACAAACATACTTATATGAAAAGAAAACAAATTGTTTATTAAAAGTGATTTATGAGTTCAAAAGTGATAATAAAATAAAATATAAGTACAATTTTGCTATGAAAATTATCTTAAATCTGAAAACTTTGAAATTATATAAATTTTGTTTTTATTTCCACTATATACCTACATGTGTACACGTATCGAGTTAGCGTACAACGAAATAAACTTAAAAAAAGCAAAAAAAAAAAAAAGTGTGCGACGCGTGTAATTTAATCCGAATGTTTATAATAAATACTATATGCGAAAGTAAACATTTCAATAATATCTGCACAACATCTAACTTTCAAAACATCTAACAACGGCACTTCAAGTTACTTAATATATCTGTATTTCCATGGCTAGTCTATTTTTATTTATTATTGAAGCACAAGAACCTGAGTGCCTCAAGTAGGTACGATTAGGTTTTGTTATAAAATCTAGCATTACTTTTTTACCGTAATCAGTCAGTCAGTGCAGTCTATAGCACTATAACTTTCAAAAATTAGTTATACGGCGAAACTTCCTCATTGCTTCTTCTTGCTGATTTAAAGTAGCTGGCATCTTTATAAATCCATGGGACAATCTAGCCCTGCTGCCCTGCCCTGCAGCCCTGCTATTTTCTTACAAGTTTTGCTAATGGTCGGCTGGGATACACCATGTAAGTCGGCAGTATCGTCTTGAATCTATAGAAACAATAATAATATTTCAGTAAGTTTTCCAGCAATTGAAATATATTGGCATTGCGTGTAATGTAGATTATCAACACTTACCTCATGACGAGCCCAGTTGCGTAATGCGCAAACCACTTGCAACTCAGGACTGAGAGTCTGTCCCCGAGGGTCATGAACTAAATCCTCTCGCAATAAATCCACTATTTTGCTGGCAAACGTTTTTGTGAATCTATATTTTTTTCGAAAGTCTCCGTCATTTAAGTGAAACGGATTCACTCGACTTTGGGGTCTATTAAGCTTCTGGTATGTTTCCGATACTTCCAAATCTTCCAAATCCTTTATATCAATTACGTTTATGTCCATTTTTAATTATTTTAATTACAAACATATATTTCACAACAAATACGACGTTTATGTCAACTTTGAAGTTTGACGTTTTGAGCTTAGTATTAAAGTTAAACTAGGGGTCGCGGAGGTTTATCTTTAGAACCATAGAAGATACTCGGAATAGCGCTAAACCCGGTTTTATAATAACGTTTCAACTAGTACTAGTAACAAAACTGGTATTAAGGTCGGTACTATATTTAGACCTCGTTTTGGAATAAGGCGGTAATAGTTTAGGAATTTCAGTATTTTACCTTTGTAATCCTCATTTTCAATATCGTGGGTTAAAAACTCTTCCCATAAGGAAATAATTAGGTTAGATAAAGTTGTGTACTTTGTCCAGTGTTATTTTAAACCTAGTTTTTTGGGTGAAATAAGCTCTTGGATCCGCCTTGTATCGTGATTATGCAATTCATTGTATTTTTATTATTAAATTATTAAAAATTCACCACTCTGTTAATGACAGTAATTAGTATTTGAAGTCTAAAGTTTCTCTTTGATATTGTAATTTTGTCAATTGTTCATTCTTCCAATGAAACACGAATGTTGAGGTGCTATATACTAAACAAGGGAGTTTGGCATAGTTTAATTCTAGAAGCGATTGAATCGACAAAGGCGTTATAACGTCGGTATAATGAATGGATGTAAAGCAAATTCGGTGCTGATGAGTACTGATGTGATATTTTGGTTTTTGAAACCCGATACAAAATACCAAAGACCCGTGATATCTCATGTTCATTTTTGAGATTAATATGAAATGTTTGGGTTAAATTAAATGATATGTATAAGGAACTCTTTGTAAAAGGTCTTCTTTTAGGCCCGTTTGCACCAAACTATTTAAATATTCTTAAACTAAAAAATAAGTTAACGTCTTTTAAAAACTAAATGTCGCCTTTGTGGTCTAGTCCGATGTCGGTGTAGACCACATGAAGTCCTCCTGAGTTCGATTCCAGAATCGCACAATTCATAAATATGTTTTTCTTAATTTTCTGGTAAGTCCGCGAATGGGAATAGGCTTGCCACCTATCACATTGTGGGGCTACATATTGGCTAATTTGGCTAATCGTGGGCGCACTGGTTGTACCTCTGCTTACCTCTTCTTGTATACGGGCGTAAAGATTCTTTTTTATTTAAGTAGTTTGGTACAAATGCATTTTATACAAATATACGATTGTCAAGTACAAAAGTGCTTGTCTGCTATCAAATATTTGACGATTGTAATGTATTTTATCTCGTTCTTATTTTTTTCCGCTGTCTGGCCACATTATTGCTTTATCTCTTCCCAAAACTGGCTTAGTAGGTTTTCATTTCAATCATTTCTTATAACACTTAGCAGTACTCAATTGCCAGTGTTTCGATTATTTTAGCGCCACAGATGAAAAGTATAAAAAAGCCATTAATTGACTTTCCATTTACGATGTCAAACGAGATTTAAGCAAGACAATAACGAAAAATTACTTTTGTAAATCGATCTACTAAGAGAAAACGGTTTAATGTGGTTGGTCAGATTTTTATAACCTATATATTATATATTTCTTTATTATTTTACGTGCAGTCATAAGACGCATTTGGAATTCATTGACATTGTTAGTTATACGCTCAATTAATTTTTATCAAATGCTGTGAGAAATAGATTAGGTTTAGTCTATTTCATGTGTGAAGTAATAGATGGGTCCAAGAAATTAACTTATTATTTTAATCATTGTAAGTTTCATGTTTATGTGTTATATGTGTTAATTTAATTTCTGGTAAATAATCTCCTATTGTTTATTAACCAAATTATCTTTTTGTATATTTATATAACTAACATATTTAGATG
Source organism: Apodemia mormo (assembly GCA_036924255.1). Lineage (NCBI taxonomy): Eukaryota > Metazoa > Arthropoda > Insecta > Lepidoptera > Riodinidae > Apodemia > Apodemia mormo. The sequence continues at coordinate 10,782,002 of JAUPFN010000011.1, forward strand.
AAACATTTTAGCCTTAAATCACTTCGACAGTAAATTAACTATAAAAAGCAAAAAAAAATAACCTAAGCTTAACTGTGTATCATTTAATGATAAGTGTTATGAGATTATATGACCACATTTTTGGTTTCTAATTGAAATGATTGTGTTGCCTCTATATAATAATATTTAGAGTTCAGAATTTGACCCATTCATACTATGACTTAATACGATATGTATAAATATTGTTTACTCTAATATCCCTCTGTTAACATCAAAGAGTATGGCTAACATAAGCTTTATTAAGGTTGGAGTGTGATTTATTATATCTTAATTTATATCTACCTACCAGTGTGTAAAGAAAACCCTGTCCGATCCGAAAGAGACATATAGGTAGGTCAATGTCATTGTCAAAAAAATAAAATAAAAATGATTATATATATCAATATTGGTTATCAATATTGGTTTACGATTTATATTGTTTTCAAGAGTAGCCCTGTAGGTTTTCAATCAATCGGGTCTAATGTCATTACATTCAACATTGTCAAAAAAAAAAAAATTTATTAAAATAAAAATATCGTGGTTTAAAGTGCCTCATTTTAGTACTAAATTTGAGAAACTTCCCCTTAGATCAAGCAAATATTTTAAAAATGTATCTATCAATATCCACAAAATAATGACACAGATATGATTGTATTAAGCTACCAAATAATACCCTTGACGATCGGACAGAGTTTTATTTACACACTGTATAAGTTACCAATAACTAAGGGAAAAAAGGCAGAATTGCTATATATGGAGTAAATGTATGATCCAAACGCGAAGTAGGGTTTATCATGATATAATCTTATTGCATCGTTATTAGTAATTGCTGCTTGTATTGAAATAGTGAGTGTACGATTAACATCACAAAAAATGTGGAAATTGGATAATTAAATGAACCACTTGTTGTTTTTCCTTAACCGTTGTACTTACAACATAGTAATTAATATTGTCGTGGTTTCTATAGATATAGCTTAATCACAAGTACTGTGTCAAGTCTTTTGTAAAGTGTTTGTGGAGACAGACACACAAACACGCAGTCTAGCATACATTATGTAAGTTACTGTTTGTAGTGCAGGTAGCGAAATGATAGATCGTGGCATCCTGTTTTGCCTCTTTGGTTAATCTTGCGTAACACAAGCCTTGACGCAGCGCACACTGATTAAGCTATACTTAGTGATTTGACACGTCGATAGTTCCAAATATATTGAGATTTAAATAAATTTACCAGTCTGAAGTAGTCTTCGATCAAAAATAACAAGATTCAGCGTTGCGTAGGTAAGTCAGCGCAAGAAAATGGCCTGATGATGATATAACCAGAAACAATGTCGCAACTAAAAGTGAAATTAATTAAATTTGATATTCTCCGCGAACTGTTTTATACTTAGAGACTAACAGAAGTCAATGTTACATACAAGTAATATTCGAGCACAGCACACATAGACACCGACGCGATATCTCGGACTGGTGCGGAACAAACTGTCCGAACCATTCCGAGATATCGCGTCTGTGAGAGGGGTCTATGTGTGCGTTGCTCGAATATCACATGTATGTAGATTGACTACTGTTAGTCTCCAGTATACTGTGTCCGCGATGCCACCGAAAAGAAACACGTATAAATAAATAAATGGACAAAATTCACCGATGGTCTGGACAAAAATCCACCCACCCACGTCGGCAGCAAGTATATAATTTACGCACTGAACGGTTGTTTACTTCGAAACCGAAGCATCTTCAAATGAGCACCACCTATCTTAGCGCATGTAAATAATACTAATTATGGATTTCCGCAAAGTAACGCCTGAATCAATAAAATATCAATATCGCAACGTCATATAAGTATTATAAACCTTATTGCTATACGTTATGGTTAAGTTTCGACTTTTGCTCCATTCTACCGACGAGAATTCGTAAAATTTTGTTAATTTTTAAGTTTATGAACTTTAACGTTTAAAATAACAAGTCACGTGCTTTTTATAAGACTTCCATGATTGGACGACATAAGACCACACATTTATTTGTGCTCTTATTTCATAAGCCACTTTTAAGGCTGCTATCTTGAATCTGGTTATTTTTGATCGAAGAAAGTAGTCTATAGTTAATGTTTGGGCGACTAGGAATACGCGATGAGCTGGCCTTTCGGCTTCAGAACGGCATTGTTATCTTAATAACAATGGCTATTTTTTGTAATCGGTCTTATTTATGTAACTTATTCAATATTCGGGTCTCAGTGAAGTGGAAACCTTTATAAACATTTGTATGTAAATGTGTTTGTTGTTTAATTTATTTAAGACTGATTGTTGGATATCTTATTTATTGCCTAGTCGTATAAATTGTTTCGGTATTATTGAATGCTGACAAGCTTAAATGTATTAATCACATAAACATCACAATATGACGTGTTTATGATTAAATGTGTTTCTAATATTGAGAATAGAAAAAGGCTTTTGTTTTAGTTTATTCGCCCGAGGTAAATTCTAGTTTACCCACGGGCTACCCATTATCCACTATACCTACTTACTTGCATGTGTGAATTAGTCTATGAAAATATATTTGTTTAGGTTTTATTCCAACACTGTACTGACTCCGAGATCTCATAAAGGATGTGTAAGTATTATTAGACACCTAATGTCCGAGGTAATTGAAGCGTGACTCGTGAATAAGTATTGGCCGTAGACTGAAAAGACAGCATCGCGTGCGACTCAAACTTGTATAATATAGTGTATACCGATCCAGTAATGTGTCTGTGTGGCATGTACTTTAAAGCTTTCTCTAGTTTATATGTTAATAGCTATTATTTGTGCTTATTGCAATTTATTTTCATTGATTGTTGATGTAGAGTTTTAAGTAGCAAAAAACGCGGCATTAGGTTGATTTTGAATGTATCGTAAGTCGTATAAGTATAGATATATACAAGTACCTATTTATATATAGTTATATAATTACATATATACATACATATTATACTGCCATAACGCGTTACACCATTATTCTGCCAAAGGTTTACAGAGAGAACGTATAAAAGACAATTTGGAGGGACTATTCCTAATGTCAATGGGAAGAGTATTCCAAAGCCTCACAGCTTCAGAAGACAAGGATTTGGATAAGGAATCGGTACGACAAAAAGGTACTTGAAGAGTCGGGGGATTTCGAACTGGATTTACCAGGACCAAAAGTATTTAGGGTTTTTAGTGATAGCTTGCTCAATAGATAAAATATACCGATTATAACACTCTTTTTCAACAGGTTTAGCTCTATTACGCAGCATCTTAAATGACTCCCAATCTGACGAGTTACTTTAATTCTTAAACTTATGGTACTTTTTAATTATTTTTTTTTAATTTATTAATTTATTTATTTGATAATTTATTGTAAACAATAGAACAACAACAAAATTACAACAAGCGATGTTTTTAAAAAGGTACAAAAGGCGAGCTTATCTCTAAAAAAGAGACTTCTTACAGCCAACCCAGTAAAGTGAAATACTTGACCATAAATATAAGTCAAAGTATACAATATACTGAAAATAATAATCAAAAATAATTTTCATTAATGCACGGGAAAACCATACGTTTAATAGACACATGTTTATCACGCAATACGTCGATTATTCCATAGAAGTGTATTTTTTTTATTATAGAAGTGGAGGAAAACAAGCAGGAGGTGTACTTGATGGCCAGAGGTTTTACAGCTGCGTTGCTCGCATCGCATTCATCGTAGAGCGGTTCGAATCGTTGACGACCTGGCTATTTCGAAACGGCTTGACTCTTTGGCATAGCGCAGAGATGTTGGTTCACTCTGTCTTCTATCGTATCTTTCATGGGGAGTGTTCCGACGAGTTATTTGGATTAATTCCTGCCGCCGAATTTCATCATCGGACATCGCGTCAAAATTTGAAATTCCATCCTCACCATCTCGAGGTCTGGAAATCCACAACTATGCGTTTCTGTCGACACTTTTTGCCTCGCACTACTTTGTTGTGGAACCAATTACCGACAGGGGTGTTTCGAAACGGATACGACTTGAGGGCCTTCAAGAAAAGAGCTTACTCATTCTTAAAAGGCCGGCAACGCAACTGCAAGACCTCTGGTATTGTGGATGTCCATGAGCGGCGGTGATCACTTACCATCAGGTGCACCTTCTGCTCGTTTGCCCCCTCTTCTATAAAAAAAATTAAGAACGAGTAAGCTCTTTTTTTGAAGATCCTTCAGTCGTATCAGTTTGGAAACAATCCTGCCGGTAATTGATACCACAACAGAATAAAATAGAATCACTTAAAGAACTGGATGAGAAAATTGTATAAAATGTATGATTAAGTTTGCCCATAAAAGTTTTCCTCATAAATAAAAATATCTGGTTGGCCGAGCTTTGCTCGGTTTTTCATATATTTTTGAAACCGATCTTTTCTTGGGCCTTGAAAATTGATAAATCAATTCCTATAGAATTTTTTTTTCTGTACCTGGAACCTTGATATATCGATTCCTTGATATATATATATATATATATATATATATATATATATATATATATATATATATAAATAACATTTAAAATGAATATCACATCACACAATGTAGTATAGATAAGAGGCATTGAAGCATTATGTAGGGTGGAAGCACCAGATGTGGCCAATGCACCATTTGTGGCCACTTAATATAAAAAAAATTATATAACAATTCTAAGTGTATAAACAACATCCTTATAAATTTGATTCATATTAATGCGAAAGTTCGAAAATTTAATGAAAATTATAATTTAGCATTATACTTATTTGAACATTGATTCAAATTTAAAGTGGTCAAAAATGGTACTAAGATGGCCAAAGCTGGTACTTTTACTAAACGCACACATTTAATGATTATAACATAAAATGCACGTATTATATATTTATTATGTATGTTTATTTACATTTATATTATATAGTAACATTTAGAATAAATATCACATCTAAGGGGGCGTTGAGGTATTATATTCCGTAACATTTAATGATTATAGATATCAACGCTCTTCTAAGAGAAAATTTACTTTGGCAAACGCAATAGTTACCAACGCCAGCAACACGTAGCAAAACAACCAGTTTTACCTACAATAGTTATAGTTACGATGATACTGAAACGCTTCGTTCACCTTTAAACAACTGTCTAGCCGAAGCAGATGGACTATTTTCAAGAGTCCGGACTAATTTATTTTTTTATAATACTGCATTTTTTTATTAATAACTTCTTTGTTTTTTTTACATATTACTTCTTCATCGGCAATTGATCTATAAACGCCTTTATCTTAGCGTGCTTCATCATTTCTGTAACTGGGCATTTGTTCTGCACATAGAATAGAGCGCTTTCATCTTTTTGTTCGAATGCAACCTGAGCAGCTTCTTCATAGAATCTGAAAGTTTTTTTATTTATTTATTTTTTTGGAAAACCATCCACTATACTATCATATCGCACTCTTAGAATTATAGTGACTTATTAAAAAAATATCCATTTTAGGGAAACGTCAAATAAAAATTTGACGTTTTATTTGTAAATCTTTATACGTCAAATAAAGATTTTTGTATAAAAATTAGATTACTAGACCGAAATATGCGTTTTACAGCTTTCTATGTCTATCTGCCTGTGTTTTAATAAGAGTAGATAAAGGTAGTCGTTTTAGGTCGTTTCCTGATTAAGTCAAATTATGATTTTTTAAATTAGGTCAGTTTAGGTTAGGTAATTAGGTTAGGTAGGTGCGATATATAAAGTTTAAGAAATCAGAAGTACTTTATTTAATAAATTTTTTTACAAGTCATTTTTACTCGTCAACTTTTTTAAACTAATACCGGATCGGAAACGCGGCCACACACAGAAGATCCGGCGGAATAATTTTTTTTTTCCCAATATCACAAGATTACAAAACATATATATGAGATTGGTCTGAGGAGCAATTAATCCCAGGCTTTTTGTCTTCTAAATAATCTGAAATTTTATAATAGCCTTTTTCACAGAGTTCGTGTTAGCGTCTAAAATAGTTATTACGTCTGTTTTGTATACTGTTATCTTGGTATTTTAGCTGAGAAGCCGGACGCCAATACTCCGTGCTAGGCATGGGCGATTTTGGTTTTGAACGCAACTGATATAAATCCGATTTCAGATTTCAAAATCCGATTTTAGGTATACGATTTCAAAAACGAAATCTATAAATGTAAGCGAACTAACGCTTACGTTTGACGTTTGTAGATTTTGTTTATTTTATCAACTAATGGATTGACTACACAAATTTTATATCAACAAAATCAGTTATGTCACCAATCAAGTGAATCAAGGTCAAATTTCCACCTAAAATTCTAATCGAAAATAATGGTTAGGAACCTCAACGTATAACGTATAATCTAGCTAAATGACTTCTTAATAACAAAGCATTAAAGATTACATTCAGATTGGCCCGCCACCGATACAAACCGATATGCGAGTAGTGAAATTCGCGCCATCCTTTTTACTCCGCTAAGTTGCGGTTGGTTAGAATAAGATAGATCGAATTTCTATCATTAGTTTTCGTTTTGATAGTTGGATACACAACTCGATACTTTTCGTGTTTGTCGAAATCAGATTTTTTAGTTTGAGAAATCGATACATGTCGATTTGGGTTTCAAATTGGATTGGATATATCGGACGCAAACCTACTCTGTGCAGACCCACACTGAAGAAGGGTTTTGGACTCGGGTGATGACTATGTTAGTAACGCCACTAGCTAGGAGTAGTAAAATACTCGAACTAGAACAAGTATTAAACAGTACATAAAGATACTAGTAACTATATGACGCCTTCTCTCTCGGTTCGTCTCGGCAACATACAGGCTATCAAAATCACATGTATAATAGGCGAGACATTTTTGTTTAGTGTCACTATTCCATTAACTCACAGGTCATATCTTATAAATGTATACGTTCTTTTACATAATGTTTTCGTTTCATTGAGTTTCAATTCACAACTATTCTATAAAAGTTTGACTTCAAAAATATAAAAGATCACTTACTCAGCCTTAACATAGTACTTGACTTTGATGTCGTCTCTACACTTAGGCAGATATTTAAGTGCTTCGTCTTTTTTACCAAACTTAAGGCAAGCATCGACGAATGGCTCGTATCCGATCGGTGACTTCTTAACTTTTGAGAATCGTTCTAGTTCGGACCAGTCGTGTTTCTCGGCTAACGTTAGAATGCGAAGCCACCAGTACCTGTAATTATAAATAACAAGTAATTATTATTAAATCAAAAATCTAAATTTATATTCACTGTGCAGTCACAGTATACTGAAGACTCAGCAGTCAATCTACATATATGTGATATTCGAGCAACGCACACATAGACACCTTTCACGGACGCGATATCTCGGAATGGTTCGGTATAGTTTGTACCGCACCAGTCGGAGATATCGTGCCCGTGAGAGGTATCTATGTATGCTATGCTCGAATAATACTTGTATGTAACATTGACTTCTGGTAGTCTCTAAGTATTCTGTGGTGCAGTGGTTGGCGACTGACTATGCAATTGATGAGGCTCGGGCTCAGTTACCGACAGAGATAAGCAGTAGTGTGATGAGAATGTTTGTATTTCTGTGTTGGGTGTCTATTAATGCCGAGTTCCTAAGGTAAACAATCCGTTACTTCGTAGCAGAAACCATTAGCAACCAGTTTAATAATAAAGGGGCGTTTCATAAGTTCTAATGACATTTAGTAATTTGACATTTATAGGGACAGTTCTCGCTAACGCCTCGTAGTAAATGTTACCACTCGTAACTAAAACGTGTGGTTTTGCTGATATAGGAACTGGAAACCAATATATTTCAGTATTTATATATGTATTTCATGCAAATAATTTGTTTATTTTGGGATAGATCAAATGGTGTATTTTGTCCAGTAATATTATATTATTATTATAGCTGTTCAAGAGATAGAGCCGTGTGACTGACTGACAGACAGATAAGACACGGGCTCCTTTGAGGAATAGGCCAACTGCCGTTCTGGCAGGCAGGTCGTAAAAGGCGATCGATTGGCTATGGGAGTGAATATTAGGTGGTAGAGTTCTGCATTATCTCGCCTGGGTCTAGTAGCACCGCCTTCCCTATTCCTGCCGCAATAGCGTCAGTGCTTGTAACTGTCGTGTTCCGGTTTGGAGATTAAGATAGCGGGTAAACTTATACATGTGGAATTAGACCTCGCCACAAGATAGCAATGCACCATTAACATCTTTGGTGTCTATAGGCGATGGTTGACTCTTTCCATCAGGAAACCCACCTGCTTGTTTGCTATCTTATGATATAAAGACAACAAAAGCACATTAATTGGGTTCAGTTAGTCGCCATATCATTTTATGAGGCAGTCGTAATATAAATTTTATAATAAATTTTTTCAAGATGGCCTCGCAATGCACACCTTCTGTCCGGAATTTTATATTCTGCCCGAAGCTTATCAGCGAGTTTTATTTCGCCGTGTTCTAGAAGTTTCTTCACTGTGTCATGAAGCGAGAGTCCGACGAAACTTTCACCGTACGTTTCTTGATGGCTAGATTGTTGCTTGTAGAGCTTGCGTGCGTCCTCGCATATTGACACACCTATAAAGAAATTAACGTAATTATTTTCTCCGGAAATTGATTAACGTAATTAATTTTGACCTTCGTATTGTTTCTACACACAAAGTCTATTTGTCTAGCTTCATCCGGAATTTTAGGATAGGTAAGGTAGCTGACAAACTTCTTTTATATCATTGGAACAACCAAGCAAATGGTTATTCTGATGTAAAGAGAAACTATCGCCTATAGATGCCAAAATGTCTAAGCTGTGTTGCTATAAGTTGCTTGATCGTGACGCAAAACAATTGCTGACTGTAGGTAAGGTAGCTGACAGTTTTATACCATCCATACTAATATTATAAATGCGAAAGTAACTCTGTCTGTCTGTCTGTCGGTTACGCTTTCACGGCCAAACCACTGAACCGATTTGGATAAAATTTGGGACAAATATAGTCTGAGACCCAAGAAAGGACATAGGATAGTTCTTATCCCGGAAATCCCACGGGAACGGGAACTATGCGGGTTTTTATTTTAGAATTTTTTCCACGCGAACAAGGGCGCGGGCACAGCTAGTAGGATAATAATGAAACAAATGGCTTCCGGATACAAAAATAAACCATCGTGTATAGACTCAAAAGATATATATATATATATATATATATATATATATATATATATATATATATATATATATATATATATATATATATATATATATATATATATATATATATATATATATATATATATATATATATATATATATATTAGTGTTGCTATCCATGTGGCGGGGCGGAAATGCTGCATGCATAAGTTTACCGGCTACCTTACCCTCCAAACTGGAACAAGACAGTGACAAGCATCGACGCTATTGTAGCAGGTATAGGCGTTGCAGAACTCTACCATTTAGCCTGGATAATTCTGTGATTATTCCAACACATGAAACAAAACGAAAGCTGGGTATATCCTAAAAGACACAAAAATAGGTTTGATGCGGTTGAAATGTGAGCGTTGCGGAAAATATGAGGTGTAACATTGATCGTGTTTGACAAAAATCGAATTTAAGAGGAAATATTGTAGAAATGAGAAAGACATGCTGTTTTAGATTGGGCATGTAAAATAAATAGCAGATGAAAGATAAAATTAATATGCGATGGTAGAGTGTATGGATGCACGTGTCGGAAGAGACCAAAAGTAATGTACCATGATCGAAATGATAGGGTGCTGTCCAAATGTGCTTTTTACTTGATACCAAAGCCGAAACTAGTTTGTTCAGAATCAGCAGTAGAATCGATTGTAATAGTTCTTAAAGTATGTTGTATTTTATGCCGTCTATATGAAAAAAAAAATGTAAACACACTAATTAGTTTTTAAAAATTTATTTATTTACCAAATTATTCTTAGCTTGAATCACCAAATTTCTTATTTAACCATTCTGACAGTAAACATTATTAAACCATTCTGACTGTAAAAATTATGTAACCATTCTGACAGTCCAAAGCTTATAACTGTGATGTGAAATGTTAGCATCACAATACATGTTTAATAAAACCTACCGTTCGCTGCCCAGAGCGTAGGTTCATTAACGCGTAGGATGATCATAATTGCGCGACGTTACTTATATAACTAAGTACACCGATAGCTCAAAGAGTATTTGTTATATCTGTTTTTATTTTGTTTTACTAGCTGTGTCCGCGACTTCTTCCGCGTGCAAAAATTCTAAAATAAATGTCCCGGAGTTTTATCCGCATAGTTCCTGTTTCCGTGGGATTTCCGGGATAAAAACTCCTATGTTCTTTCTCAGGTCTCAAACTATCTTCATACCACACTTCATCCGAATTGGTTTAGTGGTTTAGGCGTAAAGAAGAGACAAACAGAGTTACTTTCGCATTTATAATATTAGTATGGATTAATTGTTCATGTAACTATTAGAGTAATTTAATCCATGTGTTGGACGTATAGAGCTATTATTATACGATTGAATTTTCACTTGTACTTAATTTCACTTTCACATAAAGTGAAATTAAGTATAAGTGAAAATTCAATCATATAATTATAATGGAATTTCACCAAGTGCCGACGATGGAAAGTATAGACTATAGAGTATAGAGCTATCACTGCTTACCTTGTAAGATATTTAGTCTGAATATTTTTACATATAATAAAATCGTAGGAAAGTCAAAACTGTACATTGAATATTTTTTTAAAAGAATACTTGGGGCGTGATCTACAATCGATATCGAAGCCAAAAACAAACTATAGAGTTTATAGAATTTTTGTCTGTTTATCTGTATGTATGTCCGGGGTAAACTCAAAAAGTACTGCATGCATTTACTTCAAATTTTGCATGAATATTACTAATAGGTCGGGTCAACATATAGGCTACATATTATCACGCTATATACCTACGGGGGAGGAGCTGTGCGGAGTAAACGAAGACCGCGCGGACGAAGTCGCAGGCAATAGCTAGTACATAATATATGTAACATGGCACTATACATCAAGCTACATTTATGTTTGATAAACAAAACTTACATCGGTATTCTTCATTGATGCAGAGTGACTAAAATAACCACAAAATAAAACTAATAACAATGGCGGACTCGTGACGATCTACGACCGATTCACGATGTAAGTTTTACTTGAGCAAATGCAAATTTATATACATTATTGTGTACGTACCCAGTTCGTTCTTGCCTTTCTTATAGCTTTCTCGCGCTAGACTAAGCGAAGCATCAATACTGTCAGGGCTGGTTTGTTCTATGGCATCACGGATGTGACTTGCGGCCTGGCCCGCAAAATCATCCTCCTAATTTATAAACATACAGATTGTCACGGCCTATCTGTCTCATATACAGAGTAGAGTTACCGAATATTAAATGAACTAATGACATAACTTTAACAAAATCAAATTCTTTTGAAAAGCTTGTTTGAAAATAATGTGAGTAATCGCAGTAAAAGTGAAACTTTTAGTTAACTTGAAATCAATACATCATGAAGCCCGTTCACACACATGCGCACACACACGCATAGGTACGCACATGCGCACACCTCTGGTGCTAAATTAGTATAGACTAACAGTAACTTCTTTCGTGTGACCAAAAACCATTACTTTCCTATGCTAAATCAGGAAAAAAATAAACTTATGCACGTGATATTAGAGTTCGCCACAAGATAGCAACGCACCATGCACGCAACATACCTTTGGTGTCTATAGGCGATGGTTGACTCTTTCCATCAGGAGACCTATCTGCTCGTTTGTTATCTTATGATTAAAAATGACCTAGTGACTCGCGGATAATGTAACTTTCTCAGGGTATAAGAGTTTTTAAAATCGGTCCAATAATTTTTGAGTTAAATTGCAATAAATAAAATAAACAAAAAACCCAAACTCTCCTTCTTTATATATATTATCTATATTATTTTAAATGCCAAAGTTTGGATGTTTGAATGGATGGATGTTTGTTACTCAATCACGCAAAATCTACTAAATAGACTTGAATGAAATGTGGCACACGGGTAGATGATAACCTGGAATAGCACATAAGCTAATTTTTATCCCGGAAAATAAGTTGTTCCCGCGGGATTCTTTAAAAACTTTTATAATGCAACGGGCTGCATGCTGCAGTTAGCTATTATATAAATGCAAGTTATCTAACCTGTATATACACCTTCCTTAGAGCTTCTCTGTTGTGACTTGCACAATACTTGATGTAAAGCGCATGCGCTAACGGAAATCCTCGGATAGTACGCTGGAAACATAAAAATATTTGAAGTAAACACAATACTAATATTTATAGCCAATATTGGCCCAGCCCTCCAATCCGCGTAACAAAACATTTATCACCTTTTGGCAAGAGTTGAAGGACAAGGCTGATCACATCGTTATATAACATAAGTACAACCTTTTCATGTATTCTTCAATGAGGCCGGCATAGTCACAGGTGAACTGAAGCCTCTCTAAAATTATAGATAAAAAAAAAAACGTTTATCAAAGTGCTTAGGTCTCTTAGACACATATACATGATACAACGTCGCATCATGCTAGGTCACTGCATGTGTCACAAAATGTGTAAGAGCCCTAAACAATTTGCCTCGATTGACGTTTCGTTACGTGAATCGGATGCCCTGACCACATTTGAAAGACATACCATCTGACTAGCTTAGCTTTCTAGCAGGCAGCTGAAATGTTAGCAAAGGCCGAATGTATAGCTACCATCATAATTACTAGATGATAAACAATGATCGAAATAGGTAGTGCAATTTTGTGGGTTCGTGTGATATTATCATGATCCCACTAGTTATGGTATGCCAGACGAAATTGTGCTAATCTGTAATTAGTCACATAAGTGAATCATGCTTTTGCAAGCGGCACCACCAAACTATTTTTCTTTTAATAGCTGTCTAGATAAGTGTAGTCATTTGCACTTCAACCTTTGTAATGGTTATATATTAAATATACTCCTAGTAATTTATTATTTGTTTAATTTACCACCACAAGGAGGCTACATACAGACGTCAAGAAATAACACTAATGATATTCTGTACAGGGTACTTGATTTTTCAATAACTGAGAAATTACTTGATTAAGAAGATTTTTTATATGGAATGAAGCCAGACATATCTTTTTTCAATTGATTTATTTTTATTAAACAAAAATTTTAAAATAAAAAAAAATACTTATACCAATCTGTTGTCTTGTAAAATGTTATTTTTTAACAATAATACAGATAAAATATGTTTTTAGATCTGGTAAAGTTTCTCAGAAAGAAGTTATAGGACTTCCAAAAAATATGCACTTTATGCTTTAAATTTCATATAATTTTTATTTACTTTCCGGAATTTCGTCAAAATAAAAAATAATTTGGAAAATCCAATTGAACGTACATTAGCATTCATATGTAATTATGTATATTATACAGGGTGTAAATAAAAGCCGGTCCGATCTGAAAGAGGTATATTAACTATATACCCATGGAACATAGAACAAGGGAATTGGCAAGTACAAACATTTGTATCAGGACCGTGATCGTCATACTCACACATAAAATAAGCATTATTGCATATAAACTACTAATGCAAACATTGTTTCATTGGTCGTTTTCATTTTAAACAACAATAATCCGAAACAAACACACAAACAGAACATTTAAAAATATACCAAACTGCGTTACAATAAATTTTATTTTGCTACAAAAAAAAAAGAGTATTTACGTCCTTTTGTAGTCTATTCAAAATAGACTCATCTATTTGTACAATAGTGAAACTTAAGATCGTAATAGTTTCGCTATTCTACAATAGATGGCAGCATTGATTTTTCCGTAGTTTTCAGTTGATCATATTTGAGTAGAGAACTTTCTAGAACGATATACGTAATGACTGTCATTACGTATATCTTTCTAGAAAAATTAGGTCAACCTAAAATGAACTTTATATATAAGGTGTACGGCTGATTTTAGCTTGAGTTTCTATTATATCATTAGAGATTATATTAAATCAGGAATTCAATTAAAATAAAATGAAAATTGTACTTTTGGATGATATGAAATATCTCCATTCTTAATCATCTGTATTCTACTATCATTTCTGCATTCAAGGATGGCACAATACGGCATAATTCAGTGTATAATAGATTTTCGCACGACGACTATCTCCTAATGATATGGTAAGTATCACTAAGGCAATTTAGAGTAAAAGCGCATAATAGTGACGCACGCGGCACGCCCACTCTTCACTTCACTTGTTCTATGTTTCATGTATATACCCCTTTCGGATCGGACCAGGTTTTTTAATCAATCGGGTCCAATGTCATTACATTCAACATTGTCAAAAAAAATAATAGAATAATTTTTTTTTATTAAAATAAAAATATCGTGGTTTAAAGTGCCTCATTTTAGTACTAAAATTGAGCAACTTCCCCTTAGATCAAACAAATATTTTGAAAATGTATGTTTTAATATCCATAAAATAATGATACAAATATGTTTGTATTAAGCTACCAAATAATGCCGTTGACGATCGGACAGGGTTTTTGAAGTGAAAACTTCTTTAGGCGCGTTGAGCGTTTTGGTAGAGGGTAAAATCCTCGGTTCGCGTCACCGACATGCTAATGATAATAGTATATCTATAGCTATGTTTTGCATATACTCTCAACTTAATAGTTCCGTTTTCACTTCTATCGGCAGTCCCACGACTGCTACTGTTTTTTTTACATAGTGTAGATCATCATCATTTACAATTACATTACCAGCGATTGTTTAATTCTATAAAAATTGAGTTAATTTTTTGAGTTTAGTATCAGTCATTTAAAAACTGTATTTATAAAACACATACAAGGCTGCTTAGATGACAGAAAATTAAATTAATTACAGTTAAATGAATAAATACTATATTTTATTGATTCAGGCGTTACTTTGCGGAAATTCATTATTAAAAAGGTCAAATTAATAAAATTTGCTATTATCCGCGAACTGTTCTATGTATCCTCGTGATGGTACCGAAAAGAGAGACGTCGGTTTAATAAATGGATAAGACTCATCGATGGTCCGGATAAAAACAAGACCCCAGCGGTACAATTACCCGCCCACATCCACCAAACTTTTACAACCACGATCACGCCGGCACCAATCACAAAAGCACAAAACTTATGTACGCCCTCACTTCAAAACCGAAGCATCTTCAAGAGAAACGAACACTACCTAACTACTTCGCGAATGTAAGTAATACTGAAATTAATCAATACTTTTTTTTTGATAAATACTATGATCACTGAATATACTGGAATCTGGGAAAACACAAAATGATATTCGGTGCTTTCCCAAAAAATAATAAGATGTTAAAATAATTTTTAAGAAAATATTATATAGAAAGTTCACGTGTTTACAACACCGTAAAACTGTGACCTTGATCTGAACTGTGAACTGTGATCTTGTGATTGAAACCAAAAACACCTGTATTTGGTTTGTATCAAAGACTTCTACGTACTAACGTACTAGACAAGGCATGCGTCACGTCACTTGTGCGCCACTAAAGTGCAGTCCATGGACTACACCTACGTTTGAGCTTGTTGAATGGAACGCGTAAGCGCCACGAAATTTACGGCGGTTACGAACATTTCGTCGCGAAAATAGAACGCTCTATTATACGCTGCAGCGCTGCTTAATTCCGACTTTGGTTAGACGATTTATTTTAGTTTCAGCGCTGCAGCAAGATTAACGAAATAAAAAAAAAATAAAAAAAGTATCTTCACGCCCATATCCCCGAAGGGGTAGGCAGAGGTACAACAAGTGCACCCACGATTAGCCGAAGATACTTGGTCCCACAAATGTGATAGGTGGCAAGCCTATCGCCAACCGGGCACTTTCCAATCCCGGGCAACTTTGTGTTTCTCAGAAAACTGAAAAAACACTTTTTTTTTAAAGTGCCCGACCCGGGAATCGAACCCGGAACCTCATGTGGTCAACGCCAACACTGGACCACTAGACCACAGAGGCGATTAATTAACGAAATAGAACACGACTTCTACTTAGCATAGCTTCTATAGTATGTAGTACATTGAAATCTTTATGACATATTAATCTACTCCCGGGCGAAACTGCGCGGATCAGCTAGTTTAGTATAAACCTATATTAATATTATAAAAACAAAAATTTGGATGTTTGGATGGATTGATATTTGTTAATTACGCATAAATTACTGATACACGCAAATGAATGGATTTGAATGAAATTTGATACATAGGTAGATGATGACCTGGAATAATACTTAGGCTACTTTCTATCCCAGAATAATTAGGTGATCCCGCGGGATTCACCAAAAACTTTATAATGTAGCGGGCTGCAAGCTGTAGCTAGTCTATATACATATATAAAAATCAAACCCTAATTTCCGTGGTCACGACATCACGCGTGAATGGCTAGGCTGATTTCGCTAATACTTATTTTGTTGTGTTTGTAATTATCTGTTGTGTTTGTGTTAGAAGGTTCTTATAAAAGAAAATATTAAGGAAATTACGCGGAAAATTATGAAATTTAAGAATACTAAACACCATACAAAGTTCAATGCTCTTTGGGCTGCCTGGAAGCACAATCCCGCGTACTTATATAAATTAAATGTCACATTGTTTGTCCGCTATGGATTCTTAATAGTATGGCAAAACAACGTTGGCCGGGTCAGCTAGTATAAATAAATATCATCATTTTAAGTTCCTTTCGGGTTTGGTGAAGTGAAGAAAAATATCACTGGTTCACCAAGTTTCACATACGCCAACGTAAATGACTTTATCCTAAATTTTGTACCTGCCACTATACCATGGATATTGGATTATTACCTCAAATTCATGTTTTCCCATCTTCTCCTTCAAATGTAACAGCACAATGTAGACGAGATCAGTGTCTCCGCTGGCCGTCGCTTTTAATAAAGCTGTAGAACCTTCTCCTAATGTTAGGAGGAGTGGAACTTGGAGTTTACTGTGAGTTTCATATTCCAGTATCTGTAAAATTTAAAATTAGCCCAATTTGACTGACATGTCTAAATAAATTTTATGTTCTTGTCATCGTTTTTCAAACAAAATAAGGAAGACGAAGGGAAATTTCCCATCGTTAAATTATTAAGTAGATCATAATTTTCATGGATTTAGGTTTTTCCATCATAGCGAAAGTCATAATTTTCACGGATATAATTTTCCCACTATAGCGGGGTCACATTTTTTACGGATTTAGTTCTTCCTCACGTGATAGCCGAAGTCATAATTTTCATTTCAACGCGGATATAGCTATTGCAATCATAGGAGAGCTATCACTCTCCTGGTGGATTGGTGAAATAGACACCAAATATATTAATGAAGCGTTGCCATCTATAAGGCAGTGTTAAATGCTACATTAAGTCATCTTTCACACACAGGCACATATTGATACACAGTTTCTGTCTATTAGTTCTTACTTTCTCTTCTTCTTTTTTTTTAAAAAGATAAATAGTAGCTAAGGTCTATGCAACGTGAAATTAGCGCGTTACAATATATTATTGCGCAAGAACAGGTAATGCGGTGGCATCAAACCCAGACTACACGTTGAAGAAATCTCCTACAGTTTTTACCATTACAAGTTAGAAAACAAGCAGATGGCTCTCCTAATGGAAAGATGCAACCATCGCCTCTGGACACTAACAATGTTAATGATGGATTGCTATCTGTGTAGCTTTTCGGTGTAAAATATTACTTGGGTCACCAAAAAAAAGTTTGGATTTAAGTCATATAATGCTACTAGCGACCTGCCCGCGGTTTCACCCGTGTAGCTTTTGTTCCCGTGGGAATATCGAAAAGGTTTATATACTAAAACCTTCCTCAAGAATCAAACTATTGAAAAAAACCGCATCAAAATCCGTTGCGTAGTTTTAAAGATTTAGGCCCGACTAGCGACCTGCCTGCGGTTTCACCCGCGCAGCTTTTGTTCCCGTGGGAATATCGGAAAGGTTTATACATTAAAACCTTCCTCAAGAACCATACCATCTACTAAAAAAAACCGCATCAAAATCCGTTGCGTAGTTTTAAAGATAGACATAGGGACAGACAGAGAAAGCGTTTTTATTTTATACTATGTAATGATTTTTCAATGGTCCGAAATTAAACAACGAGTTCACATAAATGCCACAGTTAACAACCTATATATATTTCGTCAAGGGTTACGGTAGACTCAATCGAAACCATACCCGAGTAATAAAGCGTAAAAATATGATAATTTTGAGTCGACAACATATATCCGCAAAATTCGGATTGTCGAGTATTTTGTTAAAATAGCGATTAAAAATTCTAACGGTGCTGACAGACAAATCAGCCATATTTCTTTAAAGGTTACAAATATGTGGTGTAGATGACGTGAGCATTTATTAAAGTATCGTAGAACGGAGCGCAGATTATCGTGAAACTTATTTTCTCTTCATTCATAAAAGAGTAAAATTAAAAAATAGCAACACTATAGTGTTGTCTTTATTAAACCAACGTAATAGTTGAAAAAGACGTCACTACAGTGTTGCTACTTTTTAATGTCTACTATTTGAGTTGGTATATAAGATTGCGTATTATGAGACTTCCGAGCGAAGCCGAGTTTTCATCTAGTATTTTAAATTTTTCAATTGACAAATAGGCTCTAACGGTTAATTAAATACTCTAACTGGCGAATAAACTTAACTGTCCCTTTACAACTGTGGAGTAATTTGACTTTCTAGTCAATGTGCTCGCCAAATGTTTGTAGGTATATTCGAGTTTTTGCTTTTATAGTGTGAAACTATGGATATTTTATTTTTTATTATTCTGCGATGATTTGCCACCAATTCGGTATATAATCTCATTTCACTCTTACTATACTCCTCTGTGTTGGTCCGGGCTCCTTTGAAGAATAGACCAACTGCCGCTCTGTCAGACATTCCGTAAAAGCGACTGTTTATTTATTTGTGTCACTAATGTGGTGGCGGTAGAGTTTCGTAATGTCTTTTCCGGGTATTTGGTACCACCGCCCTACCTATTCCTGACGCAATAGCGTTAATACTTGTCATTATCGTGTTCCGGTTTAGAGGGTAAGGTAGCCAGTAAACTTATGCATGTGGCATTGCCATTCCACCATACGGATAGCAACGCACCATTAACATCTTTGGTATCTATAAGCGATCGTTTCTCTTTCTATCAAGAGAGCCATCTGCTTCTTTGCTATCTGCTGATATAAAAAAAGTACATACCTGTTCTAAGATTTGCAGAAAGTTCGCGGTTCACTATATTTTCCATATTTTAAATAGTAACCAAAGTAGGTACTTTGTGACACCAATAGAAACTATTCGAGCAAATAAAGAAATTATACATACAACACATCGTTTTTGATTCGAAGTTCAAACGAAAATAAAATAATAACAAACAGACAAGCCATGCGGACATCTGGTTGCAATTTACGACTTACGTCGTATTATGACAGCAGACAGCCCCTAACATTATTCCAGTTCTCTATTTCTTTCTAAAATCTGTAAACGTACATAAGCGCGTCTCGCTCTCGCAGATATGTGTGAAGCTAGTCACAAAAATCAGCCAGGCAGCTAACTGAATTTTATCTGTGCTTTGAGAAATTTAAACATTTTATTCGTTTCTTAAAATCTTAGTTAAGTTATTGAATAGTTAGCTATCTGACGTTTAAAGTGGCCATTGAAAAATTGGGCCTTAAGCATACATAGGGACATAGGGACAGACAGAGAAAGCGAATTTGTTTTATACTATGTAGTGATAAAGTATATTATTATATTTCGGAAAGTTTTCGAGCAATTACCTTGATAGCAAGAGCTTTTCTACCCTTTTCAGCAGCCTTCATTGCTATAGCGGTGTAAGATATCCCAGGAATATTGCGAAGTTTTTCACCTATTTCTCTTGCCGCACTCTCGTTGTCCAAATGTGGCTGTGTTACCTAAAGCGTCACATGACACATATATTTAGTCCAACTGATGAATTAATTAGAACTAGCGATCGCCTGTAACCGAATTTTGACCATAGACTAAACAATAAAATCTCTATTAAGTTTGACAACTGTATTTAGCCATAAAGATAATAATATACATGTGTGTATTATTATGTATGTCCCATAAAATATGTAGTGTGTATAATGTTCATTTTTATTAATTATATGTATGTCGTTGAAGCGCATATTTTCTAAAACTTTTAGTATTAGCGGCATACAAATATTTCGTGACATGGCTGCCATGTCAAACACCATATAAGTGGATGACACTGCTACCATGTCACCCGCTATGTATAAAAAGATTTATTGTTTTACTCGTGTATAAATTTGATTCATTCAATTGAACACGGGTGTGAACGGAAGATTACGTTGTTTTGAGTGGTTTTTGAGTAGGTTTACGTTTTTCCTGAAAATGGAAGGTAACTTTTTATTCAGATGTTGCAAACCTTTTGTAAAGTAAGAGTTAGAAAAACAAGTGCATCAAATAGATCTGGGTTTTTAAACGCATCCACAAAACGCTACGTATCCGTTGGATACGTAGCGTTTTGTGGTAACGTTATTGCGGCTGGAATAGGTAAGACCGTGGTACTCGTACCCATAGATCAAGGGAGTCGCCACAAGACTCTACAGCCGTTAAGGTCACGATGTGATTTAATTCAAATTTGAATTAGAATTAAGGGTGTTTTTTACCTACAAAACAAAATAATTTAAGTTAGTATCAATCACGTTGTAGGTTGTCTCTGCCTACCTCTTTGGGCAGATGCGTAAATACTAACAT
The DNA here is from genome assembly GCA_036924255.1 of Apodemia mormo. Lineage (NCBI taxonomy): Eukaryota > Metazoa > Arthropoda > Insecta > Lepidoptera > Riodinidae > Apodemia > Apodemia mormo. The sequence continues at coordinate 10,802,832 of JAUPFN010000011.1, forward strand.
TAATAAATTTTGGTTTTATCATCATTTAAATATTTTATTATACTAAAAAAATTTAAATCTAATACTGCATTGTAAAAATCACGTATTGCCTTTCAAGACATTTTCTTAGCTTGATAGTGTAGCATGCAATTACACACAGAAATACAGAGTTATACTATTTACCGATAAAATAAAATCACTTCAAAGGGTAATTTCTAAACCTAGTCATTTGGTACGATAAAACAGTACAACATGGTTTATTCCTATTTTTTCACGATATATCTACAAATGTATGACATTTTTTATTGATAGGAGCGTTTGTTCATATACGCGGCGACACGTTTTCTTTCCAATGGCGTGTCTATTAGTATTCATGTGGTCTGTGGTAAAAAACATGTGAATAAAATTTGTGTTTTAATAATACAAATTGTAATTTTTTCGTGATTTTTGCACATCATATTGGTTGATAATAACTACAAAGTAGCTGTAATTATTTACAACATCCATAGTCTCGCAAATAAATTATTTAATTTTTTCTCGTTACCTTATAGCAAGCCCAGTGTGAGAGAACTCTTGTTTGGCCATCTCTTAGCTCTAAGTACGAAGCTATATGGCCCGCTAGACAGTGTAACCTCCTCCATATTAACCTATCGAGTAATATTCTTTCACCTAGATGTTGAACTCTGTGGTATAAATGTTAAGGTCGAAATTAGCAAAAAATATAGTATTATTATATTTTCCATATTACCATTGAGTAATAACATGGAAAATATTTTCGCGTGTATGCAAACTAAATTTAGCTGTCATTTTTAAATATTTATCTTTACGAAAAAAAAAACTTAAATAGTTTTATTACCCAAAAAAGTACAATGAAATATCACAAACAACGACTAAATACCAAGGATTTAAATATCGGTATTATGTGGTAACGTTATTGCTCGCGGCATGACATAACGTTATTTTCAAGCATAGCGTTATCCAAAACATAGTTTGTTATTGTTTAATAACGTTATTTATTACGTTCTGTTATACACTACGAATTAACGTTAAGTTATATGGTATTGTTGTCGTCCAGCGCTAGTTGGCGAACCAATCACGAAACAGCACGGAACGCGGCAAAGTTGCATATATATCGATATTATACCGTTATTTAGCGTTAACAATTTCGTTCTGCTATTTGAGTAACGATACATATAGTGTTTGAAAATAATTTTGTTACTGAGGTATTGCTACAGTAATAACGTTAAGTATCGCAAAATGAGTTCTGTTATCTGATATCGTTTTAAATTCTTGCTAAATACTTCATTGGTAATAAAATTGATGTATTTCTCCTGTACCTGGCTAAGAGATCAGACTTGCCAACATCCAAAGGATTTTTTCTTAGTGTTAATTACCGTATTAGAAAGGATACTGCATATACGTCAAAGGTATCGCAACTCTTGGGTCCCGAACCGAGTTCAAAACTCTTAACCACCGACAAGTCTTCACGTAGTATTCAGTGAGCTCTGGGTCCACTATGAAGCCTTTGCCGAATTGCGCGGCCCTGATTAGCATTTTCTGAATGTCGGTGTTGAACTCGAAGGCAGCAGCGTCAATGCAGTCTTGGACTGCGGTTGGTAAATCCCTTTTTACTAGACGGATGTATTCGTCTGCCCTGTGACTGCGCCTCTGTTAAAAAAAAGTAGTAATTAAAGTTTACTACTACCGCCCGTTGGTCGAGTGGCGACCCTGACTACGCGATCGACGGGGCTTGGGTGCGATCCCCGACAGGGACAAGCATTTGTGTGATGAGCACAAACGTTTGTATTTCTGGCTTTGGGTGTGTATTATGTATGTAACAGTATTAATATATGTACTTTTATGTATTAGTATCGTTGACAAACACCCATAATACAAGCAAATAATTTGTTTACTTTGGGGTTAGATCAGTAAGTGTAATTTGTCCCGTGAATATTTATTTATTATTAATTTTTTACTTATTGTCAAAAAACAAAATAAAATCCACATTTGGCTAATGTTTTTTTCTTAATAACATAAGACAGTAAACAAGCAGAACTCACCTGAAACTGTTTAGAAGCCTCTACCAAATAAGATCCCGGTGCAGTGCTGTTAATCCGGAATATTTTCTCGACGACTACAGGCACTTTCTGCATCAACTCATGAGTCATTTCGGTAACAATCCGCACGCAATCCATTTCAGGGATTATGTGGAAGGGCCCATCATAGGGATACGGTACATTCATGCCGTTGAAACCGTAAATGCACATTGTATCGTCCCAGTGACCGATGACTGCTTGAGAGCCGCACCTATTGCATATATTTCGGCTTTTTTACGTCTAATGAATCACTAATACCACAGAATACTTAGAGACTACCAGAAGTCAATGTTACATACAAGTATTGTTCGAGCATAGCACACATAGATACCTCTCACGGGCGCGATATCTCCGACTGGTGCGGTACAAACTATACCGAACCATTCCGAGATATCGCGTCCGTGAAAGGTGTCTATGTGTGCGTTGCTCGAATATCACATGTATGTAGATTGACTACTGAGTCTTCAGTATACTGTGCTAATACCTACTATTATTAAAGTATCAAAGAAGAAGTATCTAAAAATGACCGCCCTGTCGGTTGAGTGGTTAGCGAACCTAACTACGAATCGAGGGAGCTCGGGTTCAATTGCTAACAGGGACAAAAATTTGTGTGATGAGCATAGATGTTTGTATTTCTGGGTTTAGATGATTATTATTTATTATGTACGTTACAGTATTTATTAGTATCGTCATTGACTAATACCCATAACACGAGCAAATAAAATGCTTACCTTGGGGTTAAATTCTTGTGACTTGTCCAGCAATATTATTATTATTATATTACTAATATTTTTTTACTAGTGTATCACTTGCCCTAGACAAAGTAGCAAATATTTTTTATTATAGAAAAGAAGAGACGCCCCCTAATACAAGTTCTTACGGACTTAAAAGCAGTCACTCAGACTTTTGTTTACAATAATACTGAATAAAGTTTTTGAATGTGTTTTAAAAGGCCTCTAGATCTGATTCTTTTATACGATTCAGATTAGTTTGCCGTCAAGAGATTAGTATACATGATTGTGCAATGTACAATTGTTCATATTAGCTTTGCGGTTGTGTGGATCAATTATCACAAAAAATTAATAAGTTTTTAGGTTTTAAGACTTTAACTCAAAAAGAAATGTACTAACCACACCAATTCCTTAGGTTGTTTAATATATTCAGTATCAATTTCGCAATATTTGCTTTTGAAGTCGGAAGATCCAATCCATAATATTCCAGAGTCCGTGAACAGCGCAACGTGCCGACCATTTTCAGACGCCACTATTGTCATAATTTGCGTGTAAGTGGCGTTTATTTCTGGACGCTAGAACATTCAAAAAAGTATGTCAACGTATCAGAAGTCATGGGATCGAATTGACTGCTTGGAACAAGCTGATGGCCAACTCTGCAACCACGCTCGCTCATTAGTCAATTCTAAACGTACACGCTTATGGTCGATTCAAATGGCGCGCGGTTCCCCGGTTTTACACATTTCCGCCGCATTTCATGAAATCACTGCCACAGATTTTAGAAAAGCGAGAGGAAAAATGTTACACATCAAAAACCAGAATTTACAAAGTGTTATTTATTACAGTACTACTCCTTTAATAGCTAGAAAACAAACGTTTTTTGATTATTAAAAAAGTTGAAAAATATCTCACACTTTTTACACATGATTTCACAATTAAGTTAATCCAGGTGAACATCTCTCTATATCTACCAGAATATTGAGTTTAAGATTGAATGAATAGCAATCATCCAAACAGTATCACCTTTTGCATGTTGGAATACCAAATTTCATCTAAACTGGGCTTATGCTAGCTTATAAAAAATTAACGTTTCGCCCGGGTTAGGTATCATTCCTAATTATAATTACATCAGGTCGTGTCAATGTCTTGTTGCAGCTTGGAGGTTGAACTAAGCCGGTAAACTTATGCATGTATTATACGTCTCCGCCACAGGATAGAAATGCAACATTAACATTTTTTAAGTCTATAGGTGATGATTTTTGCGGAAGGAAGGCCATGTCACATGTGCTTGAATACTATCTGTAGATTTAAGAAAAATATATAATAACTATGTTTTCAGGTAAAAATCCATAGTTTTGGTGGTATACCATTTCCATTTTTGCGATGACAGATCGACCCATGTAATTTTGTGTTGTTTACGTTAAAATGTCTCACAAATAATACTGTACTTAATGGACGGGTAGTGATGTGCTACACATAATGATTACTATAACAGCTATATCGATAAACATAACACGATAACATACCTGTTTTCTTTTACAAAATGTAAGAAACTAAACTACTGCCGGATACTTTTGTACAAATTTATGAACTATAATATTATATATAAGTATAATATTTCGTTACAAGATGTTACACGTATAAATTCTTGATTGGTAATGCCTACTTCTTTAAAATTTTCGGCCCTGTTGTAAAATAAGTAGTAATAAGTAAATAATTATATCGACAGGTAATCTTTATTTATTTATTTTAATCAAATAAATAAAATAAATAAATATTCATGGGACATTTCACATATTGATCTAACCCCAAGGCCTAAAGTAAGCAAATTATTTATCAAAATCTGATGATTCGTCACTGTCATTCGATAAGTTCTCCCCAACAATCATTATAAGTTCTTGTTCTTGTATATTTTCAAATGCCACATGAATTTCCCAATCAGACGCTATAACGTTTTGGGTTCTTTTCACAACTTTTCCCAGTTTTCGGCAGTTACTTCCGCACAAGAATTTTTTAATAAATTTAACTTGTTTGCCGTAAAAGTCTCGAAACAATACCCATCCCGGTATTGTTTCGAGCGGCGTGTCAATGATACGACGGAATTCGAAGAACCCAATGACCACATTCGGCAGCTATGTATTTCGTCGATAACATATCTTATAGAGAGGCTTTTTTCCGATTTATAAATATTCACCAATTGTACTTTTAACAAAGTACTATCCACATTTTCGCCGTCATGTTGGAGCCAGTCAATTATCTCTTGTTTTTTATTGGCCTGCGTCGGCATTTTATCAATTTGTCTGGAGTGATATGTAGCGCTGTCCATAATAATTATGGACGGTTCTACCAGAGATTGCACCATTTCTATAAACCATTCCTTCGCAAATCTCCGCGTTCATTTCTTCGTGATAGTCCACTGTTTTCTTGGATTTAAAAGCCAGTAAAGCATCTGACACGAATCCACATATAGACCCTGCATGGCATATGATAAGGCGTTTACCTTTTCCATTCTAAAACCACATTGAAGTAAAGAAATAAAGAGTTTTTTAAGTGTTGGAATTTCTTTGGGCAAGTAATAGTCAATGTTAAAACATTTTAACAAATTTGAACTGTTTCATCCTAAACAATTTGGATTTACAAAGGGTCGCTCAACCGTAGATGCTGGTGTGGAATTATTGAAAAAAATCTATGAAGCCTGGGAGGAATCACATGATGCAATTGGAGTATTTTGTGATTTATCTAAGGCATTTGACTGTGTTCATCATAATACTTTAATCAGGAAATTACACTACTATGGCATTAGAGGTAAGGCCCTCGATCTTCTGACTTCGTATTTGAATGGAAGAACTCAGAGGGTCGATATCAATGGAATAAGATCAAACGGTGCCACTGTCACCATGGGTGTTCCACAAGGATCCATTCTTGGTCCATTTTTGTTTTTGATATATATAAATGACTTGCCCTTCTTTGTTGGCGATAGGCATGGAATCGTACTGTTTGCGGATGACACTTCACTTTTATTTAAAGTGAAAAGACGAGTTGGTAAGTATGACGAAGTGAACATTGCGATTTCAAAAGTTGTACACTGGTTCAATGTTAACAACCTCCTATTAAATGGAAATAAAACCAAGTGTATTAGATTCTCAACGCCTAATGTAAGGCATATAGATACCAATGTACAACTTAACGGGGACAAATTGGATCTTGTGGACTCTACTGTCTTTTTAGGGATTACGATAGATAAAAAACTACAGTGGGGACCACATATCGACAAATTAACGAGTAGACTGAGTTCAGCGGCATTTGCAGTTAAAAAAATGAGACAGATTAGTGACGTAGACACTGCGAAAATTGTGTATTTTAGTTATTTTCATAGTATTATGTCTTATGGGATTCTACTATGGGGAAATTCCACTGATATAAATACAATCTTTGTTTTACAAAAAAGAGCTGTAAGAGCTATTTACAATCTCAGTCCACGAGTTTCCCTAAAAGAAAAATTTAAAGAAATTAATATTTTAACCGTACCATCACAGTTTATATTTGAAAACTTGATGTATATTCGTAAAAATATTTCTTCATTTAAAAAAAATAGTGATGTACATAATGTAAACACAAGGAACAAAAACAATCTTGCTCTGCATGTATCACGTCTCCACAGAATAAGTAACTCTTTTATGGGGCAATCTATACGCTTTTACAATAAACTTCCAAATGCTATTAAAGATCTACCAATACACAAATTTAAAAAATGTATCAAATCGAAACTTTGTAAAAAAGGTTACTATAAAATATCTGAATATTTGGATGATAATAAGGCATGGGATTAATTGCTCCTCATAGCAGTCTCATAATAATTATAATATATTATTCATAAATACATTGTAATTGTAATTGTAATAACATTGTTTAAAAAAAATGTATATGCACAAAAAAAGACAAGCCCGCTGAGTTTCTTCCGCCGGATCTTCTCAGTGTGTGGCCGCGTTTCCGATCCGGTAGTAACTCAAAAAATGTTGACTCGTCAAAAGTGCCTGTAAAGGATAATTTGAATAAAAATGTTTTGACTTTGACTTAGTCATATATATGACGGCGAATAGCATATATTTGAATGTTTTTGTTATATTTGTCTTTGTTCTAAATATAATAAATATATGCGATCGATATCATTACTTATTTGGTTACAACACTACAACTATCAAATTAGAACTGTCATCGAGAAAATAAAGAAATGGAAATAGTATAGTAGAAATATGAAAAAAATGTTATTACGTAATTATTTAATTCCATTTGCGAGAAATTTATAATATATTATACCATATACACATATACAAACATCCATATATCTAATAAATGATATATAAAATAAATATATTTAACACAATTCTTACCATGAGTACAGCTCTCGTTTCGCCGAGTTGACATCTGTAAATCTCCTTATCCCTACAAACAAGTGTACTGATGACACCCATAGATCTAACACCTGAGCTCACAACACACCAACAGCTTATTTTCTCATTGGCTCCTAAAATGTAAACAAATTATCTAAAAAAACCTATAAAACCAAATTCTCCATTTATTCGACATTTTTGCATAAAAGAATACAGGTAGCGCTAGATTTACAATAGGTGCTAATTTCAAAGGGTGGAAAAGATTGGAGGATGAGAAAATTTTATACGTTTGTCTGAATATTAAGTCTATAAACTCATTTGAACCGACTCCTTTTCTTCAAAAACTGCGTCTAATGTTGTAAATTGCATCATAAATAACTTAAACTTACTGGAGATGTCGTTGACGAAAAATATTGGAAAACTAAATACAAGTTTAAAAGTCTATAAATGTTATTTTAAGGCTGCGCCGACCTAATCTATACATATAATAAAATCGTAGGAAAGTCAAAACTGTACATTGAATATTTTTTTAAAAGAATACTTAGGGCGTGATCTACAATCGATATCGAAGCCAAAAATATAGTTTTTAGAATTTTTGTCTGTTTGTCTGTATGTATATCCGGGGTAAACTCAAAAAGTACTGCATGGATTTATTTCAAATTTTGCATGAATATTACTAATAGGTCGGGTCAACATATAGGCTACATATTATCACGCTATCACCTACGGGGAGGTGCTGTGTGGCGTAAACGAAGTCCGCGCGGACGAAGTCTTGGGCAACAGCTAGTTTCGAAATAAATGCGTTCGGTTGATCCCTTCCTATATCATTATTATCAAAGACTACGCAATTCATAAGTAAGATGCTAAAGGATTCACGCCATAAATTCCACAACTTGAAAACATGATAACTTGAAGTTTCCTCGATAGAAAAAAATTCAAAGTTCCTTAATTCACGTTAAGTATAAATATACATGTGTGCGGTATTAAACAATCTGCAATATTATACTAGTAATTATTACAATATAATAATATGAATGGGTATACATAAGATAAATATGCACATACATGATTTATGTACATCTATGCATACACATATTATATACAACACTAAAAACACGATGTGAATAAATACAAACTTGCATATACTACGCAATAAATTCAGAAAACCAATCAAATTAAAAATATAATAAAGAAAATTTAATAACAGATCTAGATTGATGCGGTGTATTCCATTTGCGCCCTTCTTTCTATAGCTTATACACTTCTAATAAAAAAAAGTTTCCTTTGGACAAAAAGGAAAATCCTTAGTATGTATATTAGTTGAGTAAATACTCAACCGCAGGTATTCAGTTTTTAAATAATAGCAAAACAATATGCTTAACAATTAGTTTATTATAACTTATACACTTTTTTTTAATGTGTACAAATTTTAATTATAAAAAGGAAATATCAAAATCCGCACTAGTATCGTCCATCCTAGTCAGAAACATCACGCTTCCCCCGTCCTGTAGAAAGTCAATACGTCGATTCACTCTAAAAAGCTTGGTGCCTCGGTATAAGAAGATTATATACAAATTTAATTTTTTATACATTAAATAAAACTGTGTCAGTACTTGAAAGACATTTGAGTAAAAGCTATTGTAAGGGGTAATTGTTATTCCACATAAATCCCAAAACTATGACTATGATATAATTTTATAAGTTTGCCTGAATATTTACTTCATCATTTACAGAGTCAAAAATACTGCAAGATTATAACATGTTCTTTTTGTAGTTATGTTGTGCTCTCTAAAATAATAATTGGCGTGGATTTAACCACTATACATTGTCTTTTTACAGAAATCTTGATTGAACTGCCCTAATCCTCGTATCTGTCTGCTTAGGATATGCATAATATGTGATTTTTCACGCACGATAGAAGCAGTATTTGTCGATGTCAGAAACATCTCATTTATCCTAATACTAGTTGCAGCGTGCAGCCCGCTGCATTATAAAGTTTTTGGCGAATTCCGAGAGATTACCTATTTTTTCGGGGAAAAAGTAGCCTGTGTTCTTTTCCAGTTCATCATCTACCTATGTGCCAAATTTCATTCAAATCCGTTCAGTAGTTTTTGCGTGATTGAGCAACAAACATCCATCCAAACATCTAAACTTTCGCATTTATAATATTAATATACATAATACATGCTACGACTTATGTAAATGTTATTTATCATGAGAATTGACGTAGGTATTAATTTATGTTAGCAAGAGTAGACAAGTAGCGTTAAATTCTTCAATGACGAGAAAACAACTCGATTAAATCTTCTTACATTGCTTATCCTAAGCGGTATAAAGTCGAGTCATTATGTACAGTAGATATGTAGCGTTAATTTCTTCAATGACAAGAAAACGAGTCGGCAATCTTCTCACGTTGCTTATCCTAAGCGAGCTGAATACCGAATTGTAACACACGTGCTTATTATTCTGCGAGAAGTAATTTTACCCTAGTTAGTGACACTCAAGTGAAATGAGTCTGAAATGCTACTAGCGGGTAACTTGCACATGAGATTTTAAATGATAAAAATTGGTTCTGTGTAAACTCGGTTTACAGATGATAATATTACGCGATAATGTCATAAGAAAACAAGATCGTGCCTTTGTTCCGCGCTCTCGTTTGCACGCTCGGTTCAGGCGAAACGTAACATTGAGTCATGTTTTTTCGTGCGTGCAGCAGGCGTACAACGATTTATAAGAAGTTATCTCGTCAATGGTAATATTGTTGGGCAAATTACACAAATTGATATCAACCCAAAGTAAGCAAATTATTTGCTTGTGATATAGAAGCTAGTCAGCAATACTAATATGTATAAATATACAAATATATTTAATACTCACTCAAACCCAAAAATACAAATATAAATGTTAATCATACAAATGCTTGACCCTATCCGGAATCGAACCCTAACCTCAGTCAGGGTCACTGACCAATCGAAAAAAGGACAGTAATCAGTACATTGAAATGAATATCAAGAAGAAGATTATCACGTTCATTTGGTGCTGTGAGTGATTAGAGCCTGTGTTAATCTGGTTGTTTGCGATATTATGAAAGATATTACATGGCTAATTGAGAGAACATTCCAACAACATGAAACGTTGTGGTTAGCTACAAATGACTGTAAGCAAGACAGGACATTGTTCTGTTATGGTGCCCCATCCCTCTCACCCCATCCATGCTCATTATCATCATGTTATCCTAAAATACTCAAAAACTTCAAAAGAAGCATTTGAAAACATACGCCATCTATAAGCTTCTGGAAGAAGTTCAGATGGCTAGAACAGATTTAGCCAGCTACGTAAAAAGACTCAAGTGGCTATGTGCAGGAAATATAATGGCACTAGAAAAAAAACTTGTAATTTAAGCAAAATACTTACGAGGCAAATCTGGTAAATTTCGAATTTTTGGTTCATTTACATTACTGACTAGAAACATGCGGTTTGTGGTTGTAATCACAGCTAGGCCTATGCCATTGTGGTTGGAAAACAATTGTGCTTTGCACACCTGGAATATTAAAAATTTCTTTTAGAAATATCCTAGAAGTTTTACAAATTTGATATTTACTGTAAAAAATGCACTTAAAAGCAAGCATTTACAAACGTTTTTCACATATAAACACACAAATATCTTCAAAGTTTCCCATTGTAATTACAAACAGGTTTTATATTAAGCCTTGCAGACCATTTTTTTTTTTATTTTATATTATAAGATAGCAAACAAGCAGATGGGTCTCCTGATGGAAAGAGTCAACCATCGCCTATAGACACCAAAGATGTTAATGGTGCGTTGCTATCTTGTGGCGAGGTCTAATGCCACATGCATAAGTTTACCGGCTACCTTACCCTCCAAACCGGAACACGACAGCAACAAGCACTGACGCTATTGCGGCAGGAATAGATAAGGCGGTGGTACCAGACCCGGGCGAGACAATGCAGAACTCTACCACCTAGTAGCCACGATGTTAGTGACTCGTTAGCCAATCGGTCGCCTTTTACGACCTGCCTGGCAGACCGGCAGTTGGCCTATTCTTCAAAGGAGGCCGGGACCAACACGGCGAAAACCAACACCATTGTACGAATTGGTAATTGTGGCAAATTTATACTTATTTTTATTGGTTAAAAGAGCAGTGTTATAGTTTGACTGCTATATGTGTCTGTATATACATATAAAATCTGTGTGTTCATATGTCTGTCTGTATCCCTGTCTGTATATCTGTATGTCTGTAGTACCATAGCTCATAAATGGGTGGAACGATTTCGATGCGTTTTTTTTAAATTTGAATGTTGTTTTTTAACAGTGGTTCCTACACGTTTTATCAAAATCGGTTAAGCCATTCTAATAGTACATTAAAAACGCACGTTTTGCAGTTTTTTTAATTCGAAGTGTTACTTGGTTCTAGATCAGGAAGAGAGAGTTACAGAGATGATGCCATAGAGTTACAGAAATGATGCCATAGAGTACATACAGTTAAAAATAGAGAAAGACGTAGGTCCCATCAAAATTTTAAAATCAAATTAAAAACCTAAATAAAAACCGTGTTTAATGTTCGTTGTATCACTTGAAAGGTAGTATATCGTTAAAAAATGTATACCACGAAAACTAAGGACAAATGCGGGCCGCGAGTTTGATACTTCTGACAAAACATTGACTTATTTGTAGTAGAAAGAAAATATTTCCATATGTATAATGTACGGCCCGCCGAAATAATTAGTTGAGAAGTACTGCACTGCGCTCCTTAAGGCCACACGCTAAAGCTCGAGTGCTCGCGTGCGAGCCAGCTCAATTTAGACTAGTCAGCCAACATGTAAGACCAACACCGACCAACGAAACTTGACCGCAATGTCGGCAGTCGAATCGCGTGCGGCAGGTGAGTCAAGTTTCGTTGGTCTGTGTTGGTTTTGCGTATGGACCAGTATAACTTTAGTGAAAACATACCTAATGATTCACAATCAAAATTATTGAACCTTTCAGTATGCAAACACTATTTATCTTCTAACAACTTAGTATTTTGTCAGGGCTATTTGCATAGGTACTAGGTAGTATGTAAAATACCTATTAAAACAATCAAAAGTAGACTAGTAAGTAGGTTAAGTATGTCAAATGTGGAAAGGATAATTTAATTTTCTATACTTTTTATCGTCGGCACTTGGTGAAACTCCATTTTAACACAATATTTGCTAGCTGATCACACTTGTACTATTTCACAATAATTATATTTAATTTCCGACCGGTTTCACTTACACAAGCATCCTCAGGGTATTTACAATAAATATTAACTTACTGAGTTTCGCTTACACAAGCATCCTCAGGGTATTTACAATAAATATTAACTCACTGAGTTAATATTTATTGTAAATACCCTGAGGATGCTTGTGTAAGCGAAACCGGTCGGAAATTAAATATAATTATCTTATTGTGAAACAGTACAAGTGTGATCAGCTAGCAAATATTGTGTTAATTTCATTTTCATTTTTACTGCATAGATAAGTAGAGAAGAAGAAAGATAAACTTATTATTAACAAATATTTGACATCGAAATGGTCTCCACAGCAGTGTGCTTTAATTTTAGGGCAAAGAATATAATACGCTCTACGAGAGTTTTAGGGCCTATTAAATCCTCTGTTTTTACAACTGTTATCTACTTTTTTCTTCACTTTTGGGTCACATAAAAAAAGAATTTATCAAGTGTTTTAATGTTGAATTGAAGCACTGAAACAGAATACAATTTTTTTTTTCATTTTTACCACAGAGAACGAGAGCGCTAGTGTTGAATTATGTCACATCGTCACCGGCTAGTTAACGCCCGCTCGCGTTTTTGAAAATCTTCGGCTGAAAATACGTACTTTGATCGTAAATATATCAGCCATTTTTTAAGATACGAAAAAAGTAAAAACACACTTTTTCTTGAAATTTTTTATAGATTTTTTGGCATGTAAAATAAGAAAAAAAAACGTTTGTCAGACCCATTGAGTTCATCAAAAGCATAGTTTTATTATCCATACCCTTTAAGCATTTTCTATTGTTTCAGCAATAATCCACTATAGCATTTGTGCAAGTTATCCATACCATATTTTCAAGGAACGGCTAAACTAACGAAGAAAACGAGATCAAATTTTTCCTTTACAGAGATGTTATAACTCAAATTTTTCATGTTTAATAAAATTTTTGAAAAATCTTTCATTTATGGTTATGTATTGTTACTTCTACAGATATTTTAAGTTTACCTTTGTGTCTCTCACTTCTTGCCCCATACTAAAAGTTTTTTGGTATGCTCCAAACATATCATAAATAAGAACATCTCCACTTTCCTGTATACAGAGTAGTTGCTCCCCATCAGACCAACCCATATGAATAAGTACACCACTGTTCCACTGAAAAATAATTAATATGATTAGATCAATGAATAAACAGACTAGAAACCGAATAACAGACAAATTATTCTGTCAACACGTCAGACCAATAGATCATATAATATTCCTAAAGAATTAGTACTAACCAATCCAGTAAGCTGTAAACATGCATGACAAAGCCAATTGGAACACTATGATCCTTTTCCCCCTGTCTCAGATTATTGACAGAATTAATTTGGTGCAAGAAATCGAACATTATTAGTCTAGTGTAGGTTGTTAGTAGATTAGAATAATTTACAATACAAAATGTAAATGAAATATGTAAAAGAAATAATATGTATTGATGTTTAAATTACTTTGTTTACTACTTAAGAGAACATCAGGATGAACATAAATAAGCAAACATTGCTGGACAAATTTTATAAATTGATTGAACACTAAATATATAATTTAATTAGAGGAAAAAGTTGTTGTGTAATATATAGTAGTTACATTTTGATAACTTGCTTGTTTGATGAGCTTGATAAAATACATTGTAGTTTTAAATAGATTTTAGTTACTTTACAGTAGTTATATTACGTAAGAAATAATTTAATACATCAATATTTCTACTTAAATCCTTAAAGATATAAATAATTGTGATGGTGCTAATATATTACATATTTTTTAAACTCTTGTGATATGGAATTTTATTGGTGGTTTTGTATAAATAAACAACATTGCATCAGTATTTTTTTGTATCTAATTTTCTGAACCATCTGTGTAGGTTAGGTCAGAACTAAAAATGTACAGAAAAATGTGTAAAACGCAACCTAGGCTGAAGGAGCCACCCACCATCTAAAAAAATTCACTCAATACCACAATTGAAGTAGGTTAGTTAGGTTCTATTTAGACCCTGCACCCAGAAATAGGAGCCTTACATAGAGGGGTTCCATGGACTTGCTCATACACGACATGTTTCAGAAATAGGTAGTTATTTTATTACAATTATTAATATAAAACATGTGTTATGGATATATGAAAAAATATTAAAAATGTATCTATGAAGTGCCATTTTTCTTGCAATATTAATATTTAAATTATGATACATGATAATAAGGATTTTAAATTAGATAAAATAGACTTATCACAAAAAGGCAGTATTACTTAAAAAATAATGCAAAATAAATTAAGATTGTAAGTTTCAAGATTGTTCCATCCTTGGGCCTATAAATACCCAAGCCAATCATCATCGTGAGTTCAGTTATCGTCAGGAATTCACAATTAAAACAGTTTAGTCATCATTGGGAATTTACAATTAAAACAGTTCAGTCATCGCCGGGAACACAACAAAAAGTGTCAGTCAAAGAAGAAGTCTGATGTCTTCGCGCCTGCCTCATCGTGCCTGTTTCACCTGCCTGCCCATGCCCATCAGTGTAAATCCGCTACACGTGCTACCCACACGTACCCACATCACGCGTCTACGAGCTTTGTCTACACTCCTGGGGTACCAACAAACATCAGTGTCGACTGTCAAACTCTTATGGACAATATATTTTATAAGATTCTGTATTTTATTTAACTTTCCCTTGTGCCACCAGGTTTCTCGAGCCTCAGGAATCTAATGACAGCTTATTTTGTGATTTGGATCCTCTCTGTCTACTCTCCATAGGGGTTGAGTCTCTAACGTTACATTGTAATACACAGAGTTGATTTTACTAGGTAGGATTTGGCTGGTCGGAATCTAGATACTTAGTGATCAAATATATGGATACTGTGAATGTGAATATGGATCCAGTCCTGTGAATTACTGACGATAACTGAACTCACAATGATGATTGGCTTGGGTATTTATAGGTCCAAGGATGGAACAATCTTGAAAATTACAATCTTAATTTATTTTGCATTATTTTTAAGTAATACAGCCTTTTTTGTAATAAGTCCATTTATCTAATTTGAAATCCTAATTATCATGTATCATATTTAAAATATTAATATAATTATTTGCAATAAAAATGGCACTTTATAGATACATTTTTAATAATTTTTCTTATATCCATAACACATGTTTTATATTAATAATTGTAATAAAATAACTACCTATTTCTGAAACATGTCACGTACGAGTAAGTCCACAGAACCCCTCTATGTAAGGCTCCTATTTCTGGGTGCAGGATCTAAAGAGAACCTAACTAGCTTACTTCAATTGTAGTATTGAGTGAATTTTTTTAGATGGTGGGTGGCTCCTTCAGCCCAGGTTGCGTTTTACACATTTTTAGTTCTGACCTAACCTACCCAGGTAGTTTACTTACTAGTTCAGAAAAATAGATACAAAAAAATATTGATGCAATGTTGTTTTATTTATACAAAACCACCAATAAAATATCATATCACAAGAGTTTAACATTACATTTTAGCACCATCACAATTATTTATATCTTTAAGAATTTAAGTAGGAATATTGTTTTAAATTATTTTTTCGTAATATATCTACTGTAAAGTAACTACAATCATTTAAAAAAAAATTGCACTGTTTGTATAACATTTTTTCATAATTATTTTACTAAGAAATATGTACTTTAGCAATTTGAAATTTTGCATTAATATTCAATAAATAATGATCTTGTTAAAAAACAGGTACAGTTTATCAAGTTTGTCAATATTTACACGCCTAACCTAAAATTTTTTTTATAAAAAAATCTTCACATTTTCAGTGAAAAACAAAACTAACAGGGGGCTATCAGAAGACCTCCTAGAAGCCCCCCGCAGCTTGATTTTTTTCTTCTCATGCAGTCATTTCTAAGCTAACCCAACCCCTATCCAACCCATTACTCAGAAATCCAAAAATCATACAATCTGTTTTTAAAGCCAACCTACAAATTATATTTTTGATTGAGGTAATTATAGATACATTTCTCTTTAATATTTTAATAATAGATATCTGATTAATACTTGCAGTGTTCATAATAAGAGTAACTTAAGTAAGTTTTTGCGTACCAGTATTTTGGATATAATATTTCCAACACAATTGTAAATAGTTATGACAGGCTTGGAGGTAGGCATAACTCTGACGAATTGTTTTCTGTCTCTTACAACAGCTATTGGGCCTCCATAGGGTGCTCCACTAACAATCATACTACCTAAGCCCTCGTCCATTGCCCACACCATATTGTATAGATCGAATTTCCTAAAAAAAGATGTATAAAGTACATAAGCAACACAACATTTTTGTAAAATTCAAACAAGAAATATTATAGTTCCAACATACCTGTAGTAGGAATCAAGTTGAAACCAATCTGCAGTTAATAAAGCCGACATTTTTGACTATTTTATATTGTATCGCACGAGCTAATTAATTTCGTTAACTTTTTTATCGGTATATGTACCTACTTTAATTACAATCAATAATATGAATATTAACGAGCACTAGTTAATAATATTCAATCATTATAAAAGTTATACTACATAAATTATTAATTTTCTGATTCGTTGTAAATGAAATGTTATAAAATTTAAGAAAAATGATTATAAAAGTAGGTTCGTAGTTTGTACCATAGAAACAACAAACAATTTTAATTTATAATATTATTATTCATTATTTTCTAACCATTTCTAACTTTGAGAATTGAGATTGTCAATAGTGTCAAGTGTCAACTGTCAACAGTCAACACCAAGGAACTTATATATACGATAACTGGAATTACTACGAAGCAATATTTGAAAAATAAAAATGTACTTTATTTTATTATCAATAAAGTTGACATTTGTTTCTTACTTAACAGAGGGGAAAAACGTTCTGAGTAAGACAACGACAAGAGTGGATGTTGTCCCTTTCTTGCAATTGACAGTGTTTAAATAAAACTATTGATGGTAATTTTTATATATTCGGTATTCGTTAAATCCCTTTTATTCATACGCGCTAATAAATATATTAGCATAAAATGTATTGTAATTAACATAATGAATTCTAAAATGTGCTTATTTTAATTATTATATAATTACTAACGCAATGCAAAGCTGTTTCTCAAATTAGTAGAATTACTTAGTAGTAATTTGCAAACTAAGCATGGAGCTTGTAAGAGTTTATTTCGGTGAAATAATTTTTTTCTCATGATGTCGAAGTTCTGAAAATAGAAATTTCCGAATCCATGTGCAAATTGCAAAAAAAATTGAACAGTGAACTATTAAACTCAACGAGGTAAATTTATTGAGTTAGCACTCAATTTTTTTGTATTGGCTAGCATTTTGGTTTGGAATCTAGGCTGCTGGGATCTGATGATGGAACTAAAAGGTTACCATGGGAACTCCTAAACTAAATAAGATAAAATTATCTTGTTTGGACTCATTACTATGTTTTTATAAACACTCTAGTGCTAGACAATATTCAGGATCTCAAGATGGAGCTGGAATGGATCATGGAAACCTAATAAGAATAAAATAGAGCAATACCAAAAATAATAATACCATCGACTTTGGGGTCGTTTGATCCGGTCTTTTAAGGATTTTTCAGCAGGATGGCTTCCAGCGCCTGATGTTAGAGCTGGAAGATGTCTAAGAGAACTCCTAAGCCAATCTAGATAAAATTATTGAGTATGGGCTGATTTGGTTTGAGACCCGATGATGGAACTGAAAGATGGCTAAGGGAATTTCTAAACTAAACAAGATAAAATTATCAAGTTTGGCCTTACTTGTTCTGTGTTGACAAATACTCTGGTGGTAATTGACTTCCAGGGTTTTATAAGGAGGTCATTTGAACTTAATACCATATATTTTGGGCTTATTTGATTCGTAATTTTCACGACTTTTGAGCCGGATAGTTGCCAGTGATTGATAACGGAGCTGAAAGAAGTCCTTGAAAGACTGATAATAAAGCTGAAAGAACACCTAAGCTAAACCGGTTAAGTCCATGGAGTTTGAGCTAATTCGGTTTATACTGACAAATTCTTAGATGCTAAATGCTTTCTAGAATCTGATGGTGGATTCGGAAGGTGACCATCCGAGCTAAAGATTATGAAGATAAAGCTGGATTTTATATAGTTTTATTTATATATTATAGCAATCAAGCACATGGGTCCCTCGATGGAAAGAGTCAACCATCGCTTAAAAACACCAAATATGTTAATGGTGCGTTACAATCTTATGGCAAGGTTTTATGCCGCAAGCATAAGTTGACCGGCTAGCTTACCCTCTAAACCGGAACACGGCAGTGAAAAACATTGACGCTATTGCGGCAAGAATATCTAAGGCAGAAGTACCAGACCCAGGCAAGACCATGCAGAACTCTACCACCTAGCCGCCACGCTTGCCCAATCGGTCGCCTCTTTCGACCTACCTGGCAAAACGGCAGTTGGTTTTTCTTCAAAGGAGGACCAACACAGAGGAAAACCTACAGCAGAAAATCAATTCCCCTCAATAAACCAATATATGACGAGTGGATACTATATATTCATACGCAAAAGTATTTCATGTAGTTGTAATGAGTATTCATACAGCGGGAAAATTAAAATTTAGACCTTGTTTGCAAAATAATTATTGACAAAAATTCGCAGGGATTGCTAGTAGAACTAAAAGGTAGCCGTGGAACTCCTAAACTAAATAAAATAAACCATGTGTATGCGTGTGTAAATCGAGTGTGATTTAATTTGTTAAATTTTTGCAAATAGGTACTCTAAATCAGGATTATTTTTAGGATTACATGGTAGTGCTAAAAGGAGGCTATGGGAGCTTGCAATAAAAAACTCAAGCTCGTTTATTAAGCATTCATGGTAACCTCAACCTGATGGTGCAGGATTTCTTTCACCTTTTGCTCTTAAAGTGATGTATAAGCAGAAGGCGGTCTTAGCATAACAGAATGTGTCGGGGGTTGTTGAAATTTTTAATTTTATCTTGTTGTATAAATCTATTAAGCATCCAAATAAAAAGAGCTCCACGAAGCGAAAAATTTATAGACCAATTTTTTAAACTTTTATTACGTAATTTATAAAAACAGGGATTAGAAAAAAACAGTTAATTAACAATGGTGCAACGTTCTGAAAAATCGACATCAATTTTTTTTCACCGAGGTTTTTTCGTTCAAGTATCTAGATTACATCATAATTTACTCAAAATTTTAAATTTATTAAATTTTAAATTTATTAAATTAAATTCAAATACATTTTAGATGATGTACCGGCTTTTTAGATGGCACGCCTAGGCTGTAATAACTTCGCGGAGCCCTATATTGAACATTAAAAAAATATAAATAAAATAGATAGAGTTCCGGAAGTTGGGACGTTTTTATTAGAAATTTACTCCTCGTTTAGGTTTCTTTTTAAATTCCTTAAATGTCATTATTTTAGGAGTTATTAACAAAAACAAAACAAGGAAGTTACATACTACCTGGAATGTTCACACACATATATATATATATATATATATATATATATATATATATATATATATATATAAGTGCAGCCGTGCGTAGTTTGCAAGTACTACTAATTCTACTAATATGAGAAAACAGTTTTTGCATTGCATAAATAATTACGTTATAATTAAAATAAATAAATACATTTTAGCATTTAATATGCTAATTACAATACATTTTATGGCAATGTATTTATCAACGTGTACAAATAAAAGAGATTTAAGGGCTACCGAATATATAAAAATCGACCATCCGATAGTTTTATTTACACTGGTAATTGCAAGAAAGGGACAACATCCACCGCTGTCACTGTCTTGCTCAGAACATTTTTTCCTTTGTTAAGGCGAGGTATCGGGCCAAACGGGAAAAAACTGGTTTGCTAAATCACGTTTTTTTGTATTGATTGTTAACTAACAATTTTACAAAAATTACGCGATATACCTGAAGATATTATTTAAGGAATATGCTAACTTATTACATGATAGAATGTGCTTTACTCGATCATATAAAATTCCGAAAACATCATAAAAAAATCTCTAAAACAAATAATTCGTTAATAATATTTCTAATCTTCCACATGATTTTTATATGGTGATATTTAGTTTTAAATACAAAAAGGAATGTGCTGAATTTTGGTTTTCAGCTGATATCCTATATTTATTTATCCGAAAATTACCACGTGTCCCAGCGGTTTCAGAACATACCACGCCACCCATTTCCTATAGAATTGACGCGTGTCAAAATACCTCGCTCTTCTTAAGTAAGAAACAAATGTCAATTTTATTGGTAACGAAATAAAATACATTTTTATTTTTTAAATATTGCTTTTTTATTACTTATGTTATTAAGTATTTTAATACTTGATATTTTGAATGGAATTAAACGCAGTTTTTGAAATCTAAAATGGTTTCTTAGCTACAAAATAGATTAGTTGAGAAATTTAGAAATTTCGAAGTTATGTCAAAAAAGCGCATTTTCTGAACCTACTTGAAAATTAAGAAATTGCCAGTTTGGATTTTTAATTTTAAGTTGGAAATTTAAATGACAACATAACATAAATTCTTAACTTAACATTAATTCTCAAACTCAGGTCATTTTTAGTAACTGACATTAAAGTTAAGGGGCTGTTTATTTTATGCATAGTTCAAAGAGATTTAGCAGCAAAATAAAAATAATCCATGAAACCTTCTACTTTCTGTAGAAATTGTTGTAGCTGATCTGGTCACAATTTTGCAAAAATTAAATAAAAGTTCGTACCTAATTCAAAAACTATGAAAAATCGTAGAACATACATAGAGGTGACTTCTCAACACGAGGCACGCAAAAAAATTTTTGGACGTCACTTTTCTGGCCAACTGGTCACACTATAAGTTTTGCGTAACTTAAAAAAACAACATGTTATAACCAAAATATTATGTTTATTGCTTTTCAAAATAATCTCCTTTACATTTTAAAGTGGTCTGTTTGTGGTCTGTGGTCCTCCTGTTTTAAATTTTTTTAAAACAGGAGGACCACAGATCTGAAGGCATGTTATCCGCGTGCTGATTGAACGCTATCACTGCCTTATTAAGCGTTATCATGGTGTAGGAGAATGCGGATTTTGGGTCGTCTTTCGAGAACTTTTCTAACACCCTGGGTAAACAAATGGTAGAATCCCACTCGGCATTAACACTCTTTTGATCTTCAAGTGGAATTGTACAGATAGGACCCGCAGCTAAGAAAAAATCGCGATCATTTTTTTACCAACGTTTCTCGCCTGTCTCACTTTTGTTGACCTGTTCTCATTTTCAAACACCCATTCATGAGATTGCTGTTTTTTTTTCGGCTTCAAAACAATAAATCCACGTTTTGTCTGTGTGTCATAAGCATTAGAATGTCCGTGATCGTACTTCAGTAGCATCTGTGAGCACCATTCCACGCGAGCCCGCTTCTGATCCGCTGTCAATTCATGAGGGATCCAACGACAACAAAGTTTCCGAACTTTCAATTCTTCGTGTAAAATTTTCTGAATTTGGCTCATATCAATCCCCAATAGTCTTCGAGTTGTTTTATAGGTAATCCGGGGGTTTTCTTCAATTAACCGCTTAACAGTAGCCACATTATTTTCGTTGTCGGCAGTTGAAGTCCGCCTTTCACGAAATTCGTCATGTAAAGAAACTCGACCTCTCTGAAATTCAGCAAACCATCACCTCACGGTGCTCAAACAAGGTGCTTCTCTCCCAAAAGCATTTCGAAGACGAGCGACACAGTCTTGCGGAGAAAGAGAATTTTTGAAATTATAAAAAATCATCGCTCTAAAATCTTTTCGACTTAATTCCATTTTCGTTGCGTAGGTACGTAGAACTTTGATGTGTGATAAAAAAACAATTGACAAATCATTTCCCGCCAATGTTTTTTTTTATAACTAAAAAGGTTGCAACGTTTTAAAAACATAACATTCGAAATTCAAATAGTTCCGATTAGCTAGAAGTGCAAAACTTTTAGTGTGCCCCATGTATTATATGTGTGTAGATTGACCGATCAATACGTAGTTGATGGCATTCGATTGACTTCTGTAAACTTTGACTTCCTAAAAATCTGACCCAATCCGGTGTGGAGTCTGAGCACATTTAAAAATTTAAAAAAAAAAACGTCAAATTAATGTTTTTCTAAATAACTTCCAGATATTTTTGGTTAAATCAAAATCGATTTATCTGTTTGGTAGTTACCGTTGACAAAAAGTTTGAAAATTAATAAAATAAAAAAATAAACTACTGTATCAAAAATTTTTTTATTATATAGCCTATCCTATGTCACTTTGAGATAGTGTAGTTTTTAATTAATAAGTTTTGAGTTTATTCGCTACAAACATATAAAAATGCGAATTATTTTTAAATATTGGTATAGTATAACGTAGTTATATAGTTATATAGACGGTAATGTCCAAAGAACGCAGCCTGATAAGCGGAGGATAAAACCCGGAGGATAAATACTCGAGTATTTATCCAAAATAAATAAATACTCGTTTTTACCCATTTTTATTGGATATTTACTTTATATTTAAATATTTAAACATATTTAATAAACACCCAAACCCAAAAATACAAATATCTGTGCTTAACACATGAATGTTTGTCCCTGTTGGGAATCGAATCCGAGCCCCACCGACTGTCAGGGTCGTTAACCACTCGATCAACAGGGCGGTCAAATACTAGTTAATATATAATTACAGCCACATTCCGGCTCAGAGAGCAGCTTAACCAAAATATTTTTGCATGTGGCTCCTGCTTCGTTCAGTGCTAACACCTAGTCTCCAGTATTCTGTGCCTTTGGTGTCTGTAGGTGTTGGTTTCCTCTTTCTATCAGGAGAGCCATTTGCATGCTTACTATCTTATGGTATAAAAATATTGGTGATGTCCTTGTTGCCTTACATTTATGTAGAATCAATTTAGTGTGGAAACAATCCTGCAATTAGGTCTCTTGATATGTCGGTACCTTCCGGTCATCATTATGCAACTCAAGATACTTGGCGCGTGAGTGAAACAGGTTATAGATGTCGCCTTCTTCCTCGTTTAATTTGACGAGCTTACCTATCCACTTTTTAATTATGCTATTATCTCACAATTTTACGTAATTGGTCGATTGATGTATGCTTCCACCTAGAACCAATAAATAACTTCGCGATAGTTAGGGTTGTCAATTAAAAACGTCGAGATCCACCATAAATGTTATATATAATATTAATATAATATTATTAATATAATAATATAATATCTACGGTGAATCTCGACGTTTTATGGTTGTAGGTAACTTATCTGAATATTTTTATGATGCCGTCTATTGATGACATTTTACTAATTTTACATATTACTGCCGTCAGTACTCAGTCAGTAGTAGGTGTGTATGCACACCTCTCATTTGGTTCTTCTAAGTAAAAAATCGATGTTTTAACAAGCATAAGTTTATATCCTACAAATAACACGTTTAATACTCCTCTAATTCAATATGTTTTATGGCATTAAGAAATCAATTATGAAACATATATTGGTAAAATGGTAACCTATTTGCCAATAATTAATAATAATAATATAAATGAATAGATTTTATGCACATTATTTTGCTACATTTAGTCTGAATTGGCACTATCGTTTTATCTATTCTTAACATTTTTAAGGTTTGGATTCTATGTTAGCCGATAAAATTATGGATGTGTCCCTGCCACACACCGTTAACATCTTAATGTATGTAGGTAATGCCATCAGAAAAGCCATCCGCTTCATTTTACCTTATCCATACTAATGTTATAAATGCGAAAGTCTGCCTGTTTGCTACTATTTCACAGCTAAGCCAATTTTTATGAAATTTGGTAAAGTGATAGTTGAAGACTCCAGAGGGAGGGGGGTGGGGGGGGGGGGGGTTTAAGGGCAATGCGCTCACCTTTCATTACCACCACTTTTGTATTATCGCGTAATTAAGGGCGTTTAATGAATAACATGATCATAAATCCTCGTTTGGGCGTGATTGTCCCACTTTCAGGCTGCTTGCCCCACTGTCCCCAAGGAGAGCAAAAAAGCAGTAAAACTTCAAACAACCGACTTCCCATCTCCTATTTCCCAGGGACCCTGCATCAGATGTTCACCAAATTAAAAAGGGACCACCTGGGAAGTGGGTAAAATTATTAGGGTTGCAACCTCTTTTTTGTTTGAAAAAATTGAGTATGTTTTCTTTTCTAAGGTAAGGTAAAATAAAGTATTATATATCAGTTGTGCTATTCATTTAACCTTACATATTTTTTGCTTCTTTTAGCAATATTTAACTATACTTTTTCACTCTTAAGTTTTATGACGTGATGTTTCGTTCGTCACGTCACCAAACATTCCTACTTTAAAGAAAAAAACTATTAATGACAGTTTTGTATATAATCAACAAAGAGTATACAATACTACGATAATCAATGTCATTGTTATTATGATACAACAATCCTTTGCAACAATCATTGTAGGCTGAAAATTGAAATTATATAAAAATTTACGTTTTAGTTCATGTTTAAAAGTGGTCAGTTTCATTTCTGTTACACACAAAAAATAAAAAGTTTTTGTTCTTTTAAGTATGCATACAATTCATTTTTAAGTGAAATGATAAAATAAAGTATTATATAAAAAAGTATAAAGTACATTTATCCGAAATAAAGTACAATACTTTATTATGAAGTACGGATGGCAACCCTAAATACTATAAAAAAAAATCCAATTCGGTACAGGCGTTTTCGAGTAATCGGTGAACATACATATAGAAAAGATTCCTAATTCTGAATTATTGGCCATCCATAAATTACGTTACACGTTAAAAGGAAGGGAGGGGTCGACGAAATATAACATTGTGTGACAAGGGGTGGGGAGGGGTTCCAAATTTTGTGTTCCAGACGTCCCAATTTTGGCGGGTCGTCCCGATTTTTATCCCAAAATTGAATGTCCCACAAGGGAAAGGCTTAGTCTTGCTTTTCAGGGCAAAATCGTCGCACTGAGTGAAATGGTTGTGTCATCTTCAGGGAAGTATACATAAGTAATTCGTAAGTAATGTTATTATTAATTACTAGCTGACCCGGCAAACGTTGTTCTGCCTTTATAATCACTCTTATTTTTTTCTATATTTTCTCACCTTTTAAACCTTCTCTGGACTTCAACAACTAATTCAAAACAACTAATATTGATAACGATTTCAACAACTAATAGCCAAATCAGTTCAGCCGTTCTCGAGTTTTAGCCAGACTAACGAACAGCAATTGATTTTTATATATAAGATTTATATTTCACTTCTCTAAAGACTTACCTTGCAGGCTAAACAAGGCAGTTATTGTTATAAGTTCATTTGGATCATTTTTTCATTAAAAATATTTTATATTGGTATCTATCACAATTTGAAACTCCAGTAAATGGATAAGTAATAATTTTACTAGCTGAGTTAGTGTGGCCGCGTTTCCGATCCGGTAGTAACTCAAAAAATGTTGACTCGTCAAAAGTGCCTGTAAAGGATAATTTGAATAAAAATGTTTTGACTTTGACTTTGACTTTAACATTCCAATAAATGGGTAAGTAACAAAAGCTACTGATTACTTACAGTTTCTTTATGTCCCATTTTCAGCGAAAGGATCCCGCTTTTTTGTTCAAAAGGTTTAAAAGTTCCGTTTTTCCCTGAAACACAATTTGACAACGCTGATATGACTAGAGTGAAAAAGTAGTTTGTGTATAAATCTAATACCTTTAAACGAGCAATACTTGTATATATATATAATTGGAATCTCGGAATCGGCTCCAACGATTTTCATGAAAGTCACAAATTAGGGGGTTTTCGGGTCAAGGAATCGATTTATCAATTTCCAGGGTTCCAGGTCCAAGAAAAGCTCGGTTCACAAGATATGGGTATGTGAAAAACCGAGCAAAGCTCGGTCAACCAGATATTGAGAATATTAAAAGAATACTGGCATTTTACCTCATTTCAAAACTTAACGATAATTAATTATAACTTGTAACGCAACTTTCCATTTTAATGTGGAAATGAGTCCTATATCATATGTTAAGATTTCTTTCAAGATAAATGCAAACAAGTGTTCAAGTCTATCGGATTACGCGATTTATCACGTGAGGCTTAATAAGACCCGGGACACCGAAGGTTATATTAAGCGAGGTGCCTAGACTTCGCATCAATCTAAGTTACTTTACAAAAAGTTAATTATTCCACTATTTTCAAAAGAAATACAACCCTCATCCAATAAATGGACAAATGCCTTCATGCCCACATCATCGAAACGATAGGCAGAGAAGATACTGTGATAAGCTTACAGTAAATAAAGCCGCTCATTTGGCCGAGTGGCTAGCGAACGTCACTACGGATCAATAGGGCTCGGGTTCAATTCCCGACACGGACAAATATTTGTGTAATGAGTATAGATATTTGTGTTTCTGGGTTTGGGTGTTTATTAGATATACTTGAGTATTTCTATATATTATAATCATTGATTAATACCCACATTACAAGCAAACGATTCGTTCACTTTGGGGTTAGATTAATTCGTGTAATTTGTCCAGGGATATTTATTATTATTCTTATTAAGTAGGTGACCAAACTGTCGACAAATCGGGCACATATAGTTTCGAAGAAGTTAATTCGGTAAAATAGATGGAAATATCAACCTACGTTCATATACCTAGGATCATATTATTTCAGCAGGTAGGAAGAAATAATTAAACGATTAAATTAGCACTAGTCGGTACATTAATTAGGAAGAAATAACTGCTACAGTATCATATTAAATACATATTGGCTTCATGTAGTCTTTGTAACTGAGAATTTTTGTCCATAATTGATATCAGATAGATATAGAGAATTTTACATGAAATTGACATGGCCAAACATAATAGTGGTAGATTGTTGGTTTAAGTGTCATTAAGATATATTGCCATTATGCAATCTTTGTAGCTATGATCTTAGTGTTTTAGTGCAAAGTAATCTACATGCGTATATGACATTGACATGGCGACATTATGGTGGTAGGCTCAGCTAGTTTAAGTGTCATTATGCATATGACGAAAGTTTTTTCGTGAGATGCATAATGACAAATCCACGAGCAGTCTAATTTTATTAATTATCGGACGACAAATTATTGGCCTAAATAGTTGCTTAACCAAAAATTCCATGTTAAGTGTAATTTTGACTGGTGCATTATTGATCGAATTTGCTGTGGTGTACCTTCGGCAGATACACCGTGACACTGAGATATGCCACAAATATATCAAATATCTCATGTATCCATGTATTATAGTCACGGATAAAATGGATACGCATTTCAAAACATTTTTTTATATCATAAGATAGCAAACAAGCAGATGGGTCTCCTGATGGGAAGTCAACCATCGCCTATAGACACCAAAGATGTTAATGGTGCGTCGCTATCTTGTGGCGAGGTCTAATGCCACACGCATACATTTACCGGCTACATCACCTTCCAAACCGGAACACGACAGCGACAAGCACTGACGTTATTGCGGCAGGAATAGGCAAGGCGGTGGTACCAGACCCGGGCGAGACAATGCAGAACTCTACCACCTAGTAGCCACGATAGTAGTGACTTACATACCCAATCGGTCGCCTTTTTCTACCTGCCTGGTAGAATGGCAGTTGGTCTATTCTTCAAAGGAGCCCGGAACCAACACGGGGAAAATTTCTTAGTTGGTCAATGTAGCTTGTAATTACACACCAAAATACAGAGTTATACTACTTATTAATAAAGTAAAATTACTTAGAGGGTAATTTCTAAACCTTGTAATCTCATTCGGTACGTTAAAACCGTATAATATTGTTTAATTCTATTTTTACACGATACAGTGTATCTACTAATGTATGACATTTTTGTCAATGGTAGAAGTATTTGCTCTGTAGTTAGTTAGTTAGTATAGTAGTAGTAAAGTAAAAAAAAGTGGTCCAGCATTGGCGTTGACTACATGAGGTCCCGGGTTCGATTCCTGGGTCGGGCATTAAAAAAAAAGTGTTTTTTCAGTTTTCTGATAAACACAAAGTTGCCCGGGATTGGAAAGTGCCCGGTTGGCGATAGGCTTGCCACCTATTACATTTGTGGGACCAAGTATCTTCGGCTAATCGTGGGTGCACTCGTTGTACCTCTGCCTACCTCTTCGGGGATACGGGAGTGAAGATACTTTTTTAGAAGTATTTGCTCATATACGCCGCGACAAGTTTCCTTCCCAATAGCACACAGGTGGCACGTAGTACTCTAATTGGTCTGTGCAGGTGGCGCTGTGGTCATAGTCACATCGGCTCCGTATTTAAGTGCTCATTAAAATAGTTTTTGTATATATTTATTACAAATAATTATTAAAACTTATGTACAATTGTAATTATAATAAGTGGAAATGTTATTTACGTGATAATGTGCAAAATATTGACAAAAAGTGGAATCTTTCTTATTTGTGTGTAACAACGAAAAGTAACTTTTATAGTGCTATAAATATCAAAAAAGTACTGAAGTAATTATTTTATTATTAAATAAAAACTTAAAGTGATAAAACAATGGTTAAAAGTGCAAAAATATAAAATAAAAGTGTTAAATCTCTTTATATGATAGCATTGGAATGCAAAAAAAATTCTTCTGTAATGACTCATCGTAACGAATTTAAACGTTTTGAAAAGCACTAATACTTAAATAAATAGCCAATTTTCGTCAAAACAAATAGTTATCAGATGGTGCAGCGGTATTACATACGCATCGCGTAAGACTTCAAACAATCGGGCACAGGATCGAATATCACAGGAGGAACCGTTTTTTATAGATCTATAAAGGGTGTAGCAGGATAAGTATGATGATTTGGCCCCCAATGTCAACTCATGTCCAAACTTATAACATAGCATGGCCTCGATGTACGTATGCAATTTATAAGAATTTTTCTGCCGTATTCCGCTTTAATCTAGAGATATGGGTGCATGTTTGATTATCCTTCAAACAGCCATATCTCAAAAACTAATTAAGCTAAATGCAAAAGACTAACGTGAGGTTGTAGGTAACGTTAAAGAGTATATTTTATATTTTTTTCAGATTATTTAAATAACTACGCGCATTTATAAATAATAAATAAATATTTTATCTTTCATTTTTTTAGTGTTCTTGGTGACTTACAATCACCGAAAAATTATATGTTGTAGTACTTGACAAGCCCTACTTACTCATGAAAATTATATTGAAAAAAAGTTGGTGCAACATTTCGAAAAAAAAAAATTCGACATGCACCTGTGTTTGCCATAGAGGAATTTTTGGAGAAACGTTAGCTAATGCTATTCAAAAATATTTTGTAGTTTCGACATTAATCATTTACAGTTGAAATTAGTTCAATAAATCATAAATTGAATATATGTATATTCATGTTCTATTTATATGTTTATACTAGTACAGAAGGTAGAATGAATATTTTAAGTAATTGCTAGCGTTATATCTTTATAATGTTTAGTTATTTGTACAATTGTTACATTTAAAACTCTGTTCCTAGTCATATAAGGATCTTTCTTGCTTGAATATTCTTAGTTATAATGTAGGAGGACAAAGGTACATATAAGTATTGTATAATAATTTAAATTACTGCCATAGGAAATAACTCACATGTAATTATAATTACAGTCGAATCTCTTAATATTATTGAACTCGATCATCTAAAATCTTATTTCAATGTTTTCTTTTAAAATTAAAAAAAAATACAGTACTAAAAATACAGACCAACTCTTTTTTTATCCCCACTCTACTAATATTTCATGTGCGCAAGTCGACGCAGTTATCTGCGTGACATAAAAGAAAAAACATACGGCGTATTCAAGAGAGGAATCAAGTTCAGACTTGTCATCACGTTGCTCGCTGCTTCGTACACTTAACGTACTCAAAACTAATTTCTTCATTTATTCTGTCTTGTTGTTAATAACGATGTCAGGTAAGTGCAAAAACTGCAATAAGTTTTTCCGTAAGATAACTGGATATCAAAAAGTTATTAATACTAAGAGAAGAAGCTAAAATGTTTAGTGATTGTCTCAATAAGTCAATAGTAATTAACGATAAAATCGTTAATTACTATTGACTTTTAACTTTTTATTACTATTGACGATAAAATCGTTATTTACTATTCCAGTCCAGTTATCTTACGGAAAAACTTATTGCAGTTTTTGCACTTACCTGACATCGTTATTAACAACAAGACAGAATAAATGAAGAAATTAGTTTTGAGTATGTTAAGTGTACGAAACAGCGAGCAACGTGATGACAAGTCTGAACTTGATTCCTCTCTTGAATACGCCGTATGTTTTTTCTTTTGTT